>CM059193.1:63948358-64220633 GCA_030323885.1 Branchipolynoe longqiensis | reverse complement strand
ACTTTTAACTGCGCATCCAAACCAATTAATCATCAATAAACGGGAAACAAAAATGTCCTTCCCGCTCTATGAGCGAACACATTGTGTGTTCGGAGCTTAGTAAATAATCATGAATTACAAGCTACACCAGTTGGTAAACATGTAAATTCATATAGTTGTTCATTCCAAACAAACCTTACCAAATTTTTGGTCTGTTTGATAAATTGGTTAGTAACTGCCTGTGAGCAGCTGAACTGTGACTGGGCCATAATAAATGACTCATCTATGACTCATTTATTTTTACTTTTTGGAAAAACCTGTTTCCGTGGCCACGTGAGTTTGCTGTGCACCTCTACTTGTTCCCTTTTGAGACTTTGCTGAGAGCATTTGCTCCAGCTTTCTGAGCCACTTCTCTATCTCTGGATAGCCATCATCTGGCCTGCTTTCCTCCCGTAAACTCAAGTGTGCCAGGGAGGCTTATGCCATCATCTCTGGTGATGAGTAGTTATCATCATAAATGGGATCTTCGGGCTTACTGCCCGTCGTATCCAACAAACCCTTAATTCAAAGATCTGTAACGATCAATGAAAATTAGAGTTTTCACCCAACTGTTTGTTTGTTGTTGTATTTCGTCTTGGAAAACCTATAATCATATCCAGACAGGTACCGTTTATAACAGTATATACCCATGGCTAATAAATGCCAAAGTATCTCTCAGTTCCGTGCTGATCAATGAAAATCAGAGTGTTCAACCAACTGTTTGTTTGTTGTTGGTTTTCGTCCTGGAAGAATGTATAAACATATCCAGACGGGTACCGTTTGTAACAGAACATACTCATGGCTAATAAAAGCCAAAGTACTTCGCAGGTCCGAAAACCTGTAATCATCAACTGAAAGTTTAAGTGTACCCAAAAAATGGGATGTGGCTTCAGCCACCATCGCTCTCCGTTTGTAACGGGGTACCAAGCGTGATGTGGTTATAACCGTAATCGCTCTCCGCTCGGTCACGGGCGGGTTACTGTAATGAGGCTTCAGCCTATCTCTCTCTTTGGTTTGGCCCGGGTGGCATCCCGGGCGAGTTATTGTGATGAGGCTTCAGCCAACTTCGCTCTCCATTTTGCCACTAGCTCTAAAAGTAATACGGCCCCAGCAATCACCGCTCGCCATTAGGCAAAGGCGGCTTAACGTGATGTGGCCTCTGGCAACCTCGCTCTCCGTTCGGTCACGGGCGGCAATACTGGTGTCGGAGAACGTAGTCACCCCGTTCCCAAACCAGGCGTGTAGCCGAATGTAAAATCATAGGGTAACGGTATGGAAGCCAAACCCAAAACGATGTGTAGAGACCAGTATTTATATCAAGTAACTGAGGAAAAAATTATATACCTGATGTGGCTTTAGCCAACCTCGGTCTCTGCTCGGATACGTGCGGGTTAAACGTAAATGTGGCTTCAGCCATCACCGTCCTTCATTCGCGAATGGGTGACAAAATATAATGTGGCTTCAGCCAGCATCCCTCTCCGTTAGTAACGGTCTTCAGCCAACATCGCCCTTTGTGGTAACATTTGCCTAAACTGGATGTGGCTTTAGCCAACCTCACTCTCCGTTGTCGAATGGGTGGCCTAAACGGGATGCGGCATGAGCCAACATGTCTCTCCGTTTTAACGGGCTACCACATAACATGGTTTTTTAAACCATCGGCTCTATCCGCTTGGTGACGGGCGGGCTACCGCGATGAGGCTTCAGCCAACATCGCGCACTTCAATGGCTTTCCCATCCCGACGCAACCAAACCTAATGGTCGGTCTCCGCTTCCGGGTCGGAAGGGATTAAGGCCTCGGGCTGAGGTTACGGCAAAGCCGTCAACCCCAGAAAGGAGTGACAGTCCTCCTCCGGGCGATCCACAGCAGCTGACGCAGCAGGCAGGACCTTGTTCCACTTCGTGGCCATCGGTAGTCTGTAACGACTGTGTTACTATAAACCGGTATCAACTCAACGTGAACAGAAATTGTGACGCCAGGTGGAACCTGGGTTGAGGATGTATTTGGTACTGAGTAACGTATTTACACCGTTCTCAGTACAGGCGTGGTAAGCTAAGTTTATGCCGTAGGTGTCTGGTATCGAAACCAACCATACGGGGGGTCGGCCTTGGGACCGCCCACTCTCTCTGTTCCGTACACTTCTCCCTCCCGCGGCTTCTGCGCCAGCAAGTTGGAGAAAATGCTACGAAACTCGGACGTTCGCCCTAAAAAAGTTCTGGGGAGTCTATAAAAGAAACCCAGGATAATCCCCAACGTGACTCTTTATGAGAGTCCGAGAGAAAATCCACTGGAGATGCGGTTTCACCCTGCAGTTTTCGCTTTCATCTCTACCCGCATTCCACGGGTGCAACAACCAATCAGTATTGGTTTTGTTTTGTATACCAAGGCTCTTTGGCCGGTCACCATCATTTTATCCGTCTGTAACATACGTATCTCAGACAGACTTACGAAGTTCTAAACTTCCAAAAAGATGCCATAATGCAAAATAAACTATCTTCATACAGTTTGTATTAATACTTACAGTGAATACAATACTCCAGGCTTATGTCAACTGTCAGTGACTGGTTTCCTCCTGAGTAACTTAGTAAGCTTTCCAATTATTCATTTCCTCCAGTGTTTTGGGGTTTAACCGAAATATAAATATAAATAAATATAAAATCGTTTATGCAGTGAACTCTGGGTCAGCTGAAAACTCCCCAAAAACAGAGGGACCACGTCGACTTGAAAAAAGCGTACCGGAATCGGGACGGTTAAACGCTAATAATTGCACAAATACAGTCGCCACCTATCTAAAAATCACACAAAGGACGTAATTGTCCTTAATAAAGAAACGTGTGGAATGGTTAAACTGTAATATACGTCCTTCCTTAGCGAAAGACGAAAAAACTATAAGAAGTAATCGAGCGAAAATGGGGGATTTAAGCGAACGAACGAAACCAACGCACAAAGGCGACTCGAAAGCTAGCGAACCGGACTTTCGTTACGGTTAAACGCTAATAATTCCGAAAATACAGTCACCACCTAGCTAAAACTCGCACAAAGGACGGTAATGTCCTTAATAAAGTAACAAGTGGAAATAATCCGCAAAATCCAGGTATTTGTGGAGAAATTTGTAGAAAAGTATCGCTGAACAACTCGCGTACGTACATGTACCGCGAGATTCTTATGCTAATTGCTGGACCGGATGTGCTTCCCTCTCCCTAGCCTGAGGCTAGCCTGAGGCTGTTATACCGAGGTAAATATATATATGTTATACATATGTTATATATATAGTATAGTTATACGAGTCTTACCTTGGTACAGATGATGGATAACTGTATATATACGAGGTATAAGCCTCGGGATAGATGTGGGCTAGGGAGAGGTAAGCACGTCCGGTACCAGCAATCTTAACCTACTTATTGAGGATAAAAATGACTTTCAAACAATGGATACTATTACTTTACCGAAAAGGTACACCAACGGAATAGATGTGGCAGGGTGTGGAGGGAGGGCCCTAGCCCACATCTATCCGAGGCTTATACCTCGGTAAAACAACAGTTATCCATCATCTGTACCAAGGTAAGACTCGTATAACTATACTATTTTACCTCGGTAAACAGCCTCAGGCTAGCCTCAGGCTAGGGAGACCTTTACATAATTCATTTTTATCATTAATATCATTCTTTCTTATTATTATAACATTCTAAATTTTTTGTTCTCACCTATTCTTGTTAGTTGGCGAGAAGACGCTTTGCAACGCCGGTAGGCTTTTCTAGTCGTTTATATAATGTTTTGCAAAACGACTTAGCCGTTCTCAGCCTGCATGCGCTAGTATTCTTTTCACAGAATACCAAAACACCCGTGCCTTGGAGACCATGGGCTCCTCTAGTTGAGTGGGCAAGAGTATTTACTGTATCCACTCCAGCCAATTTCAACACCGTAATTGTCCATCTGGCAAGTGTGTCTCGTGAAATCGCCTTATGTGGCTTTATAAAGCTCACTAATAGTTGTTGTGATGCACGTAAATCCTTTGTCTTGTATATATAAGCCCGTATGGCCGACCCAACACATAATTTCCGATCATTCGGAAAACAGTCTAAGTGAACCGTTGATAAAGGGTCACCTAACGTGTTCGATTTGAGCAATTTTTCTAAATCAAACGTAGCTTGTTGCTTGTCTATTTCTAATCCAGTTAAAGATAAAGCAACAATCGTCTGTCCTCTGTGTCCGGTTACTAACAATAACAGGACCGCGACCTTAAACCCTAACTGTTTTATATCTAACCACGAGTTGTGAGGCCAAGCCTGAAACAACTTAAATACTATAGAAACATCCCAAACCGACTATACTTTGGTTTTGGAGGATTCCTTTGATAAATTGAACGAAGTAAATAACAAATAACATAATGTTTTCCAACTGTTTCGCCATCAATTCTAGGTAATATAATTGATAAAGCACACCTCGCCGCATTAATCGATCCAAAGGAAAGTCCTTCATCCTCTAGAGAACGAAGAAACCGAGCTACTTGTGAAATCTTTGGATTTGTTGGCTTAACTTTCATTAACAAACAATGTACACCCCATTTCTTTAAATAGATTGTATACATTTTGACAGTTCCTGGCCTCCAGGCATCCGATACTATCCTATCCTCAGTAATTCTGTCCAATCCAAATTGCTGTAGCTGCTTCCTTAGAAAAGGAATGCCAATAGGGGCGTCGTTGACACGTCGCCGTGAACCACTAGGGGTCCGTGGTGCGTCAGATTCCCGAGTTTTCTTGGGAATCGTATATGATCTTTTGCCAGTTGTGAAACTGCTGGCAGCCAAGGTTGCGTGTCCCAATCGGGCACCACCAGTATCGCATGTGTCCTTTCCAAGCCGATTTTTCTCACTACTCGGCTGATAATGCTAAATGGTGGGAAAATATAAAAATAATTATTTTCCCAGGTAATAGCAAACGCATCTACTTTCCAAGCATCCGGTTCAGGATGCCAAGAAACATAACAGGTTAACTTGTTATTATTTCGTGATGCAAATAAGTCAACTTCAGGTGTACCCCATTTTTCACAAACGAAGTTAAACAAAGGTGTAGAGAGAGACCACTCTAAATGGTCATGGAAATTTCTACTTTTATAATCTGCAAGTGTATTTTGTGACCCGGAATATGCGCTACAGTCAGCCAGACTTGTTGAGCCTGTGCCCAGTTCCAAATCAGTTTAGATAACTGATTGCAAGACTTTGATTTGGTTCCACCCATGTTACGAATATATGCCATGGCAGTAGTATTATCAGTTAGTATTCTAACCTGTGATTTATTTATCTTTACTAAACTACGTAAGCCCAGATAAATAGCACGCAATTCTAGTGCATTAATATAGTCTGATTTTTCATCATCAAGCCATCTACCTCCTGTTGTGACCCCATCTCGATGAGCTCCCCCACCTTCTAACGAAGCATCAGTAGTAATTACTGTATTAGGTTCCGCCATGCGGATTGGATTTGGTGAACTTGCTATATGTTGCATCCACCATCCAATATCCTGTAACCCTTCTTGCGAAATAAACATCTTTCGCTCAAAATTGCCTTTAGTTCGTGTTAACGCTCAATTTTTATCTATTTCTAGCGACTTAATATGGGCCTTCCCATATAACACAGCAGGTGCATATGATGTCATTATGCCAATAAGAACAGCAACCTGTCTAATTTTTTGGCTTTGATAACTTAATAAGCTGAGTCGCTGTAGTCATAAACTTAATTAGTTTTTGTTCTGTTATCGACACTGTAAGGGACTGTGTATCCAGAATAAACCCTAAACATTTGAGTTGTTTTGTTGGTTTAAACACTGACTTTTGTCGATGTACATAAACCCCAATTTAGTGAGTAATGCACATAAATCCAAAACTGCATTCACACAACCAATTTGTGTTGATGCTATAATAAAAGAATCATCTATGTATGGAAACATTATGTGACCCTTTCTCGCCATTACCGAGAAAACAGGTTTAAGCAATTTAGTAAATAAACGTGGCGCACAAGCTAAGCCATTTGGCATGCAGGTAAACTCATAGAGTTGGTTATCCCAAATAAATCGAAGAAATTTTCGGTATTGTTCCATTATGGGAAGCGTATAATATGCATCCTGTAAATCAACACTAGCCATCCACGCATCTGGTGTAATCAGATCTCGTGCCGTATCTAGAGAGAACATTTTAAAATGTCGATATTTCACCCTTTTATTAAGGATTGTTAAATCCAGGATCATTCGAACATCACCATTAGGCTTCGGTCTCGAGAAAATGTTTGAAATAAACTGTCCTGAACAGTGTGTCACTTTTTGTATAATTCCTTTCTCAAAGAAATTATGTACCTGTTTAGTTAGTGCTTCTCGTTCAACTGGTTGAATGTTATATGGAAAAGGTATTATACTTTGTACAGGAATTTGTGTGAAGGGGTGAACAGTGTGTCACTTTTTGTATAATTCCTTTCTCAAAGAATTTATGTACCTGTTTAGTTAGTGCCTCTCGTTCAACTGGTTGAATGTTATATGGAAAAGGTATTATACTTTGTACAGGAATTTGTGTGAAGGGAATTTGAACACCCCTAACTATTTTTAAAATTTCTTGGTCACTAGTAATTTTGTGCCACTCAGAAATATGATTACTAATATTACCAGCCACAAAGTTGCTTACAGTTTGTGTGTTTTTAGAGGCTGCAGGGACTTGTAAAGTTTGTGTTTGGACCTCTACTTGGACCCGCCCCTGGGGAAAGGTCTCGACGAGTTGAACCCTCGGCCTATTGGCCGTGCGGTGTTGTCGGTCCAGCCTGGGCGAGCGCCCCGGCCCCGAAACCCTTGACCGAAGTTTGAACTCGGTCTGGTTCCTCTGGTGAACCGTCGTGGACGAAAATCCCCTCGTGACTTTTTGAAACGAGGAGCTTCCTGTTTCTTCTTGCCATCCATGTTTTTGCCACTCTTGGCTGCAGTCTCTACCTCTTTATAGAGGTATTGTAGTTGACCGCCAAACATCTTGGTGTTATCTAAGGGTTTCCCTTTAATCGGCTCTGGAGCAAGATAAAGCGTAAACTCCTTCCCCTCATTATCGGTAACCTTCTTAGAGCGAGCCACTTCCTTGCCAGCATCTGTGCAAACTGACTTGAAGACATTTTCATATCTTCGAAACGACAGGTAATTACCTGCCGCCGCTAACACTGCAATGCCTTTGTCCATTGTCTTAGCCAAAGACGAGAACTTATTTTCACTCTGCATCCTATTAGCCACAGGAACAATAGCTGTTAGGGTAGCCAACACTGCCTTATGCACTGTGTGCAACACATCCTCAAACTTCTTACGGTCATCCGTCATATTGACATCCCGATCCATTTCTTTAATGATGGAGTTGGGAACACCCTTTATGCCTGTTAACTCATCTCCTAACTTGGAGATAACCTCCGCCGGTTTAAACGTGCGGAAATGACCATTCACGGTCTCGCGCATAAGCGTAGTGGTTTTAACCCGCTTAGCCTTTGGCTTCTCCACCTTCTTAGCCACTTTAGTGCCAATGTCCGCATAGACACCTTCATATATGGTGTCTGAGTCTGATTCCGTAGAAGTAGACTCAGTGGACGAATCAGAAGAAGAATATTTCCTCTTCCTCTTCTTCTTTTTGGACTTAGTCTTCCGCTTTTTGCGAAAACCAGTCTCTGCCCGCTCCTTGGTGAATTCATCACCCGAAGAAATCACCTGTTTCTTCTTCTTCCTCCGTTTAGGAGAAGGAGGAGGAGGAGCCTTAAGCTCCACCGCTGAGTCTGTGTCCAAGAAATCCTCATACGAATCCTCTTGGACACTCGGCCTACGCCGCTTCCGAGACACGGGCGATTTGGAAGTCAAGATGTGGCTTTCCAACAGTGCAAAGCGAGCCTCCCAATCTGGAGGCGCAGGCACATCAGGCACTGCGTCCTCGTCCGGGTCGGAGAGGATATGCGCCCGGGGCTGTGTCGACGGCCCTGCCGACAACACAGGTGAGGAGTCGTACTCCTCGTCCACTCCACTCGGAACACGCCCCTCGGCTGCTGCTGCACCGCGCTTACTCCGCTTCGTGGCCATCAGGAACTGTAAACAAAGATTTTTGGTCAGTCCTGGTATATATATTTGTCACAATTTGGTTGTTTCAAACTCAATTGGACATCTGGTGGTGTTAGAGAACGTGTTTATACCGTTATAACACAGGCGTAATAAGCTAAATTTGTGCGTGGATTGTGGGTCAAGCCCAAATCTTTACGCGGGGTCGGGACCAGTGTATCGGCCCGCCCATCCCTCTGTTCCGCACACTTCTCCCACCTGTGACTACTACGTCAACAAGTTGGAGAAAATGCTACGAAACTCGGAGAAACGCCTGAAAAAGTTTTGTCTAGGGGAGTCTATAAAAGAAACCCAGGAGCATCTCCAACATTACTCTCTATTAGAGTACGAGAGAATTTCCACATGAGATAGGGCGAAACCCACATCTCTACCCATAGTCACACGGTGACCCGGGTGTTGACAGAACCGCTAATGACCGGTTTGGTTCCTTCGAGAAACCCACTCGAGTGTTCTATCCTTGGTTGTTTATAACCAAATAACTCGTCCAAATTGGACCAACGAAAGTCTAAACTTTCCATATTGATGCTCTAATGCATCATAATTAAGCTAACCACAGTTTTTATTATACTTACTGCGTATTTGCTTGTATGTAGACTAATTTTGCCGGAGCAACCCAACGACACGTTATCCAGTCGTGAGTTGTATATGCTAATTGCTGGTACCGGACGTGCTTACCTCTCTCCCTAGCCTGAGGCTAGCCTGAGGCTGTTTACCGAGGTAAAATAGATATATACCATGATACACAAAACAATATTTGATCTAATATAAAATATTTGCTGGGACAGTTTAACTGCATTCTACATTAGAAAGAAATTTATGGCAACAACCAAGTTTGGTCATCAGAAGGTACATGGTTATAGATGCAAAGTAAGTTTTGGAACACATAATGAATAAGGCCCAAAAGAAAAATATTCATGTCGCCAGTTGCAGGAAAACATTTTTTGCGGTCGGTAGGCTTGAAAAAAATAAAGTCTATATTGTTTGTCAAACTGCACACTGCAAAAACCACGCTTCCAGTTCTCAAAACTGAAATTTACATTGGGTCACCTAATATAGTAGTTAGTACCTGTCAAGCTCTGTATAGATGAGTAGTTTATAAACCATTCAGACAAATTCCTTACCTAAAAACATACAAAAAGTATCTGTGCAAAATAAGGCTAGGAACCCCCCCCGCCCCCCCACTAAGCTGCACTGCAAAGGGGCATGTGATATGTCACGGCCCACCAGCGGGATGCCCAATGGAAAGTTACCATGCCAAAAGTAGCCAGATAGCACACCACACAGCTATGTACAAGCCTATGATATGTAAATAGGAGTAGGCTAGTCTAGTAGTAAGAATAGAACAAATAAAACACATTTATGCCAAGAAAATCCCCAAAAATTAACACAGACTACTAACCAGACCAACCATCTATCTGCTGCTGAAATGCAGGCAATCAAATTCCTTATCAGCAGCTACTGTGCGATAAGATAACACCGACACTACAGCTGGCCAGCATTGAAAACAGGCCTGAATACCCAGGCTTATATGCTATGGACAATATAAAGACAGCCTCAATTTAAAAAAATTAAAAAATAAATAACAAGACGTGTTGGTGCATGTTTTCTTCTTTTCTATTTTTTGCTTTAAACCAGTATCATGTCTTAACGTAAGCATTTGATTTCCTCATCTCAAAACGAAAAAAACAAATGGGGCGGTCTAACAGTGACAGGGTCGGTCGGCAACTGGAAACCTCAATATTTTGTTTAGGCCTAAGTAAATTGTTCCTGGCCATTTATTTTCATTTCTGACCATCCAAAACTCACCCAAACTTTGCCCAACTCTACGGGAACAACATCGGCATGCGCGGGGTGGTCACAGGGCAGGACGGGCGACAGCAGGCGGTGCACAAGGTGGACGGGGCTCTCAGCAAACACCAGCGGGGTCTTCAGAATGCCGCTTTGCTTCCGACGGGACCGTCTGGGCAGCATGCTGGGGGGGGGAGGGGGGGGGGGGGGGGGGGAAGTAAAAAGGAAAACTTCCTTATCTTACACCATCTATATTTAAACATAAAATAACCCCCCCCCCACCCCATTCCCCAGAGTGTCATTATGGGGCCGACTATGTCCACTACTGTGGTTCAAACTAATGATGTTAAGAGTTGATTGATTGATTGATTGGTGGTTGCTTTACGCCGTGTCGGCAGCATAGGCCATATTCACGGCGAGAAATGTTTGTTTTTTGTTCAAACCATCGCTTTTACATGTAAAAGCAGACAATCAATTATGTGCCAATAGACACTAATTAAATTAGAAAGCTCACAATCATATATCTGTGGTCAAGGGAAACAAATTCCCATAGAAAAAGAAAAGTTTCATTAATAATTAATAGAATCCATTTAGTAAACTATATAAGGTGGTACAGTCCAGCTGCCCTCAAAAAGGCTAAAATGTTTTCCTGTTTTACCTTAGTAAAAAGGTCATGCATACTGCCTGCAGTGTAGAACCGTTGGCGCAGGGCCAAAAAATCAACGCAACTTAGTAAAATGTGTTTGAGTGTCAGTGGGGACTGACACCCAATACATTCAGGGGGAGGTTCCCCCTTGAGCAGAAAAGCATGTGTAAGCCACGAGTGGCCAACACGGCAGCGACTAAGGACCACTTGGTCCCGCCGACCTCCCGCATGAGTCTGTGGTGGCTTTCCCACAGATGGTTCAATTTCTTTAAGTTTATTGATGTTTTCATCCCACTCATGTTGCCATTTGGATTTTATGTGGGTGGCTATTAGTGGTTTCAGATCAGAGTGAGGGATCAGACACGGTTCAAGATCACAGTTCAGGGCCTTCTTCGCAGCCCGATCAGCTCGTTCGTTTCCTTGTATGCCAGCATGGCCAGGCACCCAGCACAGGTGGATATCATACCCATCTGTTGTCAGTTGGTTCATTTTATAAATGACCGTTGCTAGAATAGGGTGATTCGTTTTCAGTCCAGCAACAGCCAGGAGGCAAGAGAACGAATCACTGTATATAACATAGTTAGTGTGGTTGGATACCTCGATACACTCCAAAGCGAGAAGGAGTGCTCGGGCTTCTGCAGTGAAAATCGAGCTCTGATCGGGCAAACGTACACCAAATTTTTCCCGTCGGCAGACTGCCGCAGCAGCTACCCGGCTTTGGTCTTTCGAACCATCAGTGTATATGGAGAGGTGGTCTGCAAACTGGCCTTGAATCTCTGCATGCAGTCCTTGGTACTCGAGTGGATGTGTCCCAGATTTCCTCAGTTCCGTGAGTCGGAGGATAACCGATGGCTTTCTCAACGACCACGGGGGATGTTCTGGGACTTTGGCATCCTCCAACACGTCCAAATCCACGCCCAAGGCCTCCAAATGAGGTTTCATTCGGAGCCTCAGTGGCCGGATGTAATTTGGCCTGGCTTCATACCTGGATTCGTCATGTTGCTCGAATAGACAATTGTGTGCAGGATTCAATGCATTAGTTTTTATCTTGACTACATATTGCATGGCCAGTTTGATTCTCCTGTTATTAAGTGATGGTTCATTGGCTTCGACATAAAGGCTCTGAACTGGTGAGGTGCGGAAGGCCCCAAGGGCCAGGCGCAGTCCCTGGTGGTGGATCGTGTCTAGCAGCCCAATATATGATTTCCTTGCGGAACCATATACTATGCTGCCGTAATCCACTCGTGAACGAACCAAGGTTCTGTACACGGAGAGCAGAACATCTCTGTCCGCTCCCCACTCTGAGCTGGACAGCACCCTCAGAATATCCAGCGCTTTCAGGCATCTTGTTTTCAGGTACTTTATATGTGGCACAAAAGACAGTTTTGCGTCGAGAATGAGGCCCAGAAATTTGGTTTTCTCAACGACTTTAATGGGATCCCCATCCAGGGTCAGCTCCGGTTCCGCATGTATTCTACGCAGCAGGCAGAAGTGCATGCAGACTGTTTTGGTCTTGGAAAATTTGAAACCGTTCAGAACTGACCATCGATGGATCCCATTTATGCTTGGTTGTAGCTGTCTCTCTATGACATTCATGTTAGCACCGCTGTAATATAAAACAAAGTCGTCCACGAAAAGACTACAGGAGACCCCCTGCTTTACAGCAGCAGCAATACCATTGACCTTGACCCCGAAAAGGGTCACGGCCAGTATGCTGCCTTGAGGTACTCCTAGTTCCTGTGAGTGTAGGCGGGAATAGGTAGTCTTGACACGGACGCGGAAATGCCTGAAGGCTAGAAAGTTCCTGATGAAAATTGGCAAGTGGCCACGAAGGCCAATCGCATGAAGATCCTCCATGATGCCATGCTGTCACGTTGTGTTAAGAGTAATTTACAAACAGTTATAAGCCATAAACAAGAAGCAAGCAAACCAAAATTATTACTAAAAACAAAATTCAAAAGATTTGAATCAAATTGGACTAGTGCTGACCAGCGGTGAAAATAAGCCTTAACATACTTATCCGCTGTGACTCGTATGAGCAGGGTACATAAATTCATCAAACAAACAAAATATATATTACTATCGTCAGAATTTGTAACAGTGTTAAGTTGCATAGTCCGATGGTTTCGAGTTTCTGGCATTTTTTTAGATGGAGGCATTAGATTGGTTGTTGTATTTAACTTGTAATCTACATTAATTAATACTTTGAAGTAACTTTTATTTTAAATGCCTAACCTTTGAGATATTTGAAGGGCAAACATGCCAAATTAATTTTGGCAAGCTTGCCAAAATTCATAGGCCTCAGCAGTAACAGATTCTATTAAATTGACTTAGTATGTCCTATGTGCCAACAAATGCTTATTAAGTACAGCAGTATCTAAATTAGATATGTAGAATCAAATATAAATAATTGTTTTGGTTTAAGAAATTTGTTACTTTCATCGGACTATGCAGCTTTAATACCAATATGGTCAATCACCAATATGGTTGGTCACCTCAAAGGCTTCGGAGATCACATTCTCAGTCAACGGTCACACGATCAGGGCTGAAATAGCTGGATTCAGCCTGACTGGTGTCAGTGCCAGTACTCCCAAGTCTCCAGAAATTCCTGTAAGAAATTGCCGATTCTCATCAGTCACCTCACATGTCACAGATCAACCCCAAAATCCCATGAATTTCTGTACTTTTGATGAAATACAAGTAAATATCATGTTATACATATCAGCATATAACCCCTTGAAATGCCCTCAAATAGCCAATTTTAAAGCCATTAAAAATTATTTTCTGGCAAGGGGTGGGGTGGGGACTAGATAAAGGATTCACCCCGTACTCACAGTACATGGGTGAAGACCAGCCTTATATAAAAATGGTCGAAAAATCGGGCTAATGAACTGAGTCTTTATGAGAGCCTAATTTCACAATCTAAGAAGCAACATTTATTCTTTGTATATGTCTTCATATTTACCCGCTACCTTTGAGTTGAAAAATATAATAAAATATCTAGTTTAATAAGATTTAAAAGTGAAATCGATGGCGTTCTAGCACTGCCATCTTGTCTTTTTGCATTCTCGCACATTTCACCAACTCTGTGCCTATATATGTAGCCATTTGATCCTGGAACCACAGTTTCTACTTCATGTTCCATACTAAAGCTATTTTCACCCGTATTTACACTACGTTGTCGTTCACCCGTGTACTACAGGGGTGAATCTTTTATCTAGGTGGGGACATGCCCCCAAATCCCCAGCCCCCCCCCCCCCATAGGAAGCTCATGGCTGTAAGTTTCCACACCCGCGATGCAAAACCTCATGAATTATCATCAGTATCTTCAGGTTAGCAATACTGCAGAGGTTGTGGTATAACATTGAGACAGAAATTCATCTGAACGAACAATGTGACTTGTGCTGGCAGCGGCGTTACAGCCATGTTGGGTTCACCTCCAACGCCACCGCCCCTGAAACATTTTCACCCTCACTCCTTCCGAACAGACTTAGCCAAATATCTATAGATTACTAATTTAACTGACTAAATAAATATATCCAGTAAAACCTCTCTAAACGACCACCTCCCTAAATGGACCATTCAAAGTCGGTTCCATGGTCGGTCGATTTAGACACGGTTTACTGTATATAGTAAAAATATACACGTAATCATGAACTACTAAGTAGCCCTGCCTAGCATTATTTAATTATTGAAGGATAACACATATTTGTTATCTTGCCAAATTACTAGGTACAAATTTATATTGAATAAATTCGTTGTCCACTGTACTTTCCCTGTCGTGTTGTGAATTATAGGGATCTTATTTTATATATATATGTAGACTGGAGGATAGTCATCTACATTTAGACTATATCATTCAGTGATAGAAATAAGTGTCGTGGGGGTGATGAAAATGGGAAATATTGTGCCTAGAGCAGGACTCGAACCCACATCTCTTTGCATTCCGGGCCAGTGTGCTAACCATTACACCAACTAGGCTCCCTGATATCAACACACTACCCACGCCTACCTGTCTATGCGGCTCCTTGCCTGAGAGGTCAGTGCAGACCACTAGACTCGTCCCCCTGGAATTGTAAGTCTTTTAATGCTTACAATTACATACATACAGGCAATGCAACGCACTTACATACACAGGGTAGGTTCAACAACTATACAGCGCGTAGCTTGTACAGGATCCTGGTCACGGCACCAGTGTCATGGGGGTGATGAAAATGGGAAATATTGTGCCTCGAGCGGGACTCGAACCCACATCTCTTTGCATTCCGGGCCAGTGTGTTAACCATTACACCACCTAGGCTCCCTGATATCAACACACTATCCACGCCTACCTGTCTAGGCGGCTCCTTGCCTGAGAGGTCAGTGCAGACCACTACACTAGCAAAAAAAAATGGCACTTGTCCATTGGACAAGTCAGGTGTGATTTTCACTTGTTCGTCTGAATTTTCACTTCTCCTGGACAAGAATTTTCACTTGTCCGTCAGAACTTTCACTTGTCCATCCATATACAGGGATCATACAGCTATTCAGCAACCAAATTTAAGGCATTTTTAGGGCCATTTCAGGTCAGAAATTCATTTTTACGGACGAAATAAATATTTTTCAACTCAAAAGTAGATATGAAGATGTATATGAATAATAATATAAAGAATATATTTTGCTTTTTAAATGAAGAATTTATTTGCTCATTTCATTTACCCAGCATTACCCAACCTTTAGATAAAAAAATTCACTCAGGTGAATGACAAAGTAGTCTAAATACAGGCGAAAATTGCTTTAGTATGGAACAGGAAGTGGAAATCCTGCTTCCAGTATCAAATGGCTACTTATATCTGCACAGAGTTGGTGAAATGGGAGAGAATGCAAGAAGACAAGTCGGTGATGATAGAATGCTGTCGATATCCTTTTAAAGTTCATTAAGCTAAATGATTCATTATATTTTTCAACTCAAAAGTAGCAGATACATATAAAGAATATATTTTGCTTTTTAGATGAAGAATTTATTTGCTCATTTCATTTACCCAGCCTTACCAAACTTTTCGCCACTTTTTCTAATAGGTTGCTTTTCACCCCTACTGCAAGTAGGGTGAATATTTTATCTGTAGTACAGAGTGAATCCTTTATTTATCTAGCTACTGTACTCTGATGAAGAGGATATCTGGCTTCTCCTGGGGCGCCCCTGATGGTGTACTCGCACTGTTCTACCGCCAGGCAGTCCGCTCCCTCTTCGACTATGCCATGCCCTCACTCACTCTTACAGCCCTCGGGCTTGACAACCCCAGAACTCGACTACCCAGGTTTGTCCTCTGTGTTCCCAGCACCTCCAGGATTGAGATCCTCCTCCTCGAATCCGACTTCCATCCCCTCCACCTCCGAGGAAAACAACTTCTCACAACCCACCTCAAAAGAACCCTTTCCTCAGCCCTTTCATCAACAATCCGCAGAGCCGTGGCCTACCTCCGAGACGGGACCCACGGTCACCCGGACATCTACCACCTCAAGGATGCCATCACCACCATCATGGAATCCACATTACAGACTCCGCCCTAAGCCCTCACAAGCCACCATGGTTTTCCATTCCAGTGGAAACCTGAACCGCCAACCTTGTTGCTGCCAAGGCGGTTTAGACCACCCAAGAACTGCACTCAATGGCTCTCGAGGCCATAACTCAGGTGAAGGCGGACTTCCCCCTCAGGCTCAGTAACACGGTCTACATCGATGGCTCCCATAACCTTGCTTAGCACCTTTTGTCTTTTGAGACAGTCTCATATGACTACCTAGATTAAGGTCTTTTCAAGCTCTTTCCATTGTAGGTATGTGCGTAAACGGCGACTCGCGGCGGATATTTTCTTACAACAAAACTGATCCGGCCAATCGCACCGATTTTTGGTAGGGGTCTAGGAAAACGGCTCTATAATTGGTTTGCCTTGGTCAATCTTCATCATTTTTGTATATTATGTAGTATAGGAATCCCTTTACAGCTTAGTTTAACAATATTTCAATTTGGTTAAGTTTTGCTATTCCAATAATAACTTCAAAAGTTTCACTCATTTTTAACCTGAAAATTCACCCTTTTTTAGCAATCTCAAGATTTAGAAAAGTTAATATGACGGTGCAGCCATTATTAATCTTATATAGTGTTGAGTTTGGGGAAATTGTTCCGAGGCACTCAGAATTGGCGCGAGGCGGAATGAAAGAAAGTACATAAATATCACCAATTTCAGTTTTGTTTCAGGTCACTTTACTTTTGTGTCAGGTCACTTAATTTTGTTTCAAATGTCACTTTATTGAATGATATTAATAGAACATGTCTTACTCTAGCTTGAGTCCAAATTTCATCGAGATATCTCAATTATTAAAGAAATTACATGCAATTTCGCTTATACCTTAATTTTATGTAAGAAAGTAATGACCAATTTCAGAGATGGAAATGTCCATAACTTCCTTAATACTCCACCTATTCCCATAATCTTGGTGTCATGTTAAATGGTGTTTCAAGCTCTTTCAAGGGGGTGCCTTTTGTTTTATTATTGATGGGGTTTGAAATTTTTTGGCACATACCTAGATGAATTTCACCAATTTCAGTCACAGAAATGTTTTGTTTCAGGTCAGTTTACGTTTGTGTCAGGTCACTTAATTTTATTTCAAATGTCACTTTATTGAATTATATCAATAGAACATGTCTTAATCTAGCTTCAGTCCAAATTTCATCGAGATATCTCAATTATTAAAGAAATTACATGCATTTTCCCATAAAAGTCACCAATTTCGGTCACAGAAATCTAGTGCTTATACCTTAATTTTATGTAAGAAAATAATGACCAATTTCAGAGATGGAAACGGCCATAACTTCCTTAATACTCCACCTATCCCCATAATCTTGGTGTCATGTTAAATGGCGTTTCAAGCTCTTTCCAGTGGTGCCTTTTGTTTTATTATTGAAGGGGTTTGAAATTTTTTGGCACATACCTATCCATTGGTATATGTTCCATTGAGATAAAAAAAGCTTTTTTTTTTTTTAAATACTCACATAGCTACACATGCGATTGAAAATTCATGATTAGGTCCCTATTTCTAAAAACCCAGTTTTCCGGCATTTTCTAATGCCAGTTGTTGAGCAGCCATATCACAGTCACAGAGACTAAAAGCTGAGTAAGAGCAAGAGAATGCCCTCAACTTGGCTCAGGTCAAACCAAGGCTCAATGAATGAAGCCTGAACTTCTGAACTGAAGCCTGAAGCAGTGAAGGGCCTTCTTGAATCTTGTTCAAAAATTTATTTTTATAACTTACTGAGGCTAGTTTCAGCTCAGCTCACCTCTTGTTTGAAACATAGAATACTAACTAAAAATATATATATAATAAATTAAGATATTAATCTTTTATCCAGCATTGCATTTACATCAATATAATCAGCTCACCTTATGCCATGTGCATTTAGATTTAGAAAGATCTAGGCACTCAGACTAGTGTTTTACTTTTGGCCGTGTAAACGCAGCTGAGTAGACCTAGGCTAATATCTCCTCATCTAAAACTTGGCAGTCGCCTGCATTCGCGAAACATTGATGGGCCATTGAAAAGTAATTGACATCTATACATTAAGATATTGCGAACAGGGAAAAATACAAGTTTACCTCATAAAGCTGTCCATAGTCATAGACTAATTCATTCATTTTCAAACTCTTTTATGTTGAGTTGGGACTAGCGCTGTTATTTAGCCACACTGTACCTGAGCTCGTGTTACCGTCAAAATCCATTGCATTAAGACAGAGTTCTAAGATCCACACTCACTAGTAGTGTGTATTTTGGGGTCACAGGTCAAATAGGAAACAGACATACGCACCAAACCTTTTACAGGCCGTATTGTCATATCTGCAAGTATCATGCATATAGACTGGATTGGCACTTGACATTGGTAGGATAGGGTACTGAGCCGTGAAATGAACAATGGGACTTGCCGAGCGAGGCAACGCTAGGCGGCGCCCCTGTACTATCAGTCCGTACTCTTTGTCCAGTAGTACTAGTCCTATGACTGCCTGCCTGACTATATGGCTACTTGCCTGTATGGCTACATACCTGCCTGCTGCCTCTATCCACATGTTTGCCTCCTTGCATGTATGACTGCCTGTTTGCCTAGATGAATGTCTGCCTGCCTGTATGACTGTCTGCTTGCATGTATGGTTGTCTGTCTTCCTGCTTGCCTGAATGACTGCCTGTATGTTTGCCTGGATGAATGACTGCCTGCATGCTTGCCTGTATGTATGTTTGCCTGCCTGCGTGTATGACTGGTTGCCTGCCTGTATGAATGCCTGCACACATGCATGCATGCATGCCTATATGAATGTCTGCCTGCCTGCTTTCCTGCCTGCCTGCCTGTATGTATTCTTGCATATGTATGACTGACTGCATGTATGTCTGCTTGCCTGCCTGTTTGTCTACCTGCCTATATATGAATGCCTGCCTGCTTGCCTGTATGAATACTTGTCTTCCTGCTTGCCTGTATGACTGCCTCTATGTTTGCCACATATATGACTGCTTTTTCGGCTTATGGTGGTTGACCTGTGGAATGACTTGCCGGAGAGTGTCGTAGCAGCAGAGTCGGTGAACTGTTTCAAGTCCCAACTGGATGCATACTGGTCAAGCATTACGTATATCTTGGAGCCAGTGACAGTTGCTACAATCCACCACATCTGAAAAACTGTCTCCATTTCTATTAATTAAGAGTGGCTGACAGGTCCAAGGCCTATTATAGCTGTATTCTATTCATTGATTGATGACTGCCTGCATGACTGCCTGCCTGTCTGTATGTCGTTGCAGTTATAAATGACTTACCCTATGAACAAAGGCTTAGGGAATTGAAACTTCCTACCCTTTCCTTCAAGAATAGATTAGAAAACGCATGGGCTGATGATCCCAGGAATGTTGACCCCTTATTCACCACATGCTACTAATTATTCCTTGTGTTGCTTATTTACTTGCACTCAAGCAAAACTGAGAGACAAATAAGTGTTCACACTTCCTCTCTACCATTCGCTATTTCGCTATG
Source organism: Branchipolynoe longqiensis (assembly GCA_030323885.1). Taxonomy (NCBI): domain Eukaryota; kingdom Metazoa; phylum Annelida; class Polychaeta; order Phyllodocida; family Polynoidae; genus Branchipolynoe; species Branchipolynoe longqiensis. The sequence continues at coordinate 64,201,023 of CM059193.1, read as the reverse complement.
CCTGCCTGCTTGCTGTATGTATGTTTGCCTGGCTGTTTGTCTGACAACCTGCTGATATGAATGTATGTTTGCCTGTCTTCCTGACTGCCTGCTTGCCTTCATCTCATGATACACCGCATCGATAGGATTACGAACTCGTTTATTATATATATATACATGTTCGTGTACATAGGGTCCTGTCTGTGATGCCTCGTACGAATAGGCAATAATTTGCCCATCTAGTACAGCGTAAAACCTAATTGTAATCCAATGAGAATGCTTGTTACATTTTGCAATATAAGTAGGTCATGTCACGGTCGTGACCTCGCGAGTGATTGGTTGACAGCTGGTGCGGTTCAAAATTTGAAAATGGAGGATGGTCCTGTAATTCTTGCGTTTACATCACAATATTAGGGGAACAGAGTCGTTCTTATATCAAAATAGTATGCAGGTAATGTTTATGAATATATTGTATTGCACTATAGACAATTATTATCATTGATACAATGTTACACGTTCGTATGAAGAATCATTTTCAAAATCGCGAGGTTAGCAGCTGATTGAATGGTTTAACTTCTTTGGGGAGGTAGGTGGGGGGAGGCGCGGTCGACTACTTACTACTTACCTACAACATTGCAGTGATACTTTAATTAAATTGGTAACAAGCACAACTTTGGATGAACAGCTTCTAATTGTTTACTTTGCACCCGTAATGACCTTATCCTTGTGTAGAATTAAATACACTGGGGCATTTCCTGTTCATTTCTTCTCAATGTTATGCAGCAGCTGACAATGACGTCCACCTGAAATTTCATTGACAGAAGACTTCTGAAAAGTCAAGTGCTTGGCAAATTCTCGAGATTAATTTTCGATTCAGAAATGAGCAAGGCTTATTTGTAATATGAGTTGTTATAGTGCCATATTTCTGTTCTACCAAAGTGGGGTCTATAATTTGTACCATCCCGGATTCATTATATTTTGTATTGACGCCCCCTATTTATATAGCGATATAGCGAATGGTAGACAGGAAGTGTGAACACTTATTTGTCTCTTTCTTTTTTTCTTTTCTTTTTTTTCCTTTTTTTTTTTTGTACATTAGTTGTCCCAAGCAGGGGAAATCCCAGTCACAGACGACTGGTCTTCCCCACTCCACTGCTGGTCGATAGAAAGCCCGAGTCTACACTTTTACCGACCCAAGGGATTTTTAACCTCCCACACCACATAGACATGGTATGAGAGCAACCGGCCTTTAATGATGCTTTAAGTTATACACAGCGGTGGAAATCCAAATTGGCAGAGCTGGGGGCACGGGGAATCGAACCGCCGACCCTCAGATTAGGAGTCTGACCTAGAAAAAAAGTCAGACACTCTAACCACTCCACCACAGAGAATGCCACCGCCACAGAGAACTCCACGTTTACTTATTTATTTAAAGTATTTTTAGTATTTAATTTAGATTTTAGTAATCCAGAAAGGAGTGATATTACTTACTCTTGAAACTTGAAAGCTAGACTAAAACTCAAACGCACTATTATGACTATAAACACAATCTAATAATATGTCCATTTTTAGAGTAGCGCAAGGAGACCAAATTGTTCAAAATTATAGAGGGGGTGTAATGACGTCACAAGACAACTTTCGGTGGTCATATTGGATGACATACAGAAGGCTTGCAACTGCCTACATTGTGCTTTTTTTACTGATTTGTTTGTTTATTTGTCACTGTTTTGAGCAGTTTGACCTCAGAAGTTGTTGCTAAAGTGCTGTAACTAACTTACTAAGTAAACACATTGGATGTAAACCTCCCCGAACCCCCCATAACACAAGAAAACTCTGTTTTACTGCATCTGCATGCATTCACAACATGGCTAGGGAGGGTGCTCGTAATCCAAGATGGCTGACCGCTGATTGCTAAGTAATGACGTCACGTGCACTCCCTCTATAGCTACTCCTGCTTAATCACTAAATCAGTGAAACTTTTTTTTTTTTTTAAATGAAGTAAACACTTAAAACAGAACGTAGGTGCATATTTGCCGTTAGATAAAGGATTCACCCTGTACATCCAGTACATGGGTGAAAACCAAGAATTTTGACATGGCGGGGAAATGAATTGAGCTGTTAAATTCTTAATTTAAGAAGCAAAATATATATTCTTCACATAAATCTTCATATTTACCCACTACTTTTGATTTGAAATATATAATAAAACATGTAGGTTAAGGAATTTTTAGCCATTTGATCCTGGAGCCAGAGTTTCTACTTCCTGTTCATACTACAGCTATTTTCACCCGTATTTAGACTATGTTAGGGTTCGCCCCTGTACTATGAGTATGGGGTGAATCTTTTTTTCCTAATTTGCCATATGCAAAACAGATTTTTACTCGCGAAGGACCCTGATTCATTTTTATTTTCAGTTGATTATATTATAATTCTAAAAATGTCTCGCTTTTTAACAATACGAGGGGCAGGGAACCATTCTTCCTATTAAATCAGCAATTGTTTTAATCATTCACATTTTAATCTATTATAATTTGCTAATTTTATTTAATTTTGTTATATGTTTGTAGTGTATGGGGGAAAATCACAATGGACCAGCCGAGTAGCAGTGCGGTCAGTGATGCTGGTGACCCCGTGATTCCACCGACATTATTAAATGGATCGAATGGGCATTCGGCTGTCTTTGCTCCAGCCTCATTCCTAGATGGTGATTCAGCAGTGGAAAGTAGCATGGATAAATATGTCATGATGGCAAAGGACCCATTTCAATCTGAACTGAATATTCTGCCAGCTGACTTCATGAAAAGTGAAGATGACAGTGTACTTGGTTTGTATCCGCACAGCTATATAAAGTCTTTGGAGAATACTGAAGGGTTGCATCACCTGCCAAAACTTGCTGCGAGTTCATCATATGTGATCTCCAATGGTAGTATTATTTCACAGGGTAAAGAATGGTTTAACTATGGAATAGGAGCTGTAGAAAATCCAACAAAGCCCTCACTAGATGCTGTTATGCCATATTCGATATCAAATGAACTACCACACAAAGTGCTAATTAAAACAGAACCAGAGTCACCGACTAAAGCAGTCCCTCAAGTGTCAGATATGCAATCTGCAAAAAGTGTAAGCTTGATCCGGCCAGAACAGAAATCTCCCAAAAAGATAGTCCGGCTTTTCAACCCATCGAATGGTGGTCATAAAACCTTTGTAATTACAACGCAAGGGCAGTCAAAGAAGCCAACCTTTGTGCATGCAGGTGGGCCATCGAAGGTACACTTCCCGTCTAAGGCAACCAGCACAGCTAACGCGACTAGGGTAAATGAAATGCCCGATGTCTCAGATCAACTAATTGATGGTGCCCCGTCCAACATTCTACTTTCCCAGGGTGTTAAGATTGAAAGCTGCACTCCTCCATGTAGTCCAGTCAAATCACACCACCCACTGTTCACACCTCATTATGGCCAGCAGCAATCTCACAGCCATCAACAAACTCACGAAGACCACAAGGCAGCAATGCCACAGCTGCATTACAAGTCTGTGGGCAACACTAATGGGCTCCACACTGTGGTGTCCTTGGTTGGTGCAAGTCGGACACCTAGAACTAATGATGCACCTGTAGTAACTTCATTGTCACTTTCCGCGAGTGTAGCAATGTCTGAGACACTGCTGAACACAGCTTCCAGCTCTACAAGCATTCCATCTTATGCCTCTATGTCCAACTCGCTGCACACAACCTCCCACTCATCTTCAATGGCCTGCACACAGCCTACTGCTGTTGCAGCTGCAGCTCCGTCTGTGCTGCATCGCATCATCCTTACATCTGCCACTACCTCGTCGTCAGTCCAAGCCAAGCCGACAACGACTAGCTCCAAGTCAGTCGGCCAGTTGAAGCTGACGTCATTGAAACCGTCTACGCCCATTCTCACAGCCATTTCAGTCCCGTCGCTGTCATCTTGCAATAAAGGTGGGATTGAACAGCGCCTAAGGACATCAACTTGTGATAATTGTGTGTTAATATGTTGTTGAATACGGCATTTCTTTTTCCTGATTCGCCCATATCTTTAAAATTGCATGGTCCGATGGCTTTTGAACCGTTGCCTCATTTCTTAGATAAATATATCAGTTTGATCATTATAACCTACTAATCATTAAAGTTGCATAGTCCGATGCTTTTGAGTTTTTGCTATTTTCTGAGATAAATATATCATACTAATCGTTATAATCTACTTTACTTTAGTTTGAAGTAACTTTAATTTTAAATGACTAAGTTTGGAGATATTTGACATCAAAACATGCCAAAATAATTTTGGCAAGCACGCCAAAACTCTGACACCATAGACTTCAGTAGTAACGGGTTCTATTAATTGACGTATTATGCCCTTCTATGCAGCAACAAATGCTAAATAAGTGCACCAGTGTATAAGTTGAATATGTAGAATCAAATCTAGATAAGTCTTTTGGTTTTGAAAATTTGATGTTTTCATCGAACTATGCAACTTTAATCTGGATTAACTTTGGTGAAACATTACTCGTTTTGGAGCAATTTGAGCTGGTATAACCAAAAAAGCTTTCCAAAACTCCTGTGGCCATGAACCGGATTGCCTTCTTGCAATGACCACGTGATGTGGACTGACCTGATGTAGATAGCCAGCCAAGTCCATTAGGATTTTATAATGATGGCCAGATGGGATGGTCGAATAGGTTGTGCATCCTTCCCCCATTTTGGCAGGTAATGGGATTCGAACCCATGTGTTCGAACCCTGTTTTTAAGTTGGATGGTCTCATTAAGCTCTTTTTTTTTCAAAACCAAACCACATACAATGATACATGGACTTACATTTGAAATTTTTATCCTATATTTCCAACTCACATGGGACAATGTTAGATTGAAAAGGTACCCAGTTTCTGTTTTGTCGTACATCAGTTGGTTAAGAAAGGGAATTTTCAATCGCAGACAATTTGGTCTTCCTATTTCCAGTGCTCCTCACCATATCCTAGCAATGCCAAATGACAGGCTACATAGCGACATTATGAATTTTAAATCATTGGTTTGACTTAAGCTGCGAAAACACAGGACGCGGAAGTCATGTGGTTCTCGCGCGGAAAAAATCTAAATGTATGTAACAAAGAGAAGCCAAACACACTGGCGTGGACGGTTCTCATGCTGACGGATAGCATCGCTCTTGGAGCGATTTTTGCCACTTGACGCATGGTGCCGCTTGGCTTTTGACTGACTTTGCCCAATTACCGTACTCTACTCTACTCTAGTTTACTCTACTCTACTATACCCGACTTTAATCGACTCTACCCAACTCAACCTTACCCGACTCGACTCTACCTGACTCGACTCTATCCAACTCGACTCTATCTGACTTCACTCTACTCTACCCGACTCGACTCTACGTGAAACGACTACCTGAATCGACTCTATCCAACTCGACTCTATCTGACTTCACTCTACTCTACCCGACTCGACTCTACGTGAAACGACTACCTGAATCGACTCTACCCAAATCGACTCTACCAGAATTGACTCAACTGTACCTGACCCGACTTGACTTGACTCGACTCTACCCGACCTCACTCTTCATGACTTGACTTTACACAACTTGACTTTACAAACCCTGACTTTACACAACTTGACTTTACACAACAACTTTATGGTGTTGTATAAAGTCTGGTCGTGTAAGGTGAAGTGTAAAGGCAAGTTGTGTAAAGTCAAGTCGTGTAAAGTTAGGTCGTGTAAAGTCAAGGTTTGTAAAGGGGTCACTCTCCTGAAAACTGGTCAGCATGGGATGGGATTTTAAAACATCAATAAAAAAACTTCCTACTTATTTTTTCCCTTATACTTTTCATATTCATGTTCAGATTTTATGAAAGAAATAAGGGAAACAAAATAAACTGTGTGCAACTTTGGTCCTTTTAGTTATGAAGTGTTTTTGTACCCAAAAAAAAACATTTTACAGTCAGCCATTTGTAACATGACATATTAGCATCTTGTAATGCAATGATATATCAAACAAAACAGGAAAGTATTTATTAACATGTATGAATGCTTAAAATTAAAAAAATTCGATGTCTTCAGAAATAACATTACAAATTTCCATCACTTGTGTAACCAGTGGTGTCTGCATGCCACACAAATATTGTACAGACTGTGTGGTGTCCTAAACATGTGTTACATCTCAGCAACACATGTTATACTGCCATAAGACATAGCTTAATCATGGACTACACCTTTATTTTTTATCCCATCAATTTATATTTTACATAGATGTAAAGGGGAGATTTCCAGCTTTCATTTGCAACCAAAAAATGTTTTAAAAAATCAAATATTAGATTTTAACTCTCCATGTGACACTTCTGGCCAGTTTTCAGGAGAGTGACCCAAAGTCAAGTCGGGTAATATGTATATCAGGGATGAAAGATCTCCACGATTTCGCTGATTTCTGGGATTTTTCCTGTAGCTATAAGTGTATACTAATACGTTGTGCCCATCCTGATATGACCTTAGATGTTGCCAGGATGTAAAACTCCAAGAACCAACCAATATGTCGTTTCACGCTGCAGCACCACCAGCATCTGCCAATATGTGGTGCAAACGTCGCAGCACTAGCAGCGTATACTACTAATGGCTTCAAATGCCACAGCAGGGTTAGATAAAAGATTCACCCCATACATCTAGTATAGGGATGAACGACAACGTAGTGTAAATACGGGCGAAAATAGCTTTAGTATGCAACAGGAAGTAGAAACTCTGGCTCCAGTATCAAATGGCTACCCATATCGGCACAGAGTTGGTGAAATGGGAGAGAATGCAAAAAGACAAGATGGCGGCCATAGAACGCCATCGATTTCACTTTTAAATCCTATTAAACTAGATGTTTTATTATATGTTTCAACTCAAAGGTAGCGGGGAAATATGAAGACATATCTTCTTAAATTAAGAATTTATTCGCTCAGTTAATTTCCCCAGCATGTCAAAATTCTTCGCCCGTTTTTCTAATTTGTTGGTTTTCACCCCTGTACTGTAAGTATGGGGTGAATCTTTTATCTAGGTCAGCGTATACTACTAATACGTGCTTCAAATGCCGCAGCACTATCAGCGTATACCAATGTGTATGAAACCCGACCTCTGGGAATTTTCAGCAATTCCCTGACAATGCTAAACCTATGGGAGAATATCAGCATTTCCGCTTTTTTTCCCCCGGAGACCACTTTCATCTCTGATATATATATGTATAGCTTATTTGCCGTGTGCCATCTGCGTCCAGTGTGTTTGCTATTTCTGCGTGAGAACCGCATGCCGTCCACTTGTACTACTAGCCGCCCATGCGACGCACGCATCCTGTGTGTCCATAGCTTTAGCCTAGATGTTTGAATTCCATGACCTACCAAAATGGGAGGCGGACACTCTAATCATTCAGCCATCCCATCCAGCTTTCTAGTACTGCCCCATTGGTAGACCAGGCTGCCAGCACCATGATTAAATTTCACACTCAGTCACATTTATAATATACTTAATTTTAGTCAATTGCGTAGATATAATTAATCAAATTGGGTATACATATTCATGATATTGATTTATTGATGTATTTGTGCATCTGTAAATTAATAAAGAGTAAATGGTTCAAAAAGTAAATTAAAATGAAATAGCTGCCAGAACAGGATTCAAACTAACCAGAAGGGATGGCCAAATGCATTGAGTGGCCACTTCCCATTTTGGTATGTCATGGGGTTCTGACCCTGGTTGAGTCAAACCAATGACACAAAACTTTGTATACTTGTCGCTACCTGGCCTGTTATTCAGCATTATTAGGATTGGGCAAGGAGCCGTGAAATGAGGAATACCAATTGAAAATTATGCTGCTAAGTCAACTGATGTACCAAAAAAGCAAAAATAAAAACTAGGGACCTTCAGATTTTTAGTCTAACATTGTCCCATCTGAGTTGGAAAGATGGGATCAAATGTAAGTATGTGGTTTAGTTTAATAAAAAAAAAATTAAAAAAGCTTCATCAGACCATGGAAAATTGTTCAGCCTACGGCGCCGTCAAGCTTTCACTGGACATCCTGGAACCTGACTAGGTCTCGCATGGTACTTGGAATGAGGTCACAAGGTTGACCTAATTGGTTAGTGGTGTTACTGCTTAATGGCTGTCTCAAAGTAGGCATCCAAAGCGATATGGTAATAAATCTACTGATTATTCTGTATAGGCTGTGCCAAATGCTTAACTAATGCACCAGTAGCTAAGTTAGACACTAATGCACCAGTAGCTAAGTTAAACCATGATCGGTTAATCCAAACTTTTTTCGGCGGCCTGGCAAAATACTACCGTTTATCATATAAAAAAGTTGGTTAAACCAAAGTCGGTTAATCCAAACAAAATTGTCGGCCCCAGGCCACTTCCGGTACAGTTAAACCAAGCTTTCATGTGGTTTTAAGATCATCTGAGACTTTTTTATATGATCAATTGTAGTATTTTGCCATGTCGTCGAAAAAAGTTTGGATTAACCGATCGTTTGATTTAACCGAGGTTGGTTTAATAGGGCTAAGCTGTATATACTTGAAAAACAATAATCATAGTGTCCACATACATTGTACATTCATAATTCACCCCCGTTTTTGCCAAAGCCAAGTCAAAGTCAAAGCTCGGTTAAACCAATGATCGGTTAATCCAAACAAATTTCTAGGGTCCCTTCAAGTTTGGTTTAACTGGGTTATACTGTATATAGAATGAGATGTAGGTAAGTGTTTTGGTTTTGAAAAGAATGTGTTTCATCGGACGGACCATGCAACTTTATGTGTATGACATTCTTTAGTTTGATTAAATAATAAATCTTAGAGCGGAATAATCCGATTGTTTGGGGTTCTTAATATATATTTTTTTTAATCAATATTTTGGGACTTTACGTTTATCAGTGTACTTGAGTTTGGAGTTATTTTTCATTTTTAATATTATTAACAATAACTAACTTTGTGGATACATTTTAAGTGAAGATATGCTAAATACTTTTGGCACTGGACATCATAGATTTGTAGATAGTACGACTTACAGTAGTGGCATATTCTATTAAATTGACTTTTTGCAGCAATATGTGTTTTATAAGTGCACCAGTCTCTAAATTGGATATATGTATGGTAAAATGAAGGCCATTGCTTTGGTGTTTTTTGTTTGTTTTTTTAACTACCGTTAATTATTTTTTATTATGCACCAGACAATAATCTTTACATAGTAAAGCCCGCTCATCCATCCATACTATTGCTATTTGATTGTTTATTGTTACTGTTGATTTCTTTCATCTATCCATGTTATTGCTATTTTATTGCGTTTCTTGTTCCTGTTGACTTTAGATTTTAATGATCTTGTTTTATCTTTTACCTTGTCCGGATTTTCCTCCTTCACCTGCTGCAATTGATGGTAATTAGTTTTTTTTAATCACATCAGGGATGAAAGACCTCCACGATTTCGCGGATTTCCGCGATTTTTGATTATTTACCGATTAACGTTAAACAAAATGCCATAGAATCTTGGATGTACATGACAAGAATTGGCTAGTTCGAATCCTATTCTCATATGACCTTATATGTTGCTAGGACATAAAACCCAACCAACAGTTAGAAAATTCGCGTTTTCGCGGGAATTCGCCATCGGCGTATTTTTCTGGAGACCACTTTCATCCCTGAATATATTCACATGCATTGTATAGCTTACATTGTATGGAAGTCGGCTAGAGAATTCAACCTTAAAGAATAAAAAAGGCATGTATTTGATCAAGCATTGTTGGATGATCTCTGTTTTATGCATTTCATAAATAAATCTTGCTATAATAGTTGTAATGTGCTTTTTTTTACTTCAGATAATACAATATATAACCCAATATCAATTTACAGCGCGTGTTGGCATTACTACTTGCCAATCTTTGCACAACTGTATCAATCTAATTTACTCAACCCAATGTTTATTTACAGTGAATGTTGGCATTAATACTTGCCTGTCTTTGCACGACTGTACCAATCTAATTTACTCAACGCAATGTCTACCAATCTAATTTACTCCACAATAACAATGCATTGGAAAGCAGTCAATTACTGTTACTATAGTCTATAATTCCCCCCTTTTTAGTTCAAATGAGCCATTTTGAACTAAAAAGGGGGGAATTAAAAAGGTATTTGTTTTATATATGTATCAAAATGAGTGTTTACAAATGGATGTTTTATTTTTCTGTAGATTTCGATCCAGGACCACGAGATGACTCTCTGACCAATATTCAGTGGCTCGGAAAGATGAGTGGTCATAATCTGACTGTTGGAGAGAAGACTGGTATCCTAAAACAACCATCTCAAGGTACTGCCAACAGTGTCACCCCCAGCATCCAGATCATCGCTACTGACCAGCGGATCGAAAAGGTAAAAAATGTACGTATACAAGTTTTGTTTATTTTGAATCACAGATTAAAGTTCCATAGTCCGATGGTTGTGAGTTTCAGCAATTTTATGGGATGAATACATTAGATTGATCGTTGCAATCTAATTTGCTTCAGTTTGCTGGGATGAAGGATCTCCGCGATTTCGCGGATTTGCGGGATTTTTCCTGTAGCTATAAGTGTATACTAATACATTGTTCAAATGCCCCAGCACTACAAGTGTATACTAATAGTAATACGGTGTTCAAATGCTCCAGCACTATAACTAAGTGTACACTAATATGCTGTCTTACGCTGCAGCACCATCAGCGTATACTAATGTGTGGTGCAGACGCCGCAGCACTATCAGTGTGTACCACTAATAGTAATACATGCTTCAAACGTATTTGTTTGAAACCCGACTTCCCGGAATTTTCCGCGATTCCCTGACAATGCTAAACCTTGCGGAAATGCTGATATTCCCCGCAGCACTATCAGCGTATACTACTAATACATGCTTCAAACGAATTTGTTTGAAATCCGACTTCCGGGAATTTTCCGCCATTCCCTGACAATGCTAAACCTATGGGAGAATATCAGCATTTCCGCTTTTTTTCCCCGGAGCCCACTTTCATCCCTGAGCTTTGAAGTAACTTATGTTATATGACTAATTTAGGAGATGTTTGAAGTGAAAACATGCCAAGTTGATTTTGGCAAACATGTCCTAGGTTTCAGCAGTAACAGGTTCTGTGAATTTGGCTTAGTGTCCCCCTTCTATGCAGTAACACATGCTTAATAAGTGCAGTAGTATCCAAATAGGATATGTAGGATCAAATCTAGGTAAGTGTTTTGGTTTTTAAAATTTGATTCATTGGACTAGGCAGCTTTAATTACGTCGTGATAGTATATGCAGGGATGAGGAATTTCCGTGTGTATATGGGCCATTCTCAGAAACTGTACCACATTTTTGGTTTCCTCGTTACATTGTTAAATTACGTCGTGATAGTATATGCAAGGATGAGGAATTTCCCTGTGTATATGGGCCATTCTCAGAAACTGTACCACATTGTTGGTTTCCACGTTACATTGTTAATGGTTTTGCCTATATTTTGGGGGGGGGGGGGGGTAGTAATCTAATAGTTATTGTTGAGCCTGTGTATTAAGTATCTTAGCAATACTGCGTGTATTTAATCTATGCCACAAAATGTATCCAAAGTATGCTCATGTGATTTTGTGCTAAACTGAAAGTATGAAAATTTGCATATCGACACCATACATCTACCCAATCGGGTTTTTTTTCAACTGTTTTCTTGTAAGAAAATTCTTTTGGCCCAACTGTAATCAATAAAATCTTGTTTGCATTTGTTGTGTGTGCAAAAATGATGTTATAAATGGATGTTACACAGTTAATTTTAACAGCTTTCTCAGTTTGTATAAGATCTACTAAATCAAGAAGTGAAAATTTCGACTCGGATATATATGCACAACATATAAACATTGATTTCAATATGGATTTTGCTATTATTTGGAATGTTTTTACTTTTCATTTCCATGTCACAAAAGTGGTACACAGTTTCTGAGAAGGACCCATGTATACATGTGGAAGAGGCAGTGTCAGCTGAGGTAGGAAGTGGCGCTCCCTAGTGTATACTGGGTGATATCTATGATCTAGCTCTGGGTATTGCGAACTGCAAGCTGCATTGTTGGTAATACTCACTTGTTTAAATATGCACCCCCAAACATAACCCATCCCGGAGATAGTGCAGTGATGCCGCTTTTCTGGGTTCTAGACATTCCAAGGGTTCAAGCAAAATGTTGTTTTTGATAATAAAACTATATACAGTAAAACCTCCCTAAATCGACTCACCCCAGGACCGGCTTTTAGTGGTCCATTTAGGGAGGTGGTCGGTTTAGGGAGTTAGAATATGGTTACAATGGTATTGTTTGGACCCAAATAAAGCGATCGATATAGGGGCGTGGTCGATCTGTGGAGGTTGTCGGTTAGAGAGCCTTTGCTGTAGCTTGAAAATGCCATAATTGCTACAAAAAAAAGAATTAACTTGACATTTCTTTTCCACCACCACCACTACCAGCACCATAATGTTTCCTGATGTGGGAAACAAAGACACGACTGGCATATTCGTTGAATATGGTAATGTTGGTAATGGACAGGAAGTGCACCAGAGCAGCACCATCGAGTATTTTGACATAAAAAGTACCAGGAGGATCTTATTGTGTCTTCTGTGTCAGATCATTGAGCAAATCTGACTTCTTTCCCAGCCATAATTTCCCTTTGTCAAATAGAGAAGGATGGCATGGGTGGTTTTCATGCTTAAAGACGATGCTCATGTCCCCATCTCTGTGTTGCAGGGCTATATATAATTGGGGGAAGAGTGCCACATTGTCCTTCAACATTGAGATCTGCCCTGCCTGCTTGGTCCTGGTCTCGGGTGTTGAACATCTGAAGAGGGGTGCAGTTTGGGCTATTTTCCATTCCAACTAGTGGTCAAGAACTAATTGATCAAAGGCTGTGGTATGTGCTGTCCTGTCTGTGGGAAAGTGCATATAAAAGACCCCTTGCTGCTTATCAGAAAGAGTAGCCTATGTGGCAGCAGCGGGTTTCCTCCAAAGAAATGTCAGAATGACCTTATGCTTGACGTCCAATAGCCGATGATGAAAATCAATGTGCTCTAGAGGCACCATTAAATAAAACAAACTTTCTGAATAGGGTCAGTGAGTTCGTTTCGATAGGTTCATGAATGGAGTGTGTGTGGTCTTTGATCACTGACTTATAGAACTGATTTCTACAGACTCATCAATCATATTTTGTGGTTCCAGCATTAGAAGCTTGAGGGTATCATCTAGGAAGGGATTATTCATCCCTGAAGGTCTGCACCAGAGCTAGTGCTTGGTTTTTTAATGTCTTCTGTGTAGCCATTCCTTCTTCCGATTTTTGTTTATTGCCTTCTGAAATATACTTCTGCTCAAGCTCTTTTAAGAGGCGTGCTTGTTCACGCCGTGCGATCTTCCACTTCTTGAATGCGGAGGAATTCTCTGGGAATCCTACTGCACCACAGAACTCTTCAGATTGCTATTCTGCTCATGAGCCTGGTCTATTGGTGTGCAATTTTTTCTTTTCTTTTTTTTTCTTGAAGATTTATACTGCATATCATGGATAAGACTAAATAGACTTGTTTTCCCCATTAAACAGTTTGTCGATAGAAAGCCAGAGCCTACACTTTTACCGACCCAAGGGATTTTTAACCTCCCACATCACATAGACATGGTTTGAGAGCAACCGGCCTTTGATGACACTGTAAGTTATACACAGCAGTGGAAATCCAAAGTGGCAGAGGTGGGGGCATGGGGAATCGAACCACCAACCTTCAGATTAGGAGTCCGACCTAAAAAAAAGTCAGACACTCTAACCACTCTGCCACAGAGAACACCACCTTTGTGTGGTCTTTGGGGGGAAACCCAATGACCATGTCCTTCAAATTCCTCATTAATGGATGTGGACAGAAATAGTTATATGGTTAAGAACCATGGCCCGGGATGAGAGCTTTCAGTGACTCCACATAGATGGGAGAATCAGATTCTCTGAGCCTACACAAATATCAGACCCAGAATTTCCATGTTGAGGATGGCATCCCAGGATGGCATCCCAGTATGGAGACAGAATATGATCACATTCTGACAGGCACTGGTGATCATATTCTGTCTCCAAGCTTCTTTGCCTTTTGGCTTCTCATCAGGTGGTCCCTCACTCACCATGTCCAAGAAGGCATCTTGCTGCAGCCTTGACAATGCCAGAGTATTCACTTAATGGGTATGTCTTGTTTTAGTCAGTTGGGCTGCTTTGAGGATGGACTCGGCTGTGCCAGAGGATGTTATACTGGCCTCAGTCAGTGCAGAGGTCCATCCATACACAAACCAAGTAAACCCCATGTCTTCCACATTGCTATTTCAATATGGAGACTACCAAATATGATTATACATTTGTCCTCATTATGCATTTGAGACCAGTTCCACTGAACAAATTTGGCCCGTGCTTATAGCAGGGATGAAAGATCTGCGCGATTTCGCGGATTTTCGGGATTTTTCCTGTTCCTACTGCAATCCTGCAGCCACTACTAATAAGTTGTTTTATGCTGCAGCACCATCAGCGTATACTAATATGTGGTGCCAAGCCGCAGCACCATCAGCGTATACTACTCATAAATGCTTCAAACGCTGCAGCATTATCAGTGTATACCAATATATATGAAACCTGACTTCCGGGAATTTTCCACGATTCCCTGACAATGCTAAACCTATGGGAGAATATCAAACCTATGGGAGAATATCCGCTTTTTTTTTCCCCGGAGACCACTTTCATCCCTGTTATAGTGGTACATCCACAGCCATTACTGTGATATATTGCCAGAATGAACCAAACGATTTAATATTGGCACAAATAGTCACCTCTTATTCTCAATAGCTTTAACACATTCCTTGACCCAGAAAATGTATATTTTGACACCAACATTGACCTAAGTGGCTTACAAGCTGAGATATGGGCACTTATAAAGTTATAGATTTTATATGGTGGCAATCTAGGAAATTCAAAATGGCTGCCTTCTTGATGAAGTGGCTCCCATTAAAAATTGAAAGTTATTGGAATAGATAGTATGTGGGGTAAAATTGGTGCCTTTGCCCAGTGTGTTTCCATCATCTTGCGAAGCTGCCTGACTAAATCAAAATAAGATCATATCAAGGAGTGAATTAACTAAGCCGAGATACATACGGCTGCGAATAGATAGATGGTTGGGGGGGGGGGGGCAGGCATTAAACTCATGTAAGCCCCCCTCCCTAAACACACACACACACACTATCATTATTATTATTACACCGGGCGCGGTCGCCGAATCGGTAGAGCGCAGGTCTCGCATGTGGGTTCCCGGTCGAGTCAAACCAAAATTGATACTTGTCGCTTCCTAGCCTGGCGCTCGGCATTAATACGGTCAAGGACTGGTTAGCTCAATGTCAGGATAGTGTGACAGTGGGATATCGGATCATGGTGCCGCTGGCCTGATTTCCCAGTGGGGTGGCACTATAAAGTCATCAGGAATGCGCACTGTCACAAGTCGGTACCCGTCCTGATATAACCAACCAAATGCAACCATGCTATTTACATGTAATAGTTTGTGTTTCTTAACCTTGCAACAGATTGGCCGTGAGTGTGGGACAAAGAAGCGCCCACCATACTCCTATATGCACCTCATCCAAATGGCGATTAGCAGCAAGATCGACAAGCGCATGACACTGCGTGAGATCTACAAATGGATCGAAGACAAGTTCCCCTACTACCACTATTCCCCGAAGCAGGGCTGGAAGGTGGGTTTGTTTGCTCAATATAACCTTTAGTGTGCAAATTGTGTCAGTGTTAATTGTGAGTTACCGGTAGGTAAAAGAAGAACAATGCATGAAGAGAGAGAAGTGACTTTTATGTGCGCTGCTCTCTTAGAAAATTATAAATTGCACAATTCCCATGCCTTCTGGAAAACCTGGAAACTAAAAGTGGTCATAGACAAGTCACGGAAAATGAACATTTTGGAAATGTCATGGTACTTTAAAAAAATATCTATGGAGAAATTATATTTTCCTGTGAATTTTGAGTTATATTGGCTTCATATTATAACTTGGTTTCTGGCAATCGTTTTGTGTAATAATGATCACACTACACTGGTTCCCTGTGCTACAGATCTGTATGGTTAATTTCAGTGCAGTACCAGTCAAACCCACCAATAACCCTAGGTGTCAGCAAAGTGACCAATTTATCTCTTCTTCCCCAATCGCAAATATATAAATCTTTATTCTCTATTCTTTCCAATTTATTTGTCATGGCCTTGATGTCTGCTGCCAACACCAATGCAAAATAATCAAACACATGACTAAGAATTTGGGTGTAATCCATGCAATTATTTCCATAGCATATCAACGGGGGTTATCTTTTAATATTCCCATTTTAAAATCTGCCTTTTTAAAAAAAATGGTAATTTTGACTACATGTTGAATTTTGACAACTTTTCAGTGCCCTGTCCTGATATGACGTTAGATGTTGCCAACGACCATCTAACTTTTCAGTGCAATGGGGTCATCTAATTTAAAAAAAAAAAAATTTTTTATTTTTTTTATGGGGTTTAGCATGTAAGTTTGGATGATCGAGCTTGTTTTCAATGCTAGGCAGTTATAGTTTTGTGTCAGTGATCTATGTTAGTGTTTTGGGGTTTTCTTGGGAAGAGTTTGCCACTTTTTTTCTACTTAATTCTAAACTAGCCTACTCTATTTACATGTTATAGGCTTGTAAGTAGCAGGTGGTTGGGTTATGTTTGTTTGGATTTCATTTGATTATATTGTTGGTGTACATGTTATCTGGCTTATATATTTCCGGGTTTCCCGTCATGGGCTGTCCAGCTGGTGGGCCGTGACACATCACATGCCCCCTTGTGGTGCAGCTTAGTTGGGGTTTCCTGGTTTTATTTTTCACAGATATTTTTTGTATGTTGTTAGTTAGGTCAGTAATTTGTCTTTCCTTCACCGTTTCTCCATTCCATACCTTGGCAACCATTTCCAGTGTGTTCCTTTCATGGGCTTTGATTTGGCTTCTGGTCTGCCTTAGTAGTGGTACATTGTTTGCTCTGGTGTTCCTTGGTGGTTGGGTTAGATGCTTAATGTCTTGGCTATATCCATATGCTAATGTTTTAGGTGGATTATCCTTCTGTTTTCTAGTAGTTTTAATTTAGTCCTTTTGTGCAAGTCATATGTGGGGTGTATTTTGTCTACTCTTAGGCAGGTTTTTAGGGCCGTATTTGGTAGTATTCGCAGTTTGTTTAGTAGCTCTTTTTTAGCACCCATGTAGATTACATCCCCATAGTCAAAGTAGGGGAGTACCATACCTTTGAAGATTTTTATTGACATATCTTGTGTCATATAGTTTCTTAGCTTTGCAAATAGCCACAGTTTGTGGTTTATTTTTTGGATGATTTTTGTTATACACAGATTGTAGTTTAGCTAGTTATCTAGCTCTCGGCCTAGGTATTTATAGTGATTTACATTTTCCAGTGTTTGGTTTCCTGGCTTGCACTGTAGGTTTCTTTCTGGAATTGCTTCATGTGAGAAGAGTACTGTTTTAGATTTATTTGCATTGATGGTTATTTTATTGGACTCACACCAGTTGTCCAGCTTCAGCAGGAGGTTGTTCAGCTTGGCTGTTACTTCCTCTACTGTGCTTCCTTCTGCATATATGTCATCCGCATATAGTTGGAGACATTCTGTCTCTGTCTACGTCATTTATGTATAGTATAAAAAGTAGTGGTCCCAGGACTGATCCTTAGGGTACACCACAGGTGACAGTTTGCTGGTCTGAGAGTGTACTGTTTACTTTTGTTATTTGTTGTCTGTTGCTTAGGTAACATTTTATCCAGTTTATTGATTTGGATTTAATGCCCATGTTATTTAATTTTCTTAGTAGTATATTGTGGTCTTCTGTATCAAAGGCTTTGCAGAAGTCAATGAAAGCTGCTCCAACTAATTTCTTTTGGTTCATTGATGCCAGTACGTCACTTGTTAGGTTTGCTATTATTTTTGATGTGGAGTGTAATTTCCTAAAAACCTCCTTGTCTTTTGTTTAGTATATTGGTTTTTTACAGGTGCTCATTTATGTACATGTGGAAATTATTTTCCAATTAGCTTGCCTGGTGTTTGCAGAATTGATATTGGTCTGTAATTCCCCATGCTTTGCCTGTCACCACTTTTGGGGTGATGGTTGCCATCTTCCATGCTGTTATGAAGTGCCCCTGTTCAAAGGATATGTTGAACAGGTCCACCATGGTATCTGGGATGGCTTGGAGTGCCTCTTTTAGTATTTTGGTTGGGATTCCATCTATTTCGCTTGGCTTGTTTGCATCTATGTCATTTATTAGCTTTGTAATAGGCCTGTCACACTAAGACATAACGAGCTAACAAGAGCTGACGTAGGTGAATTTTGGTCATTACGTTAAGGTACAGCGGGTTACATCATGCTTATGTTAAGCAGACGTCGAGATACATCAGGTTACGTCGAGTTACGGCAGTGCACGTCAAGGCTTTGGACATACCCAAAACTTTCGACATAGCTCGACGTGAAGCAGCTGCATTGGGATGACGTTACATTCACATTACACCAACGTTAAGCATGCGATATAGCTGCGCCAGCTACCTTAGATCAATGTTGTCTTACGTCAGAGTGACGCACGGGCGGGAGGAAGGTACGGCCCGTGCTAAGACAACGTGGGGTTAGCATATCTCAACATAGGTCAAACGTCTCTGTGACGCGTGCCTAAAGTTGCTCAAACGTTTCGCAAACATGTCCTGACATAGTTGACGTCGTTCATGAATGTCTAGCGTTCGCGTAATGTCTGTGACGTCCTTCGAACATGTTGTGATCGTCGTGTTAACGTGTCGCCTTCGAGTATATAAAGACCTATGATGTCCTCCTGTCAGCAGAACAGCTCAGCTCTTCGCAGCCAATACATGTGGCTGAGTGGGTCATGCAGGACTACCAACTGGCCATTCTCAAAGTTCACCATGAGACAAATGTGTTGTTACTGCGCTATATTGAGGCTAGAAGGAGAAGGAAAAAATCTCGCCCGAAGCGATTGTGGGTGCGGCAGTGGATCGGGAGGTGGCATGAGTTTGGCTTATATGACCAGCTTCTGGTGGAACTCTGTAACGAGGACACAGCTTCCTTCGTCAACTTCATGCGGATGCCTCCCCAGATGTTCGACGAGATGCTAGCCAGAGTGGGTCCACGGATCACCAAAAGTTACACTACAGGAAGCTGCTCGAGCCTGGCATGAAGCTCTGCCCTCACTCCGCATCACCTAGCATCGGGCAACAAGTACGCTTCCATGAAGTTTGGGTGGAGGGTGCCACACAACACCCAATCTCTCATCATGAGAGATGTGTGCAAGGCCATTATTGCAGAGTAGATCAACGAGGTGATGACCTGCCCCACCACTCCGGAGGGATGGCGTGCCATCTCCGACAACTTCTTGGAGAGGTGGAGCTACCCCATACCTGCGGGGCACTTGATGAGAAGCATGTTGCATGCCGGTGTCCCCCAAAGAGTGGATCCCTGTACTACAACTACAAGGGATTCTACTCCATAGTTCTCATGGCACTCGTTGATGCAGACTACAAGTTCATCTGGGCCGATGTTGGTGGTAAAGGCTCCGCATCAGATGCGCAGGTGATCAACGATTCTGAGCTGAAGGCCAGCACTGAAGATGGTGCAAAATGTCCCGCACAAAATGTGCGCCCGCGCAAAATGTCCCGCGCAAAATGTGCGCCCGCGCAAAATGTGAGCCCGCGCAAAATGCGGTCGAGCAGTCTCGCCCACTTCACAACCATAGGTTTCCTGGAACCCGAGCCTATTGTGGCCGGCCACAGGACCGTTTCTTTATGGGACACATCTCAACTAATGATTTTTGTATTTCTGTGGCGATGTTTTTCCAGTAGACATCAGTAACATCTCTGTTTTTTGTGAGGTTGTTTATGTTTTCGTGTAACTGGTTTTTTAGTGTTTCTTCTGAGTAGTTCTTTAGGAGTCTGCCCATCTTGTACTCATATTGGTTTGTGCTTTTTAGTTTTTTCCTGGTTACATATATTAGCTCATGGTCACTTATACCCCAGCTTCTAGTGCCCCATTTTGTGGCACAGTTTGAGTTGGTTAGTATTAGATCAATTGTTGAGCTATTGTTGCTTTGTCTTGTCCAGTAAATGGCAACACCACCACCTTTTTTTGTTTGGTTTGCTATGTTAATTTGCTGTCTGTCATTAAGTACAAGCATATATCCTTCTATGGTGAGGGTGTTGTCTTGATGTCTGTCAGTGAACCATGTTTCTGATATTGGTAATACATCCAGATTTTCATTTTTGAGGTGTATTTTTATTGTCTATTTTATTGGATGCACTCTGGAAGTTTAGGTGGGCAAAGTGCGTGTCCCTCCCCAGTCTGCATTCAATTTATCCACCTGGCCAGGCATACCTGTTTCACAAATAGAACATTTTCACTCCCCCACCAATGCATCATTATCGGAATATTTTACACCTGGTCGAGTCAAACCAATGACTTAAAATTGATACTCATCACTTCCTAGCCAGGCGCCCGGCATTATTAGGACAGGGCAAGGACTGGTGTGCTCAGTGTCAGGATAATGTGACTGACTGGGATACCAGGTCATGGTACCAATGGCCTAGTTTCCCAGTGGGACAGCACTATAAAGTTGCAACGAATGCGCACTGTCACAAGTCGGTACCCATCCTGATATGACCTTAGATGTTGCTAGGTTGTAAAACAACAAACAAACATACAAAGATTCTATTATTTCTTTGTAATTCAGTGCGTCTTGGTGCAGATCTCTCATATGAGTGGCTAGTGCCCTTACTCTTTGAGTCTCCACTGATTACGTTCATTTTCTGCATTTTGGTATTCGTTCACTGAAACGACCCGCTTCTAATTCGTTGTCGTCATCGTAATTAACTGTCGTCATCGTAATTTGCAGTTGTGGTTTGTTGATTCAAATTTTTGCTTGGGTGGAAGTGGGGCAGGCTTGCTTGTTGCTGTGCTTTTCTCGCTTCCCTTTGACCTGCTGGGAGAGTTCCAATGCTTTTCCCTGATCGTTTGATCTTTTGGCTTTATTCTGCTTTTCCCTATGTTGGCTGCAGGCTAACTGGGTAATTTGCCCACGAGGCGCATTCTATTTTTAGCCTTCCTGCTGATTCGCACTACGCCTGCTCGTCACTTCGCCATCGCCTGCTGCTCTGACCACTTCGCTCACCCACCCTCCCACCCACTACTCAGTGGTTTGAGCGCTTCACGGGTCGTCTACTCTTCACTGACTATGAGCTGAACTCTACCTGCTGCCTTGGACATCCCAGCCTGAACTGCTCTTGATTGCTCGGTCCCTGCACCTAAACTCAACTCATGACTGCTCAACCGCTCCTCGGTTATGATTACTTTTTATTATTGAATAAATATTATTTCGCCATGTTCTGTCTTTCTTCCCCGTTTGTCTGAGTGTGTGAATTGGATTTTGATGCTTATTTTGGTGGGTATTTTGTTTATTTTTTTCTTGCCTGTTTTACCTATTTATTTATATTTATTTTGCTATTTATTTATTTATTTTGTTTATTATTTTATTTATTCGTCAGTACATGTCAGACTTTCCTTTTTGGAGGATGTCTCCCATCTTATTTTTATATCCTTCTTTGATCGTTTCGCCTTCACTGGCAGTGTCTAGGAACCTACCTGAGCCCCAGTACGGGCATTTTGTGCATTCTCTGAATGCATTTCCTGGGGCATTTATTAGTATTTTCTTTAATTCCTCGTTTTGTGTGAACTTTGCACGGACAATGTCATCTAAAAACACTTTTTCATTCATTTTGCACCATTCCGGTGTCCTCCATATATTTGTTGCCATTGCTTTTATCGTATATGGATTTTCTGTATTTTCTATTATCCTCATCACATCATGCTTTTCATGGAATTTGGCCGTTATCGATCTGTAGTATTGTTCAGCTGATGTATATTTTGTGCCATCTTTTCCTGTGATTTCACAATTATACCGGTTGCTGAAGAAGGAGTTGTGCCCTTGGAAGGACACTCCCCAGGTGTGCTCTTTGGTTGCTGCCTTTTCCGGGCTGATTTCCGTTACCTCAATTTTTTCTGTAGGTTTTCCCATTTATTTTGATGTTGCATCCTCTCATTTTGACTTATTTTATTTTTTCATTTTTGCTTTCAGTCGCTAGTGTATACATTTGTTGTACCGTTTTTTCGTTCAGCATTTCCGATTCAGTTCTTTCTGGCCTAATTGTTACCTTGCTTGTTTCTTTCTTGTTTTGGAGAGTTTTGTTTTTTTGGAAGAGCTCTCTCTTTTGTGATTCCTTCTCCAGTTGGATTCGGATGCTCCTTGGTCTGCTTGGGGTCTTTTCGTTGTTCAGAGGGTTCCTCATCCTGGCTGGTTTGCCTTCTGTCTGTTCTATGTCTGTTGTGGTCTTTTTCCGGCGTTTTCCCCTTTTTTTGTTTTTTCCCTAGACGGTAGGCTTTTGTCACTCCAGTCCAGACAAAATCGCAGTCTGCTTCACTTAGCATATCTGAGACGGTTTTTTCTATGATTTCATCCTCTTTTTCTGGGAATCCGTGTAAGATGACACTTAGCTTTTTATCCTCACGTTTTGATGCTTGGGGTTGGGCTCAAACTGTGGGTGTTTGTTTTTTTTGGTCAGAGGAAGATTCACTTAGTCTTGGTTATTATGCACTGTTTTGAACATTGGTACTCGCGTTAATCAGCGTCCACGTTTTCAGTGTGAACCTCCTGTCACCATCGTGCGTTTATCCTGAAGGGTGGGGTGTGGGTGGACAAATAAAGTCAAGTGTAGTTTAATAATAAAAACGGTAGTGTTTGAGTTTGTCAGTAGAGTTTATTGCCTTTGAAGTATTTGAGGAGCGGGACTTAGCTCAGGCGATAGAGTGTCCCCCTGTGGTGGTGTGGGTCATCCGATCGATCCTGCTCAGTGGATACATTTGCAGTTTGGGCTATTTTCCGTTCCAACTAGTGGTCTACAACTGGTTCATCAAAGGCTGTGGTATGTGCTGTGCTGTTGATTTGTGGGAAAGTGCATATAAAAGCCCGCTCGTTGCTTGTCGGAAAGAGTAGCCTATGTGGTGACAGCGGGTTTCCTCCAAAGAAATATGTCAAAATGACCAAATGTTTGATGTCCAATAGCCGATGATAAAATCAATGTGCTCTAGAGGCGTCAATAAATAAAACCTTTTTTTTCTATTAAGTATTTGATTTAAATTTTAATACTTGGAAATCTTTTATTTGACGATTAAAAGTCACGGGAGGAAAGTATTTTTGGAAAAGCACGGGAACTCTGAATTATGTTGACAATTAATAAAGTATGAATGTCTTTTTCAGACACCGTGAATATGGCCTATGCTGCCGACACGGTGTAAAGAAACCACCGATCAATCAATCAACCAACCAACCTTTTTCAGAACTCTATCCGGCACAACCTCTCGCTGTACAACATCTTTGTGCGAGAGAAGCCATACACGCCTGGTAAGACGGGCAACTCCTACTGGACTCTGCGTGCAGACCTCATTGACAAGACGGCAAAGAATGTCCGTTACGCACCACTCGACACGCGCAACAAGCATGACCAAGGTACAGCAGGGTTTCAGGATACCAGACCTGCAAAGTCCTTGAAAATGGAAAATCATGACTTTTTTTTTTTTAAGCCTATTTTCGCTGACGTGCCCAAACTTCAATCAGTGATGTTTTGTATTAAAAGTGATTTCTGTGGGTTTGTTATCCTGCCTCTTGATTTTGATATTAAAACCATACATATATTCATCGTTATTTCTCATCCTTATTCACAATTCACATCTCACTCAGTGAATTGACTGAATACAGCTGTATTTCGTGGCACTTTAATTGAATAAACATCTTATAAACGTCCTGGAATTTTGCACTGAAAGGTACTGGAAGGCGTAGAATTGGATATGTCAAAATTGGTATGAACCCCTGTGCAGACTGAATCTGGCCTCAGGACCAGCAACATATTTAAACTTGTAGTCCGATGATTTTAAGTTTATCGTTGTTTTTTTTGTGGGGTGAGATGTAGTAGGTGGATCATTACAATCTACGTTATTTTAGTTTAAAGTAACTTTTTTAACAGATGGAGATAATAGAAGTATAAATGAGTGGTTGGTTTGGAACCTTTACGGTTACTGGCTGCAAATGCTGCAGCATTAGGTTCCGGCACCAATGAATCGATCCAAAGGCTAAGTAAACCCTCTCCTCTAGTCTGGGGGAGAGGAGGTAAGCTTGAGGGGGGGAAAGGAAGAAGAGGGTAGTATGAAGAAAGAGAAGTGAGTTGGGTCAAAGAGTCATGATTCCCGGCTTTGTGGTGACAAGTCGGCGAGTAGGAATCACGAGCGTGAAAGACGTTAGGAAGAGAAAGCTAACCAGGCCTTTCCCCCACCCCCCTGTAATATTTTACAAATCAGGAGGAGGTCGGCAGCTGGAGAGATGTGGAGGAGCCGCGTCCAAACAGTGTATCTGTAGATTCGTAAGAATCTTAGTAATACTTCAACTTCCATGTTAGTCTAGTTTTACTCAAATATCTAAGGTTGGTTGGTTGTTGGAGTTTTACGTCCTGGCAACATCTAAGGTGATATCAGGACGGGTCAGTCTAGGGTGGTCCATTTTATTTTATTTTTAAATATTGAAATAAAAACCGCCCGTCCGACCCTGATTTTTGTGATCAAAAGGACGATCACCAACCTTTTTCTTTTTTTTTCTTCTTTTTTTTTGCTTAATGCTGAGAACTGTTTCTGCTCACAGGTAAAAGCCCCTACATGCACGTTATGGGGCAGGGCAACGGTGGTTCTCAGATGTACTCTATCTCCCAGCCGTCTACCCCGGAGCTGAATATCCCCACCATCTTTAAACCACGCAAAGGTGAGTTGATGTGATTACTAACTCAGAGCTGCCAACCATTACGATTCCTGCGGAAACATTACGATTTTCTGCCTTTCATTACGCCATTACGCCCATACTCTGAAACATTACGGTAAATCCATCTTTTTCCACACTTATATATATTTTTATATACACATATATATGTAATAATTCAGAGCCGCCAACCATTACGATTTTTGCAGAACCATTACATTTGTCTTTCATTACGCCGATACGCCTCATCTCTGAAACGTGGTAAATCTGTCTTTTTACACTTATATGTGTATATATTTATATAAGGGGAAAATGACAACTAGAGCAGGCCTCAAACCCACATTTCTGCTATTCGTGTGGCTAGGATCCTAATCGTTAGGCTCTCTAGGGCAAAAATCCCAAGTAGAAATGTGCTACGTAACCAATATGTCGCGATTCATGTGAAAAAGATCACGCTTTCCCATTTTCAAATGTTGGTAGCTATGCTAACTAGAAAGGCCGCCATTGTTATCAGAAATGACTTGCCCTACTTGCATAGACTACTCACGGGACACTAGGTTCAAAAGCATGCTTGAAACAAGTATAAATGACAATTTTCCTGTATTGTTCAAGCAACTTGAATTATATATATGTATATATTATTATTTTATTTTATGTACATAACATAAATTTGTGATTCGAATTATATATCGTTTTAGGAATAGAAGTTAATTTATATTATTATAATTAAATAAATATATTATTTAGGTTAGTTGAACATTATAAATAAATTGTGACATTTGTATTATTTTGAATCATGCTCCTGAACCTGTTCCCGCGTGTGTAGTATGTAGGTAGGGAAGGTCATTTCTGATGAAAAGACAACTCATGACGTGTTTACCTAAATTAATTTGGCACATTCTCACTTCAAATATCTCAAAATTTAGCCATTTGATAGTCAAGATTACTTCAAACTAAAATAAAATAGATTACAATGAACAACATAAAGTATTTATCTTTAAGAAAAGAACAAAGATTAATGGCAGAAACCCAAAACCATTGGACCATTGGTGCTACCACTACCGGTCTAGCCCTTAGACTATTGTGTGCTACTTGCGCAGGTCCAGCCCCATTGCTGCCCAAGCCACCAACACTGTCTTCTGGGCTGCAGACGTTTGCCCTCATCCCCATCCCGGCTGGCGTGTCTGTCGTCCCTCCGCAGCCGGTGGTGGTGTCGTCCTGGCCGGTTGCCACGACGACGACCACTTCACATAGCCCGCTAACCTCAGTCGCCCCAGTCTCCGGTGAGTGAAGCCGCTTTAGGTGCGGTCTGAACTTCGCGCCAGGGCTGAAATCCAATCAGATCTGGGAAGAGGGATGTGCTTTTATGATCTTGAGGAAACCCTAGGCACTGTTTCTCCAGGATTCTACATTGGAATGTATGCTAAGCACATCGCATTCGATTTAGAATTTTAAACTTAAAATTGGCACCGTGGACAGTGTTTATCATCGAACCTTTATTTTATTATTATTAATGTTATGTTTTGGATATTTTCAGAAAATCGTAGCCGGCATCAGGGTGAATGTTTTTTATAACACCTTTTTAACGCCCGTTCCCACCCACATCCTCCAAATAACATAGTTTTCTGGGCATATTTAAAGGAAATGCTCGTTAGAATGAATACATTGTCCAATTTATTCAATATAAATTTGGCCATCTTCCTATTTCTCAGAATTAACCATTGTGGACATTTCCATTTGACCTGATTTCCAACTTTGCAGTTCCAAGCCTCAATTCGGGCAGCCTAAACTCCAGTCTGGCCCTGAAGCGGACGTGCACTGCCGAGACAGACGCAGAGCCCACCAGGAAGCACGTGCGCATCGCTCCAAAGGCCAGCATCCTCGACAAGTCCTCCTCTCGCCGCCTGCGGACTAACAGCGGGCTTGCCTCCTCCCTGGACACAACCGACATTCAGGCGCAGCTTTCCCAGATACACGTCGACTCTGGCATTGCGAGTGATCTCAGTAGTAGTTGCGAAAGCCCCAGTTCATTGGAGCAGCATGCAGTGAACCTGCACGGACTGCCCAAGCCAACTCTGTACCGCAACAAACGCTCGCGCAAGGACAAAGTTGTCGTGCTGCGTGACTGTGATGAGGAGATTAGCATGGGACCGGTTTCCTCCAAGTGCAGTTCGAAGGAAAACCGGCCCGTTAGAAGCATATCCAAATCTTCGCCTCGGGTGCTGCACTTCAAATCATCGCCTCTTGTTGGCATGGGTCAAGACATTCAACTGGCTCTAAATGAGAGTGCCTTCTCCGAATCTGGCTTCAACGACCTGATCGCCAGCATGGAGAAGGATTTCTCGTCGCCCATGAAGGGCTTGCTGACGACACCACCGAAGCCTGAGGACAAGCAGCCGCCACTGTGCTCATTGACTCCATTCAGCGGCACTCCGCTCAGTCCGTCCTGGATCTCACCCATCAAGAACGTGACGCCGCTCAACCAGGACAGGCCTGACATGGACAGTGGCTTCTTCACGCCTGACGAGAAGCTAACAAGCACTCCTTACGGCGGCAGCGGCAAGTCTCGGACAGGGCGGGGCCGGTCCGGGCGGGCGGCCAAGTCGCCGCGCCTGGGTTCTCTGCGGGAACTCGGGCTGCCTGGCCTAACCCCCCTGAAGGCATCCTCCTGCACCGGGCGGGATGAAGCCGGGGTTCAGCAGACTGTCGACTCGTCACCCGATGCCAGCCTCATGAGCAACCAGAGTTTCCAGCGCCTTCTGGGGGATCTGAACCTGGACAGCATGCTGGACGAGGGCGTGGTCGACCTGGCCAACCTGAGCTTCCTGCAGTGCTGACAGTGACACCCATTTAGTCACATTGTAGGGCATCGTTACTGGAAGCTGGGCACCAATGCGGTCTTGTCGCTTTGTCTTCATCGACCCCCCTGCCATGTGCGGACTGTTTTTCTAGGTACAAACTGTCGTAGTTTCATGTGATTGTCCCTCCGATGACAGGAAACCTGTTATGTCAGAACAACATTGGTTTAGATGCAGAGATATCTGTTGAAGGACGGTACTGCTGCAATATGTAGGCGTGTGTGTGTGTTGTGTTCATGCGTGCGTGTATGTGTCCGTGCATGTGTGTGTGCGTGTGGACAGACTTGGGTTGTCGAAAAGAAGATATGTTGTGAATAAGGTAGTTGGAAGAACACTGGTATTTATTAGAAAAGCTTTGACTGGTTTAAAGCTTGTTTTTGATTCAAGAATACTGTAGAGAACCGGTGAGGCGGTTTCAACCGTGTCCCGTACTCAGCCGTGTCCCGTTGCTTCTGCGCATGCGCGGATTTCGCATCAACTCGGGTCACCCGAGCCACTTATTGGCGCATGCGCACATCCTACAAACTCGGGTTGAATAATCGAATACGCTTCTCCGTGCTCGGGTGGACAATTTTTTCTTTTTTTTTTAATAGCCGATAAAACTACAGCAAAATAGGATTTAAAGTATTTTATGATGGCCTAGTTTAGCTATAGTTCCATTTCATTAATCTAAATTATTCTTTTTTTGCACACGGCACGTGTATTTGTCAACTCCACTCGCCGTGTTCTATTTGAAATTCTGACGACTCGGATGACCCGAGTCGCCCAGGTAGTGTTAATCTATTACGGGCATGCTTATTAGATTCTGATGCATGCGCAGAAGCAATGGACACGGCTGAGTATGGGACACGGCTGAAACCGCCACACCGGCAAATGCTGCAATGTTTACCATTGTCAACAACTTCTGAGTTATGCTACCCAGAGACATGGAAATGTGTATGGTTTAAATAATTCTTTGCTATGTTGCACCTAAAGAAACCGTCTTCCTCAACTGTATGTATGTATGTATGTATGTATGTATGTATGTATGTATGTATGTATGTATATATATAGAGAGAGAAATAAGTGTTGGATGTACTATAGGAGGGACATTTATGTATATATTTCAAACTATCTCCCAATCATTTATTAGATTGTACAGTGTATAAAGATTAGATAGTATTTATATTGCACGTTCTGTATAAGTCCTATAGTGCTAGTCACATTAAACAAAAGTGCTACGGAAGAGGATAGAATCCCTATATAATTTGATATTGTTGTTATTATAACATTTATTACCTATGTTGGTTTGCAGTTTGGTGCTCCAGAGCTATGCTGCTACACTCAAGCAAAGCCTATGTCTGACATTTCGGTGTTCGCATCGAAATTAATACTGTATGTTTTCGCTTCCGATATCTCCAAGGTTAACACTTTAAAATAGTTACTTCAAAGTAAAATAGACAAAGTGTAATAAATAACCGATATATTGATCTAAAAAAGATTACAGAAACGCACAAAGATTGGATTATACAACTTCAAATATCTCCTAAATTAGCGCTTTAAAATAATAGTGACTATTAAACTAAAGTAATGGAGACAAAGTATAACTAATAACTTTAAATATTGATCTAAATATGACACTCACAAACATTGGATTATGCAACTTCTTGAATTGTTAAAATACAGTGCTTCCACTAACTTTTGTTTTTGGAAATACGTGCTACTGGTCTCCTGAATAGCTTATCATTTTTCTTTGTTTGTCGATTTTTGTTGTTCTATTCTTGTTTTCTATTTGTTTTATTTACTGGTAGTTGGACACAGCGATGAGAGATTTCCGCAGTTTTTTAGAGTGCATTCCAAAACAAAAGTTTTTTTTGTGGATAATTTGACAGATTTGATCTAAGACCTAAATAGTACAATGTTATATTTGAACGTTTTTCTGTGTTCCTGACTCCTAGTGCTGGTCAGTGG
The DNA here is from genome assembly GCA_030323885.1 of Branchipolynoe longqiensis. Classification (NCBI taxonomy): domain Eukaryota; kingdom Metazoa; phylum Annelida; class Polychaeta; order Phyllodocida; family Polynoidae; genus Branchipolynoe; species Branchipolynoe longqiensis. The sequence goes on along the minus strand of CM059193.1, from coordinate 64,171,287 downwards.
CTATTGGTAGCTATTTGTGGTATGGCTAGGAACGGCGTTTAGGACAGTGTTCTCTGTGGCAGAGTGGTTAGTGTGTCTGACTTTTTTCTAGGTCGGACTCTTAATCTGAAGGTCAGTGGTTCAATTCCCAATTCTCCCACCTCTGCCAATTTGGATTTCCACCACTGTGTATAACTTACAGCATCATCAAAGGCCAGTTGCTCTCATGCCATGTCTGTGGTGTGGGAGGTTAAAAATCCCTTGGGTCGGTAAAAGTGTAGGCTCGGACTTCCTATCGGCAAACTGTCTAATGGTGAAAACAAGTCTATTCTGACTTATCCATGATAGGCAGTATAAACCTTTAAGAAAGAAAAAAAAGGGGTACCTACCCGTCTCTGTAGTTTCCCTGCAATTCTATCGTAACAAAGAGTGGATTTCTGCGAAAAGGCGGAGATTTCTCTCATAGCCTTAGCTCTGTCGGGGAGTCATAGAAAATTACTGGAATCTGTGTTTCATGCAGTACTCTCACTGCATATCCTTGCTCCGTTTCTCTAACCGTCAGTACAGACTGGAAAGCGCGTGTCCTAGATGACCTACTTAGAACCACATGAATTGCTGCACAAACTTATCACCGACTCACCGTAATTAATCTGCTGTTATTTAGATTGGCTACTGAATTTGTATTACTAAGTGTTCGTTTTGGGGAGAGATTTTTAAAGTTAACAAACTATTAAGCATGTGTAGAGCACTATTCTGTGGTAGATTGGACCATTGTGTTGTCAGTGTTTTGACTGTATTATAACCCATGTACAGTTACATTCTCCAAGACAGTAAGTAATCTGTGTGCGGAAGGAGTGTAGTGACAGTAATGTTGTAGAAGTACACTGCAGGCATATACAGTAAAGCTAAGATTCCTTATATGCGGCATGCGAATGTGGTATATGCGGCATAGATATATGCCAACCCCCAATAGCCGATGTTTACTTTGTGTGCTGGGGGATGGTTAAACAAACAAACACCAAAAAAGTTACCCATAACATTTTTGGGGGGTTTTCCTCCAAATTTGTGAAGGAAGATCAAAGTTAGTATTGTTTTCTATGGCAAATGCAGCAGTATTCGCACTCGCACCGATTGGTCCATGGGTCGATCCATTTGCCGCATTCGCATTCGGACGTATGGAAGCACCACTATTCACTTACATGCTTTTCGATTTTTTTGCCGCATTTGCATACCGCGTATACGGAAGCTTAGCTTTAGACCTCTCTAAATCGACCAACCATGGGACCGACTTTAAATGGTCCATTTAAGGAGTTTCTTTATTGTTACAATGGTATTTTATGGGCGATCGTTTGGGACCCAAATAAAGCCATCGATATAGGGGAGTGGTCGATCTGTGGAAGTGGTTGATTAGAGAGGTTTTACTGTATTATCAAGTTTCTATATGGCAGCAAAGCAGGTGGACAGGACTGCTGACATTACTGAAAGTGATGCAAAAGTTTAGATGGCAATGGCTCAATGTCAAAAATAGACTTTTTCTCTGACTGTGAGAAAGATTTCTAAACCAGGCTATGTTATCTCTCTAAGTGGTGTGACATACATATAAATCATGGAACTTTTGGTAAGAGGGCACTTAATGATCACTCCAAGGCTGTGAAGAATAGAACGAGAAAGATGGTAATTAAAGGAAGCGAAACACTCTTTTTTTTGTTCAAGTGGTTTTATTCCTCTGAATAACATGTCAGTGCTGATGCACTGGCTTTTCAACCCTGACAATGACAATTGCCACTACACACTAAGCAAAGCTACAATATAGATAGACAATTACAAGATAATAAATAATATTCAAAGCATCGATATCAATGATGGCTGAAGAACGAGATAAGATAATTAATTAAAAAGCATAGGGGGAGCTCACTGGCATGGTGAGGGGTATAACGGAATATCTTTCTAGAGGTTGCATACTTATTAAAAGAGTGGCAGTAGGATGTAGGATGGACCTTTGTGGTTAAAGTGATCTATATGATAATCTCAGGTGGGGGCCTATTATGTAAATAGGCTAATATTGATTAATTATGTCCCTCAGCAGGATCCAACTAGAAGCATTTCCAGGCTCACTACGTAGTTGGGGGCTTTGAATTAGTTGGATGCTACCGGTTGAGTTTGCTGTACATGGTTGGGGGGGGGGGGGGGGACAAGAAAAGGAATGGCAACACTGATCCCAGTCTGGCATTGTTCTGCCTTGACCTAGGCTGGTTGATTCAAGTGTGCATGGAGGTTTACCTTTAAAGTTTTGTAACAATCACTGACAGGAGCTGGCAGTAGGTTCCCTAGAACAATTGGTGACTTTTTCAACTAACTAGTTTTAACATGTGGTCATTTGAGAAGGGTGGACGGGTGCCTTCTGCTGCGTGCGTGGTTTGTGCAATTGGGTCTCGCTCGGTTGTAAATTAAGCCTAGTAGGTACTTGTCTCTGCAAATATTTGAGCTCGGTTGTACATCCTTGTGGTATGTGGTGTCTTCCCTTTAGTTACTGTGTGAACCCTTCTATTATGTATAATCTGGGGCTTTGTTTGCTGTTGCTTACTAAGTTATACATTATGTCAGTGTGATCAATGATGGGCCGTATGGCGGTTTTGTACAGTAGGAGAGCAGTATATTCACTCATATAATGCCTTATTGTCCTGAAGGGATTAATTAAAGTTGCTAATATTCTGTTAATCCTATTTAATTGGCTGGTTCCTGATAGGGTCAAGTGTAGTACCTATATATTTATAGTTTAAAGCCTCCTTATATGTACTCGCTCTTATTTTAATTCTGATAATTTTCATGGGGGTTTTAGAATATGCTGATTAAAGAAATTGTGGGAACCATGACATCACTCCAACCATTTCCGCAAAAAAAAAAAATTTGAAAATGGCAACCACAAATATTGTTTTTGTCCATAAAATGGCTGCAAATGCCCTGAATATCATGATCTTTTTGAGGTCAAGGAATTTAACAGAAAACATGTGAAATATACCATTAATCTTCATGGTGACATTTGATTTAAATGCTCATGACTTCATTAGTAAGTGTTCCGATTACCATGATTTTGGTATTGTCGTTGGGTGATGAAAATGGTCAGTATTGCGCATAGAATGGGAAATGAACCCACATCACGTAAAACACTTGACACAGCACTTGTGAGAACCACCATATCAGTATCATCAGCTTGGTAAATCCACGAAGGAACTAATGGGAAGCATGAAGCAGAAGCCGTGTGTCTGCTTTCTTTTTGTGAGTGCAGGAAAAGTCTCAGAGGTCAGGGCCCGTATGCAGGAGTCGGTGTTAGTGGCGTTTGGTGTTACAGCCTGATACCGTTTAGCTATCACCGACGTCGGGAACTGTGTCAAGTGGTATGCAGGAGCACGTAACAGTTTCATTATAGCTAAACGTGAATTTATTTATAGATTTGGGAAATCCCTCTGCGTCTGTAGCCATATATTAGGCTTAAATATATTAAATGCTATCATATTTAACGGAATTACATACGCAATAAGTGAAATTTCATGAAATTAACCCTAAATTCGAAGTAATATTAATGCTGCCGCCGCAACGGTGGCAATATTAATATTTTCGAACCGACGAATGCAAGCAACCGCTGCCGCCGCCAGTATGGAAAGCGAAGTCGATGCGGCGGCGGTGATTTGTTTACTTTACATTCGTCGATTCGAAAATATTAATATTAATATCGCCGCCGTTGCAGCGGCAGCATTAATCTCGCTTTGATTTTAGTGTTAATTTAATAAAAATTTCACTATTTGACTATGTAACTTTGTTAAATATGACACCATTGAATAGATTTGATACCTTACACCGCTGTAAACTAGCTAAATTTCTGGTTTACCTTAACCTAGTTTAAGCTTCTGGTGTTAGGTGTATCACTGACTCGTGCATACCATTTTTTTCCGCTAAACGGGAATTCCGGCCAAACACCGTTTTTCCTCGCTATCACCGACTCCTGCATACGGCCCCAGCTGTGGGAGATGATACAGCATTCTGACCACGTGCTTCCATTGAGGAGGTTGAAGCTCTTGTATTGCAGTGGCTCGAATTTTGAACAGATTATCTCATTGGAACATTGGTTTAGTTGGCGACCCGGAAATGTTTACCATATCTATGGTTCTGTTGTGACTGTCCTCCCTGTAGACATCCCAGATAACATCTCCACGAATAATGTCTTGTAGCATGCGTTCTATATGGGGCAAGGGTTGTGAATAGTCCTGGAATGTTTTGAGAGAAACTTGGGACTTCTTTTCTCAAAGTATTTTCACAAGGGCAGCACCATCAACCATTTTGACCTCATTATTTGGAACAGATTCTGGTTGAGGTACCAATGACTCGAAGCATTCCATCAAGTCAGATTTGCTTGTTTGGTGCATGATACTATTTGATGCCTGCAATGGTGGCTAAGTATGATTTTCATGCCCGAAGAAGGCAACCCGGTTAGAAATTTTGGAAGTGGGCTTCGTAGGTTTCTTTCCTGAACTAGAAATGTTTTTGTGGGTGGTGTTATTGAAGACTGATATGGTCCTTGACAGGCTCCGCAACACATTTCTGGTACTGTGTTTTGACGACGTCTTCTCCGGTCCTTATGGTATGTACTGAACTGTCGGGTATCATCAGTTTGGTATCAAGGGTGTAGAGGACTGTGCTTGGATCAGCAAAGGAGTTGCCAAGTTCCTCCATCATTTCTGTGATGCTCTTGACTTGAGATAGCCGTCTTCTGCACACTTGTTATTTCACGGTGCCATTCTGTGTCCTGTTTTTCATGGAATGTTTGTCGTCGTACTCCGTTAATAGTCTTAGCTGTTTCTGGGCCTGCCTCCAAGGACATCAGTGCTACTTCATTTTTAATGATACCTCTATTACACCTCCATCCCCCATTGCGTCCAGTTGTTCATGAGCTTGATAACGGGCTAGCGCCACAAACTTGTGGCTCGTTTTCGGCGTAACAAAGTTGCTTTTAGGAACTGCATATGAAGTAGGGCAGTTAACCTGAAGAGCAAGTAGATCTCTTACATGAACCATCATCCAGCGAGCGTATATGATAGTGGTCAAGAGCGAACATGCCTGGAATAATCTTTCTAAGTGACTCCACATCAGGACCAAATGAAGGGTTCAGGTGCAAAAACCCGAGAAACGCCATCCCGACCAAAATGAGCTGAAGCTGCCATCATTCAGATAGTAAACTCTATTTTGTTTGCAGAAGCTGCCATATACAATGGACTAAACAATATGAAATTGATAGACTTGAAATGGAAAGACCAGTGAGGAGCAAATAGAGAAGCTTTTGTAACCACCCGGCTTTTTTTGTGGTTGCAAAGTGGTCGCAAGCCTGGTGTGACTTGATTCTTAACTACCTGCCTCTCACCCTACAACAAGGTATGGAGTGTCATCTCTGGTTCACCATGTGGTCATCAAGGTCGGATGCCAACAGCCATGGTCGAACAGTACTGGGACATACATCGGATGATAATACACCACCTGTATGGTGTTGCTTGCGAATCTTAGTCAAGGAGAGGACTATGGCCAAATGGTCCTGAAATCCTTAACAGTTGACGACCCTGAAACAGACTAATGTTACCTTCTAAAAGGGGTGATGAAATTCTCACCCTAAAATGTGTAATGAATTGAGACCTATATCACTTCTTCCAATACCAGGCAAAATAGGAGAGCAACTAATCTATGACCAAATAACAGAATTTTATGAAAGTACAGGTAACCCAGCAATAAAGCAAAATAGTTTCAGGAATAACCATTCCACAAACAAAGCAGTGGCATGTGTGCTTGACACCATTAAAGCAGATATGGACAAATGTAAATTATATAGTGATGTTTTCATAGATTCCGTAAAGCATTTGATATTGTAGACCATAAACTTTCAATGGGAAAAGTGACAAATAGTAGCCTGGGCCGCGGGACAACAAAACTGCACAATAAATACCTACTAGGAAAGTTAGTTTTTTATTTAATGATGCCTCTAGAGCACATTGATTTTTATCATGGGCTATTGGACATCAAACATATGGTCATTCTGACATTTCTTTCGAGGAAACCCACTGCTGCCACCTAGACTGCTCTTTCCGATAAGCAGAAAGGGTTCTTTTATATGCATTTTCACACAGACAGGACAGCACATAGCACAGCCTTTGAACCAGTTGTGGACCACTAGTTGGAACGGAAAATAACCCAAGCTGCAAATGGTGTCCACTGAGCAGGATTGATCGGATGATCCACACCTTCACAGGTGTAGACTACTGCCTGAGCTTCGTGTCGCTCCCATAAATACCTACTAAGTTGTTCACAGTATACTCTGCTTGAAGGGGTTGACTCTTCATTGAAACCAACAATAATCATGACCTTTTGAAAGAGTAAACCTTTTGAAGAAGTAAAATAAATACTATAAAAACAAAATATTTTAGAGGTGAATATGTAAAAAAAAAATGTGCTGAAGGTGTGCATTTCTGGAAAGAAGCATGAAACTTGGCCCTGGAGTGGTTTTGAATATGGTGATTCCAGAAAATTCGGGAACAATGATGTCACTCCAACAGTTCCGGTCAAATATTGAAAATAGCCAACATAATTATTGTTTTTGTCCACATATTGGCTCCAAGTGACCCTAATTACTACGATCTTTGTGTTTATAGCCATGTTTTTGAGGTCAATAAATTGAACAGAACACAAGTGAAATATAATAAATCTTCATGGTGAAAATTAAAATAAATGCTCATAACATTATATAATTTGTCACATCCAATGTATTCATTTGCACATCATACTTTGCTCCACTTCAACAGATCCCAATTATAGTATAAGACTTGTATTCGCGTACATTTTAGTTTCATTCACCATGCACATATCACTAATAATAATGTTTCTCGTCAGCAGGGTATTAACCAGGAGAGGAACAATACAAGTTTTACAAGCGCCATACAGCAATGACATACATTCAACAACTTATGTATGTTTTCTGGCACCAGACGTGGTGGCTGAATCGGTAGAGCGCAGGCTTTGGGAGTTTGATTCCTGGTCGAGTCAAACCAATGACTTATACAATGATAAAATTGCTTCCTAGCCTGGCACTCAGTATTATTACGATAGGCCAAGGACTGGTTAGCTCAGTGTCAGGATAATGTGACTGAGTGGGATATCGGGTCATGGGGTCAACGGCCTGATCTTTCAGTGGAGCAGCACTATAAAGCCACAATGTGTACGCACTGTCACAAGTCAGTACCCGTCCTGATATGACCTTAGGTTTTCAAACAACTAAATATTAAATCAAATTTAAAACATATTACAAAAATAACATGCAAACAGATGATCACTTCATAGTTATTTCATTACATACAAATTCTAACATGATTCTTTCTTGCTTCTAAAAACCCACTTTCCCACTGAGGTAATTTGTAAAAAAAATTTAAACTCCGAAATTAGTCAAATTAAAGTGCGGTTCCTGGTAGTGTCAGGTGGAGGACTGCTCAAAAGCCTGATATCTGGGCATCCGACCCCGACCCTTATGCAATTACATGGTTCGTACAGGTCCTGGAAAGTCCTGGAATTTGTCTAAAGATTCTGGAAAATAAAAAAATCATGAGTATAGCTTTTTAAAGCGTGTATTCGCCAATGTCATTTAACTTTTAATACTGATATCTTGTATTTAAGGTTATTTTTGTGGGTTTATTATCTGGCCTGTTGATTTTTATATGCAAACTATACATACATTCATTTTAAATTGCTATCCTGATTTACACTTCATATCTTACACAGTGAATCGACTATGAATATGGCTGTGTTTCGAGGTACTTAACTTTAATGAACGTCTTAAAAACGCCCTCGAATTTTCCACTGAAAGGTCCTGGAAAGTCCTGGAATTTCATAGATCAAAATGGGGATGAACTCTGAATTAAAGTTCCGCATATTGCATGAAATTATATCCTAGTGAGACAAACATTACCAGCATTACAATATTCAATGGACCATTGCGAATGTAATGACTGACCAAAAGTAATGATCGAGATTAGCATTATTGGAGCCCTTTCATATCTTCCTTATAGTCAAAGGTGTGTTTGAACATTCCTACCAGAGTTAACCTAATGACCTTTAAACATGTGTGTACATTCACAGCTTGATGGTTAGATATGGATCCATTTTGACGGCTATTGCTATGTTTCCAGGGTCCATGTCTTGTGGCGCTATTACCGAATTGACAGATGGTAAGTTGTGTACTTCCAGTGTGCTTCGTAGTGCGGAGTTATCGTAGCCATTGACAGCCTGCTGGAAGCAAGAGCAGGTATTTGTGAGTAGATAGCCGATGTCTACTTTTGTGCTGGGGGGAGGGGGAGGGGGGTGTTGTTAAACAAATTGTGAGTAGATACTTGAAGCGAATATCTACAAAAAAATGTTGTTTTAAATTAAATGTCAATAGTGGTCTTAAACTTGTATCCACGACTGTATACATATTGATTAAAAGCAACAGTTCTAAGATGAAAACATAGAAGTATCCATAGAAGTTTAAGATCATTTTGATCCTGAATAAGTAGGTAAAGATTGCTGGACACGGATGTGTTTCCTTCTCCCTAGCCCATGACTATCCGAGGCTTGTACCTCGGGAAAACAACAGTTATCCATCATCTGTACCCAGGTAAGATTCGTATAACTATACTATCTAGGATCAGTGTAACTTGGTTCCTGCCACAGTCGCCCTGACTGAAGACAGGGCGACTGTGGCACTGTCTTTTGGGACAAGAACCAACCTCGTTTTCAAATCAAAATGGCTGTAGTGTAGAATCGTTCAGTCAAAGACCCTATAATACTAATACGGCTCACTCCCTATAGCCGTGTTTACACGGGCAAGTTAAAACGCTTCATATAAAACCACTTGCCTAGATCGATTTACATTTGCCATGTAAACGCGACACTGTGGTGTTTTAGGGCTGAATCGATTCATATAAATCGGTAGATGTAAACCACCTTGCCAGGTAGTATAGATGAAGTGATACAGTTGGTTCCCGGGCGGTGATAGTGTAAAATAGCGGTGCTCGCCAGCTACAGGCTCAGCTGTAACTATACACTGGTACCTGGCAGTGTTAGGGACCGATTAGCCCAAAATCTATTGAATGCGATCATATTTAACAGAATTACATACTCAAATAATGAAATTTAATTAAATTAACCCTAAATTCCAAGCGATATTAATGTAGCCGCTACATCAGCGTCGTTATTCATATTGTGAATCGACGAATGTAAACTAAACAAATAGCAGTGCTCGCCGGCTACAGGCTCACCACTAAGGCTGCTGGTTCCCGGTCACGGACACAGTTTCAAATTCGTCGTGTAAACTTGCCACTACATTGCTTCATATAAATCGATTTGCCTAATTCGCTTCACAATTGCCCGTGTAAACACGGCTTTACTCTCCCATGGTAATGTAAATTTTGCACATTCATATATACATATATACATTTATACATATAATATAGCAACTGTTTAACCAAGAGAACAGCCAGCGCACCAAATGCTGGGTTAGATCATTTTTATTACACAGTACAGGCTGAGTGAGCCGTCTTAGTATTGCCTATTTCGAAGTGTCTACCCATACGTGACCGTACGGGTAGAGTTGAAGTCTAGGCGTACGTGCGTGCGCTGCGCGCGCATCTGTAAGGTTATGGTTAGGGCTATTTCCACCAAATTAAAATCTTAATTTATTATATATATTTAAGCGTAGGGTCTAAATAAAATCATGAATAAACTCAGTGAAACTGGGTATGACGTCACGTATGCGTACACACTGCTAAAGATACGCGAGGAATGTGCATGTACGCCTAGACTTCGATTCTACCAGTACGGTCACGTACGCTTAGCAACTGCTAAAGATACGTGAGGAACGACCGCGCACGCGCACGTACGCCTAGACACGTGCAGTCACGTACGGGTAGCCACTGCCTACATATTTATAGGCTCTTTGGCTCAGTACAATAATCAAGTAGGACACAGCATATCTCTTTGGGTTAAATATCGATTAACTTGTCTTTGGAAAAGAAAGGTGAGTGTGTATTAAATTGATTGTTATAGATTTGGCTGCACTTACTTCTGGTAGAAATGCTGTCGGCCGTCTGCCTCCGTCGGTGTTGCGTCCTTCACCTTGACTTTTGGGTTTGAAGGTCACGTAGAGAACGACGAGAACCAGCACAAAGATGACGCAGCAGACGATTGGCACGGAGATGTTGACAGCACTTGGCCAGCACCCATGGCTACGTTTCGCGTCCTGCGAGAACAGTCAGCTATCACTAGTATCAGGGCAAAACACTTGGCGAAGCAATTCTTATTTAGGCCGAATAATAATCAAATCAGGGTCGAGCAAGTGTTTTTGTGTCGTTTTTTTCAGTATATATTTGTTAAATATTGGACCACCTATACATCACAATGTTTTCAGTCACACAATGAACACCGTAAAATATTCCGATATTCGGCAAGGCGGGGAATGCAAAGAACATTTGCAACATTACTGATCGGTGTACGTGACCAGGTCCATATATATATATATATATATATATGGACCTGGTCACGTACACCGATCAGTAATAGAACATTTGCATTCCCCCCCCCCCCCCCCCCCGCCTTGCCGAATATCGGAATATATATACAAAGACCCTATAACACTAAGACGGCTCACTCAGTCTGTACTGTGTAATCAAAAGAACAGCCAGTGCATCAGGTGGTGGGTTTGATCATTTTGATAGCATTGGAGTGTCAGAAGAAACCCTGCTGTCGCTTGGTAGGTGTGTGGTGGGGTTTAGGGATGTGTGTTGGTGTTGTCGGTCTGTGGTGGGTGTGTGTGCTGGGGGTGTAAGTGGGGGTGTAGGTGTGTGTGGTTGAGGTGTAGGTGTGGTGGGAGTGTAGGTGTGGTGGGGGGGCTCGGTGGGGGTTTAGGGATGTGGTGGGAGTATAGGTGTGTGGTGGGGAGCTTAGGTGTGTGGGGGAGAGGTTTAGGGCTGTTGTGCGGGTGTAGGTGTGTGGTGGGGGTTTAGGGATGTATATTGTGAGGTGCCGCTCTGCAAGACCCCTACAACTCCACCAAAAACCACCTACACCTCCACCACACACCCCAACCACACACATCTACACCTACACCCCCACCATACCCACCTACACCCCAACCACACACACAAGATCAACCCCCACCACACAGAATGTGTGTAAGGTGGGGGGGTGAGGTGGAGGGGCAGGGTTGGGGTAGCGGTGGTAGTGGGAGTTCTATAGGAGTAGCAACATGCAACCAGTGGGGACCTCATCCCCCCCACCCCCCACCCCCCACACGCTTACATCAGAGAGGGGGAGGGGGTCATGTGGTGTGAGAGCGCCGACTGAGGTGGGGGAGGGGCAGAGGGAGTGCGGGGGAGGGAGGGAGAAGCGGAGGGGAAAGGGGAGGGGAAGGGAGGTGTGAGAGCACCAAGTGAGGTGGGTGAGGGGTAGAGGGAGGGAGGGGGAGCGGAGGGGAAGGGGGAGGGAGGTGTGAGAGTGCCGAGTGAGGTGTGTGAGGAGAGGGAGGGGGAGGCGGAGTGTGGGGGGGAAGGGGAGGGGAGGGTGGTGTGAGAGCGCTGGGGGAGGGAGATAGGGAGATGGAAGGATGGGGATGGGAGAGGGAAGGGTGGTGAGCCCGGGGCAGGTTGGGGGGATGGAAGAGGAGTAAGGGAAGGGGAGGGAGGGGGGAGGGCTGTGAAGCTAGGAGGAGGGAGGGTCAGAGGGAGTGGAGGGGGAGGGAGCAGGGGGAAGGAGGGAGGGCGGGGGAAATGAGGGAGGGTGGGGCAGAGGGAGGTGGGGACCAGGCAGTAGGTGCAACATCGGCCAAATCCAAATGACAGGAAATCTCTCTTTTTTAAATTTTAAACTCACCCTCTCATTTTGTAAGCCTATGTGTTTACATGTGAAACACCAGCCAGCAGCCAGGCTGATCAAACCCACCACAAGATGCCACTGCAAAATTTACATTACCACGGGAGAGATAGAGAGTGAGCCGTCTTAGTGTTATAGGGTCTTTGATATATATGGATTGGTGGTGCCTGAGTGTATGTAAATAGACATAGTGGTACTGGCAGATCTGGGTGTGATTGCACTCAGGACCTAGCCCTTCTGCTGGGGAAGGGGTCACCACACTCAAAAGGTCAAGGTTGGTGGTAGCCAAGGGGCCATAAGGCTACTGGTGGTAGGCAGACCAGTGGTATCCATAGAGACGAGAAATGCTCGATTCCTATTGGTGGAAGGAGGTGGTATGATACTCGACCTTGAACCCATGTAACTATATAACAATAAACCAGAGGGCTGGACTTTCTCTCTTACACTTTACTCGCTTCCTTTCTCTTTGTCTGCATTCTTTTCCTCATAGCCTACATACACAGCCACAGATCCGAGCATTATCGGGCTGTCACATTACGACATTTCTTGGCAACGCGCGTCGACATGTGTCACTTTTTGGCGAAACGTCGGGAGATGTCTGGAAGCATTACGCGTGCGTTAGTCGCACGGTGGTAATCGTTGATGGACGGGGACGGTCGGCGACACGCGTCAAGGTATCGGCGAAGTTTTGCGCTTGCACAAAACTTTCGACGTGCGACAACTCGCGGGTGCCAATATTATGGCGACGTCAGAAGCGCGTCAACATCGCTGGAATAACATAATGCGAACGCCAAGCACACATTAGGATCATGCCCACACATTACGCCAAAATGTTGCTTTGTTGTTTTATGTCCTAGCTACATCAAAGGTCATATCAGGACGGCTCGCCAAAACCTTTTAGTTTGTTTTTTCGCACGCATCGATATACGTTACCACAACATTGGCCACACGCCACCAATACGTTGCACTGACGCCGAAAAGTTTGACGTTTCTCGACGATTAAAAGTGATTTTGCGCATTGGCGGCACCCTGGCGAGATACGTCGTAGTGTGACAGGGCTATAACATTCTACAACTGTATTCTCATTTCAAAATGTATTATATCATACAGTTCTACTAGAACTTTAGAAGTTTCAATTTCAATACTATTTCGCTTCTTACCTGTAGGGTCAGCACATACCACTACACTAATTAGGCTCCATAATGCAATCCACCTACCCACGTCTACCTCGCTATGTTGCATTTCACCCAGAGTGGTGAATCCAACTCAACACACTAGTAATAGTATATGGGGAAAAAATTGTCTGTTGATAGATCTACACAGATTAATGCATTCAATATTGGCAGGCAACATGTAATTAAACACTTCAAATAAATTTCATGAATAAACGATTTCAAGCTAAATTATGCCACACGAAACACCCCCCTCCCCCCCACACACACACAAACAAACACACAAAAACAAAATAACTGGTAAAAATCGGAAAGTGAAAGAAAGCAGGAAAACCAGTCCCTCGGCGTTGAAGAAATGTGTATATTCTAATGAACAATTAACAAACATAATAATTTAATCAAGAACAAAAAAGGTGATTAACCCCACCACCACCACCACCACCACAACCACCACCACTACAACCCCAGCCTAGGGGTCCGGGTGGGAGTTAATTCCCCTTGCACGCCACCTTATCGGCCTCTTGGAGAAACATCGGCAGATATACAATATCAGGGCATGTGTGCTCACTCATGGCAACACTAGTGGCGTTAGCTCCCCACCCCCACCTCACCACCACCCCTTTCGTCCGCGTTGTGAAAGTGTCTTGCATATCTTTACCCAATCAGGTCGACGACTCCACTAATGCTGCGTTCATACCGGTCTCGTGAATATGGTGAACTTCCCACTTACTGCTGGTAAACACGACCATGTCAACTGAGAGCGTTCATTTGGCAATTCGCAGTAAACACCTTTCATACTGGGCGATAATAGAGGCATTGACAAATCACAGAAAAAGTGAAATATCTCTAAAACCACACCACCTAGAAACAAATCGCTTGGTACACATATATAAAACATCTTTACCAAAAAGATTTTATCAAATTTATAAGGTTAGGGTTCTTGATTTCTATTAATTTTGAATAAAACTAATGCTTTGCACCAAGAGTACGACAGACGGCGGAAACTGCGACACTGCCATTTCTTCACAAGTGATGAGAGCGAGCCGCTTAAAAATTCTCCAGTTCACAGGTGGTGTTCAACAGTTGTGAAGTCACTTGAACGCAATTCACAGGTTATGAAATGGGAAACACCATATTCACCAGTTCATATGAACGCAGCATTAGCTCTATATCTGGAAATAGATACCTTATGCTACTGCTAGGGACACCTGCTTCATGTGACTGACATGTGGTTCGTGCGTCATAAAAACGGACTCCACAACCGTCAATACCGATGCGACAAGTAGGCTTATTATGAAGTTAAAGCTGTATAGTCCGATGAAATATCAAATTTTCAAAACCAAATCAATTATCTAGATTTGATATATCTAACTTAGATACTGATGGACTTATTAAGCATTTGTTTCTGCGTAGAAGGCAATACTGAGTCAATTTAATAGAACATGTTACTGCAGAAGTCTATGGTGTCAGAGTTTTGGCAAGCTTACCAAAACTAATGTTCCATGTTTGCACTCAAAATATCTCAAAAGTTTACCATTTAAAATAAAAGTAACTTTGAACTAATGTAAAGTAGATAGTAGTGATCGATCTAATATATTTATCTCAGAAAAAATACAGAAATTCAAAACCATCGGACTATGCAACTTTAATTAGTAACCAAACGCGCGGTTTTAAAGTGACATATCCCGATAGTTTTGAGTGGTTGCCATATCTACATATATTTTACCTCGGTCCTACCCTCTGGCTACTGGTAGTCCAGGGAGAAGGAAGCACATCCGGGTCCAGCAATTAGCATAATCTCCTCACAACGGGAGGACGTTTGTTGAGTAGCTTCGGCAGTTCTTCCACATTTTAATTTTTATTTTTTTATTCTGTGTTTATACTGTCCATAGCATGTAAGCTCAAGTGCTTGGGCTTGTTTTCAATGCCAGCTGTAACTGTAGTAGTGGTTTAATCTTGATTCGGACAGAGGAAGCTCGAGACTAGTGTGGGGGAAGGAGGGTTTATTCAGGTACAGTAATAAAAACTGGTATACAGGTTTAATTTCAAGGTTAGGTAATAAATGTCATTTGAGGTGTGGGTTCAGTCCACCTGGTCGATGTCAGCCGATGGTAGAGGGAGGACCTGGGAGCCCGAGGAGGTAGGCCAGTGCGCCAACCCAAAGCACAAAGCCAAGGCTCTTGGGGCATCCACGGGCACAAGCCTGGGAACGTACGCGTACACTGCATCCAACTCCTAGGTCCCCTGGGCGATAATGGAGGAGCAGGCCTGGGCAGCGCCCCTGCGAAGGCCGTGGAGGGTGTACCTGGCGGCCTCTGGAACTCCAGCGGCCTCGAGGGCAGCCCGAGCAGGGCGGGGTGACATCACCGGGGGTTAGAGGCGTCCCCACGTGGGCGAGGAATGCCAGGGCGGCGCCTGGAGCAGACACCAGGGACACCACCCTCTCCCACACGCAGACGGGGCACATGGGCGACCCGTGAAGCATGGGGACGAAGAGCGACACTGCCTGTGCCGGAGAGCGGATAGTCTTGGAGGAAGAGATGCGGATGCGGAGGCCGCCCGGGGTGCGCCGGACATCATCACGTTAGATACTCACGCTAAGGTATATTGTGTTGCCTACTCGACTCCGGCTCCTCCAACCGACTTTTTCACACCCCGATCCCCAGACTATGTGTGTCCGGGTAACTCGTGTGACGACTCTCATTTGTGTAGGAACTGTGATGACTGCTATTTATTTGCCTTCCAGGCCATTTAATGTTGAAAATGTTGGTCCAGCTGTTCGGACCCCCAATTGTAGTATGCGATGATGATATTGTTGGCCCCCCAAAATTGGGCAGTGATAATGTTGGCTATACCCTGATACCAGTGACGTCTCCGTCGCCGGTCTTCTTGACCCCAATTGTTTAGATATAGTATATATCATATATATATCATACATATATATACCATGGAGTTTTCACAGCACAAATACAAAACTTTGAAGTGAACAATTTAATTCAAGCTTTTAGGGCAGTCCTATCACAACAGTTATGAAGACCAACCCCACTGGAAAAATACAAAAAGTAAATAAAACATTTCTAGATCACTTTTAAAATGTACATTGTTACAAAACCACTTGTTTGGGGGAAATAATTTATTAAAAATAATAATTTATTTTTATGGTTAGTTAGATTTAATCAATTTAAGCTTAGAAAGGCCAGTAGATTACCATAAACATAGCCCCCTTGGGCGTGGGACCTAATTGAGAGCAATTGGTCCAATTGGCTTAAAGCCGGTGTCGCAGTTTGAGCGCCCTGCCAGTTTCAGCTGACTGTCAGTTTCATGCGCATGCGTCAAAATCTAACAGCATTGTCACTAACCTTATGAATTTAATATAATGTTTTTGGTAAAGATGTTTTCTATATGTGTACCAAGCGATTTGTTTCTAGGTGGTGTGCTTTTAGAGATATTTCACTTTTCCTGTATTTTCTGTATGAAGATTGCTCACGACCATTGACAATGCCTTGAGTTTGACGGTACGCACAGTGCAAAACATTAGTTTTATTCAAAATAAATAGAAATCAAGAACCCTAACCTTATACATTTAATATAATCTTTTTGGTAAAGATGTTTTCTATATGTGTACTAAGCGATTTGTTAATAGGTGGTGTGGTTTTAGAGATATTTCACTTCTTCTGTATTTTCTGTCTGAAGATTGCTCACGACCATTGCTATATGAAGATTGCTCACGACCATTGACAATGCCTTGAGTTTGAGTGTATGCAGTCAGCTGAAACTGGCAGGGCGCTCAAACTGCGACACCGGACCGACACTAAAATAGGTGTGGATCCCCATTAAACTCTACTAAAGCTGAGATGGCAAATTCTGACCAATAAAGTGTTGATTGATCTGCAAATGGAGATTAGATGGTTGCTTGTTGGAGTTTTATGTCCTGGCAACATCTTAGGTCATATCAGGATGGGTACCGACTTGTGACTGTGCACTCACTCATGCTGACTTTATAATGCTGCACCACTGGGAAATCAGGCCGCCAGCACCATGACCCGATGTCCTACTCAGTCACATTATCCTGACCCTGATATAGCCAGTCGTTACCCTATCCTATTAATGGATATTCATTTTGGGTGTTTCGCCGTGAATATGGCCTATGCTGCCGACACGGCGTAATGAAACCACCAATCAATCAATCATTTTGGTTGGGTCGGAAGTGGATAGACTCTGGTGGATAAGGACAATCCTAGCTATGTAACCAATCCAAGGCGCAGGCGATAGCAGACATGCCATGCCACATATTAACAAACACAAGTAGATCTTATCTGCGCAGCTTATCTGTCCGTTCAAGTTAGGCCTACTCGGCCTACATAGGTTCATGCGCACTTCTAAGGTCAGCTACAATAGTTATAATCGGATTAAACAAACCCAATGTACAACCAAAGCCGTGTTCACACGGGCAAAATCTAAAGCGATTCAGCCAAGGCGAATACTAGGAATCGAATTAGCGGCCCATTCACACGGGCAGTACTTGGGGCCGGAAATCGATATCTGCGCATGAGCAAGTCCAGTCTGACCAGCGCCAGTTTTCGGTTAGGCGACGTCACCATGAGAAAGTGGGTTCGACCTAGATATGTATGTACTGAATCGTATTAGTTTGGAACGGTCAAAACTTCTGCTGGGCAGTGAAACCCTAAAAATAAATGATGAAAAAAATATCTGTGCACAGCTAGCAGTTTCATAGAGCAAATTTACCGGAAAGTCAACACACTCAGGTCTCGACTGTCACGTCCTTAATCCACCTCAAGTAAGTCGGTTGCGTTCACACGGACAAAATAAATCGATTCACAGAAATCGATTTACGTAATCGACCTCTACAAGTGGTTTACAATATGCGGATCACAGAAATCGATTCAGCCCTAATTCGACTCAGACGCCCGTTCACACGCGAAATGTGCGTCGAACTAGGCAAGTCAATTTCTACGAATCGATTTACATTGCCTGTGTGAACACGGCTCAAGACGCAAGGAAGCAGCTCAATTAGTGTACCCCATCTGTCTCTCACTCTCGGCCGCTCTGTATCTCGCTGTCTTCGTTTCTCTCTCTGTTTCTATGTCTGTGTGTGTGTGTGTTTAGCCCTGTTTACACGGGCGATTTAAAACGCCTCATATAAAACGACTTGCCTAGCTCGACTAACATTTGCCGTGTAAACGCGACTCTGAGGCGTTTTAGGGCTGAATCGATTCATATAAATCGGTACATGTATACCACCTCGCTAGGTAGTATAGATGAAGCGATTCAGCTGGTTACCGGGCAGCGATAGTATAAAATAGTAGTGCTTGCCGGCAACAGGCTCAGCTGTAACTAATCGCTGGTGCCCGGCAGTGTTAGGGCCCGATTAGGCCGAAATCTAGTGAATGCGATCATATCTAACAGAATTACATACTCAAATAATGAAATTTAATTAAATTAACCTTAAATTCCAAGCGATATTAACGTAGCAGCTACATCGGCGTCGAATCGACTTGTGTAAACTAAACAAATAGCAGTGCTTGCCGGCTACAGGCGCAACACTAAGGCTCGCTCGTGTAAACGCGCCACTACATCGCTTCATATAAATCGATTTGCCTAAATCGCTTCACAATTTCCCGTGTAAAGACGGCTTATGTCTGTCTCCGTCTCTCCGTCTCTGTGTGTTTCTGTGTCTCCCTATCTCTTTATCTCTGTCACTGTGCATTTCTGACTCTCGGTCTGTGTGTGTGTGTCTGTCTCGCTCTCTGTGTCTCTGTGTGTTTCTGTATCTTGCTCTCTCTGTCTCTCTGTCTGTGTGTGTGTTTTTGTGTCTCGCTCTCTGTGTTTCTGTGTCTCGCTGTGTCTCGGTGCTTCTGTGTCTCGCTGTCGCTGTCTTTCTGTCTGTGTGTGTGTTTCTGTGTCTCGCTGTTTCCGTCTCTGTCTCTGTGTGTTTATGTGTCTTACTATCTGTCTGTGTCTGTGTCTCGCTGTCTCCGTCTCTGCCCAGATAGCACACAGCCGTCGGGCCGTTGTTGGCTATTGGTCACACCGTCGCCACATATTTGCCACCTTCGGCCCACCGTCGGGCCGACGGTGGAGGCCCGCCGCTGGGTTTCAATCATTTTGCACATTTGGGCCACCGTCGAGCCACCGTCGGGCCGACGGTGATGGCCCGCCGCTGGTTTTCAATCGTTTTGCACATTTGGGCCACCATCGAGCCAACGTCGGGGCGACGGTGGTGTACCACCGCTGGGTTTCAATCTTTTGCACATTTGGGCCACCGTCGAGTCAACGTTGGGCCGACGGTGGTGGTCCGCCGCTGGTTTCAAACATTTTGCACATTTGGGCCACCGTCGAGCCACCGTCGGGCTGATGGTGATGGCCCGCCGCTGGGTTTCAATCTTTTGCACATCTGGGCCACCGTCGAGCCACCGTCGGGCCGAACATCATATGTGTACAGCTGATGTGAAGGTAAATTTATCTAGAACTTTCTGTACTCCCTTGTATACTGCAGAGATTTGGTGGACTATAGAATGTATAGCATTAGAAAACTGAATGTAGCATATAATGACATTATGAGGTTATTAGTATTACCCCGGCTACATAGGTATGACAGTGCTAGTCAGCTGTTTGCCAATAGTGATGTGCCAGCCTTCCAGGCTGTTATCAGGAATCTAATATTCAAATTTATTACTAGACTTGACAAGTCAGAAAATGTTATAATACAGGGACTTGTAAAAATAGAAGAGAGTGATCTCAGATTTACGTCTGCCATATGGAGGCATTGGTACAAACTACTGTATGTAGACCAACATTTTGATATTAGTTAGTATGGTAGTATTAATACTATTACTTATATCCTATTTGCATTAATTTTTATATCTACCAACTATGGACCAAATTATGTAACTACCATAATCCTGAGTCGGAAATAAAGAATTAAATTGAATTGAATTGATAGGTGAAGAACAAGATAAGAGAAAAAAGAAACATATACGGGGAGGTGGTAAGCATTAGTAGGGGGTGGGGCATAACTGATTATCTTTCTAGTAGTAACATACTCGTTGAAAGGGTGATGGGGGGGGATGTAGGGTGGGCCTTTGTGATTGAACGTGTGTTCATGGTAATCTCAGGTGGGGCCTATTGAGTTAGTAAGTAGGTTAATATTGATTAATCATGTACCTCAGTAGGATCCAACTAGAATCATTTCCAGGCTCATTCCGTTGTAGATGGGTTTTTTGGTCTAGTTGGTCGCTACTGGTTGAGTTTACTGTGTATGTTTGTTTGGGGGGGGGGGGGGGGCGGGGGGACAGGGAAAGGAATGGCAACACCGACCCCATTGATCTGCTTTGGCCTAGGCTAGTTGATTTAAATGTGCATGGAGGTTTATCTTGAAAGTTATGTAACAATCACTGTTCCAGACACGCTGGTAGTTGGTTCCAGAGTGCTCCCCCTAGAACAACCGGTGACTTTTTCATTTTACTAGTTTTAACTTTCAGGAGGGTGGCTTGTGCTGCCCATGTGGCTTGTGCAGGTGTGTCTATGTAAAACGGGTCTTTCGCGCGGTCGTACATTAGGGCTAATAGGTGCTTGTTTCTGCAAATATTTAGCTTTATTGTGCATCTCAATCATATATAGTGTTTTTCCTTTAAATACTGTGCGCAACCCTCTATTTTGTATATTTTGGAGCTTTGTTTGCTGCTTTTTAGTTAGTATATTATATATTATGTCATTATAATCAATGATGGGCAGTATTGTGGTTTTGTAGAATAGAAGAGCAGTCTCTTCGCTCATATAATACCTTATTTTCCTGAAGGTGTTCATTTTAGCTGCCAATGTTGTGTTAATCCTATTTAATTGACTGGTTCCTGACAGTGTAGGGTCAAGTGTAGTACTTAAATATTTATAACTTAGAGCCTCCTTAAGTACTCTCCTATTTTTATACTGACAATTGGTGAGCGGGAATGCTTAGTTTTAGTTGCAAATATTACATATTTAGTTTTTATAATATTTATGGATAGTTTATTTTCCTTTTTCCAATGGTTCACTCATTCTAAATCATGATTCATTTTGGGTTCAGCCACTTTTATATCAGCATATGTAGCTCCCAGTGCCACATCATCAGCAAATATGCTTCCCTTTATTTTTTCAAGTACTAGTGGGAGGTCGTTGATGTAGATTAAGAATAATAGTGGGCCCAGGGTAGATCCCTGTGGTACCCTTGTCTTCACTTCTCTCGGCGACGAATTAACCCCTTCAAGGCTAGTATACTGTGAACAATTTAGTAGGTAATTTTTTAGCAGTTTAGTTGTCCCTGTGCCCAGACCACTATTTGCCACTTTTTCTATTAAAAGTTTATGGTCTACAGTATCAAATACTTTACGAAAGTCTATGAAGACAGCAATAGATAATCTTCCTTGATCCATCCCTGTCATTAGTGTGTCTACCACACATGCCACTGCTTTGGTTGTGGAGTGGTTCTTCCTGAAACCATTTTGCTCTATTGCTAGGTAACCTGTACTTAAAAAAAATTCTGTTATTTGGTCATGGATTAGTTGCGGGTTAGGTGTGTGTAACACACAGTGTGTTATGTGTGTGTAACACACAGTGTGTTATCTGTGTACCACACAGCGTGTTATGTGTGAGAACCGCATGACACCCGCTTGTACTTGACGCCCGCGCGATGCAAATGTCCTGTCTGTCCATACCTTTACACTGTCTAGACACGTCTGTAAATATGCTAATGAGATGACGTCATGGAAAGTTTAGCCGGCGGTTCAGTGAGCCCTGGACGGGAATAAACCATTCGGTATCCAGAAGTCAAAGTGTTCAGATGTTGTACTTTCACACCCAGTGGATAAGACCTGGAAATGATTGTTTGCAACTCAAGAACCTGGGATATGATCAACTCGGAAGAGGTGTGTTACTAAAATAAAACAATATCACTATTTGACAAGATTGCTTTCCTCTGCAATCATCTATAGTAGGACCTTAGCTGTTGCTAGGACGTAAAAAAACAAAAACCAACCAATCTATAGTAGACCCTATGCAAAAAACTAACAGGTGCAATCCATTTTTACTTCTATTTGTTGTTGTTAAAAATGTTTGTTCCAGTTGAATAACGTTATTTCTCACCTGCACCAAAGTGGTCTTCCTACCTTGAAACTGACCAAAAAGACCAGCTAGATTTGATCCTATATATGTATCTAATTTAACTGCTCGTACAGTCATTAAACATGTATTACTGCATAGAAAGAGTACTCCGTCACTTGAACTTTTCCTTAAACCGGTCACTACTGGAGCTCATGGCGTACAGCATCACTTCAGCCTACTTCAGACTAATAAAGTACATTTCAACATAATATATCTAGGCCTATATTTTTCTTTCTTTTTACTATTAAAAAACCCTCAAAGCCTTTGATTTATGTTACTTTTGCAGTTATGCTGTGTTAGAATAATTTATGGATGAAATGGTGAGATGATACGGTTACTATTTATAAGCAATGTAAAGCGGTATGTGAATATTAGGCGTTGTATGACATCACACAAGGCTTGTTAAACTGAGAATACTAATAGTTCCCACACCAATATACATGTAACCTGTATATGGTCTATGTCAATGACATTGACATCTCAATTTTGTACTGATCAGCGGATAGCAGCAGTTCAGATCTCACCGCATGATTGATCAATGATTAACAAGTCCGCTCTATCAGGTCTAAAAATAGGCAGACGCACCCTAACGCGATTACGCTCACACATTCAATCACACAATCAGACTCACTCACATATATATATACACACTCACACAATTATACCTACTCATTTACATAATTGTACACTCAGGCAGTGACATACATACTCACCCCACACTCACACACCCACTCTCACTCACCCACAAGTCTACTCCGGTGTTGCAGTTTCTGCCATCCGCCAGTTTCAGCGGTACGCATCGCTTCTGCGCATGCATCAAAATCGAACAGCATCATCACTAACCTTATAACTTTAATATAATGTTTTTGGTACAGATGTTTTCTATATGTGTACCAAGCGATTTGTTTCTAGGTGGGGTGGTTTTAGAGATATTTCACTTTTTCTGTATTTTCTGTATGAAGATTGCTCACGACCATTGACAATGCCTTGAGTTTGACAGTACGCGCAGTGCAAAACATTAGTTTTATTCAAAATTAATAGAAATCAAGAACCCTAACCGTATAAATTTGAGATAATCTTTTTGGTACAGATGTTTTCTATATGTGTACCAAGCGATTTATTTCTAGGTGGTGTTGTTTTAGAGATATTTCACTTTTTCTGTATGAAGATTGCTCACGGCCATTGACAATGCATTTAAGTGCAGGCGTACCACGGAAACTGGTGTATGCAGGTTATGCAGGTATTGCAATACCTCAGGGAGTTTGACGCCCATACCCTGCAGAGTTGTAAACCACTGCCTTGTGGTACAGGTTCTTGACAGAACCGAAGGCTAAGGGAGCGAACCCTAAACAGAAAACCATGTCACTGTGGCAGCATTAAGGGCGGTTGATGTATGGAACTCCCAAAATCTCCTGAGCAGCCACTGCAGGGACAAATAGTTTTGCGCCTGTCTTGACATGTCTTGCCAGTGTGAAACCTCTATTTGCTCCCTGAGAGAGTGCCGCTGGTAACTTGCAAAAGCCAGCAGCACTTCAACACTTTTGCAGGCAGCTTTCATGAAATGTTCTATTCTCAACTGTCTTCTGGTTACAGAAAGAGAGGGCGCCCTCATCTCCGGTTCAAGGATACCATCAAGAGAAACCTGAGGCTGAGAGACATTAAGACCGACTCATGGACATCACTCTCACAGCATAGAGCTAAATGGAGAGCGGCAGTCAAGTAATGAAAGCATTCTTTGTCGCATCGCGACTGACAGAATGATGATGATGACCGCGGAAACTGGCGGACGGCGGAAACTGCGACACTGGCACATACTCACGCACAAGCATACTCACACACAGACTGCATATAGTCCGCCTGGATTTGCGCATCTTTAGTATATATATTATATATACATATATTATATACACATATATTATATATATGTATATACCGAACACGGTGCCGAATCACGCTTCCCGTGTGAAAAGTCGGGAGTTCGAGTCCCAGCTGAGCCAAACCAATGACTTATAAAATTGATAATTGTCGCTACCAAACCCAGTGCTCAGCATTAATCGGATAGGACAAGGACTGGTTATGGCCCTGTCACATTACGATGCATCTCGCCAGCGTGCTGCCAACACCTAAATTCACTTTTTTACGTCGAGAAGCATCAAACTTTTCGGCATGGGGGGCAAAGTTGGACAGATACATACCGTATACACAGCGTTTAGCCAACGTATGGCTAATGTACCTCCCAGCGAAAAATGCTTGAATTACGCTCACGGTACGTTCACAGAACGCTGGTGAACGTTATATACGTTATTCGATCGCCAGAACTACGCATCATACGTTACATACGTCAAGACACGCTGGAGAAACATTAAACGTACATGAGACATATGTTAGGCATACGTTATCCATACATTGTCAGTACGTGGACTGTATGTTCCCACTGCCTTTAAAGTAGGTCAACATAGTGCAACGTAGTGAACAATGTTTGACTAACATATGTCTAACATACATCGACGTACGCCTAACGCATATATAATGTACGGCGGATGTAAAATCTACACGTTGTCGAACATTGTTGTACGTCGAAAGTTTTGTGTATGCACAAAACTTTGCCGACCCCCTGACGTGCGACGCTGTATCTCGATGAACGTCGACGTACATTGAGATATACCAACGAGTGCCTAACGCACGCGTAACGCATAATGACGTATCCTGACGTAGCGGCAAAAAATCACATACGTCAACGTACGTTTGCACGATGCATCGTAATGTGACAGCGCCATTAGCACAATATCAATAATGTGACCATGTGGGATATCGGATCATGGTTCTGGTGGTCTGGTTTCCTAGTGGGGCAGCACTATAAACAGCTGATGAAGTCACCATGCGTGCCACTGGGAGACCAGGCCACTGGCACCATGACCTGATATCCCACTCAGTCACATTATCCTGACACTGAGCTAACCAGTCCTTGCCCTATACTAATAATGCCGAGCTTCTGGTTAGGAAGTGACAAATATCTATATTTAAGTTATTGGTTTGACTCGACCAGGGTTCGAATCCCACGATCTCCCAAAACGAGAGGAAGAAGAAGAGGAAGAAGGTGAAAAACGAAGAGAATAAGAGAAATAATGATTGCATTAGAAATGGAGTAGGAAGAAGATGAAGAAGAAAATACATAGGAGAATGAGATGGTGAGAGAAAAGAAGTGAATTGTGTGTTGCAATGGTATAGACCATTACCGACAACCAGTGGTACACAACGCGTTCATCAAAGGCTGTGGTATGTACTGTACTGTCTGTGGGAAAGTGCATATAAAAGACCCCTTGCTGCTTATCAGAAAGAGTAGCCAATGTGGTGGCAACAGGTTTCCTCCAAAGAAATATGTCAGAATGACCATATGTTTGACGTTCAATAGCCGATGATAAAAATCAATGTGCTCTAGAGGCGCCATTAAATAAAACAACCTTTCAGACCCTTACCAAAATAAACCCCATGCCGATGCATAACCGGGTGTAAAAATATACGGATTTTCGGTTCGGAATTATATATTGGCAGAGATGTTCCTATATAAGAGACAGTTCATTTTTGGTGAAATGTTTCCTCTATGCACCCATAAAGAGTGCAAGTGGAGGAAAAGAACATTTTTAATATATATATATTATTGTAACTTGTCTACAACTACCTGTTACCACAGTGCCGATGGGCAAGCACACCAGCCTAATCAGTAGTAATCTGCATACAGTATCGACACCACCTACAGCTGGGTTGAGTGACAGCCACCCATACTGGGGGTGTCGCCCTGCCAGGCTGTGGAGGGTGTCTGATTGGCTAGCTGTGGGATGCCCAGTCACCCGCACTTCCTTGGCCAACTGACCACACTAGCCTCACTTTGATATTAATTATTCGAGAAACTGCTCAGGACACACTGGGCAGATCACTCTACTCCTGGCTCTTGAGTGAGACATACCTACTCTTGAGCAGGGACCCAGACACTCTGTCTGATGCTACCACCTTTCTGATATCCAAATTGAGTTGGGCACAACAACCAAGGGACTCCGGTTCAATGAGCTGTAGGCACTGATTCATAGACAGGCTAAAGAGATAATGAGATTCTGTGTGGACAGAAGGTAAGGGGTCAGGGTGATAGGTCACTAGCTAACAGGAGTTGATGCCAATAAAGTACAACTTCTTCACTGTCAATCTTGCATAACTTATCTTCCCTTTCTTCCTTATGAGTTTGTTAGTCAGGTATGATATGATGGAGAGAGTTTATGGTATTGCTGGTGCTCTGAGCGGCCGAGTAACCCAGTAATATTATACGGGGATGTCCAACACACAAGAGTAGCAACTTACCGTAGATTCAATATCCATGCACACTATTATTAGTATTAAACCACAATACCTCGTCTTCCATGGGATTGACGGCGAAGTTTGTCAGTTGCTCTTCTCCAACATTCTCCACCTTATAGTACCAGGGCAGTCCCATATCAGTGGGTCGAGCGTCGTACAGTGTGCCTTTCCCCGTGCTCGTGCACTAAAGTACCTCACGGCTACAGGGTCCGCAATCAGACCACCCTCCCGGGGACCAGGCTGCTTTTACTACTACCGGTGAGCGGTATGGCGTGCCAAGTGAACACAATCAAAACAATTGCAGATCTGCGTATATTACATATATTACATATATTACCATTGAGTATAAAACTATCTTGTTTTGTGTGTTGTTGTTTTACATCCTAGTAACATCTAAGGTCATATCAGGATGGACAAAGCTATCTTGATTAAAATGAGTAGGCCTACATCTTTCTAATGCTAAAACCATAATTGTAAGTGCGCAACATTTTAAATTTGTTTTTTTATTGATACGGTATTTATTCTGCCCATAGCATGTAAACTCCTGTGAGGGTGCTTGTTTTCAACGCTGGACAGCTGTGAGGAATGTTAAGGTGTATGTATGCCTGGGTTCTGGTTCCGGGTTGGTATCCGGGACATCCACCAGCATTTATTTAAGTAGTTAGTATCTATGTTAGTTTTTTTTGGGGGGGGGGGGGGTATAACTTCCTATCATATAACTAATGTTGCAGTCACACTACGACGAATTTCCAACGAGTTGGACTTTTGGGAACTCGTCGGATCTCGTTTGAATCTCGTTACGGTGTCGCTATGCTGTCGTCGCAACTTGTCCACTCTCGTCGCCTGCCGTCGCCTCTCGTCGGCAAGCCGTCGAGGTTTTGGACATGTTGAAAAAGTTGGACGAGTTCAGAACTCGTCCCGGTCACGTTACGGTCACGTCACGGTCACGTCACGCTGTCGTCGTTGCCTTTACACTGTCGTCGTTGCCGTTACGCTGTCGTCGTTGCCGTTACGTACTCGTCGCGTCTCGTCGGCTCCAGTTGGCAGTTTGGTTGTTGGTTGTTGGTTGGTTCTCTGTGTGTATCTCTGTGTGTGTGTCTCTGTGTCTGTGTGTGTCTGTGTGTGTGTGTCTCTGTGTCTGTGTGTGTGTCTCTGTGTGTGTGTCTGTGTCTCTGTGTCTGTATGTGTGTCTCTGTGTCTATGTGTGTGTATCTGTATGTCTGTGTGTGTGTGTCTCTGTGTGTGTCTCTGTGTCTCTATGCGTGTGTCTCTGTGTGTGTCTCTGTGTCTGGGTGTGTTTCTCTGTGTGTGTATCTGTGTCTGTGTCTGTGTGTGTGTGTGTTTCTGTGTCTCTGTGTGTGTCTCTTTGTCTCTGTGTGTGTCTGTGTGTGTCTCTGTATGTGTCTCTGTGTGTCTCTTTGTCTCTGTGTGTGTGTGTCTCTGTATGTGTCTCTGTGTCTGTGTCTCTGTGTCTATGTGTGTGTCTCTGTGTCTGTGTGTGTCTCTGTGTGTGTGTCTCTGTGTGTCTCTTTGTCTGTGTGTGTGTCTCTGTGTGAGTCTCTCTGTGTGTGTCTGTGTTGTCGCACGACCCCGGGTCCTTGTTCCATGAGGGGCAGGGTGCGCCGATCAAGGTTCTGTCGTAATGGGCGCGGGGGTCGGACCCTGCCTTCTGCTGCCGCCCGGACTGCTGATGATCGGCCGAGGCGGTGGCGGTCGCAGGGGCGTGACCCGCCATCGCGATGATCTCTATCCTGACAGCGTTAATCGCTGCCTCGTCCCTCCAACCGCTCAGGAGCCTACCGTCGGCTATGCGGGTAAACACCTCCTCGGAATATCGCCGGACGACTGGCCACACCAAAGTACAATTGTCCTGGGCGACCATTTCTTGGTGGTTAGAGAGGGCGGCCAACCCGCTCGCCGGGAACGTGTGCTGGTGCTCTAGCCATTTGAGACCCAGTGCGTACTCCTCTCTCGTCACCTCCCCCTTCTTTACCGCCTTTCCCTCGTCCCCCTGCTCCACAAGGTCATAAGGAAAGCTTAAAGCTGGAAGCTGGAAGCTGTGCCGTGGTGGGGTGGGAGAGGGGGACGACCAGGCGCTAACGGGGCTCGCGTCGGCGATATGCCCTGGATGGGATCCGTGCCGGCTCCTCACCGGAGCTGGCGACAGGGAAGCCGGCGAGAGGGATCGGGCCCGGCTGTGGCGTTGGTGATCCTGGGCCGGGGCCCGGGGGTGGCTCGGCGGGTTGCGTGGCGTTGTCGGCGCTGCTGCAGGCGGGTCCGCACGATGCATGCTAGCGGCCACCGCCGCCATCACCGTGGTGGCTTCCGCGAGCACCTTGCTCTGCGCCGCCATCTCGGCTCTGTGCTCCGCCACCTCACGCCTCTGGTCGGCTGCTTGTCGTTCAAGGGCGCCCCATCGCCTCTCGATGGCGTCGATGGACGCCTGCATTCTGACGAGGCCGTCGGCCTGTTTCGCTTTTGCCGTTGGCTTCCGTGCGCGGGCCGACTGCCGAGCGGGAGGCGAGGGCCGGGCCGGTGGCGTGAGCGGCTGCGGAGATGCGCCACCATCTTGCGAGTCGGTTAAGTCGCTCATGTCGGCTAGTGGCGTTACGGTCACCTTCCTTGTGGCGCGCTTGGCGGGGCGGCCTCTAGGTGCTGGGGCCCTGCGGGTTCTTTGCATCTTACTGCGTGACGTGGGAGCCTTTTTAGTCCTTTTAACGTGGGTGATACGTGGGTGGAGACGGGAGCGGTAGACGCTAAATCCATACAGGAAGGAGTCTGGAGCCCGAATGCAGGTCAGACGGGGGGAGTTGGAAGGAGGAGGGAGCATGCGGTGCTTCGGGACGTGACCGTGTCGCCCAGGACAATTGTACTTTGGCGTTAGGCGCGCGTTGGTATTCGTTGATGGGCAGCGTCATTGGATCGGCGAAGTTTTGTGCTTGCACAAAACTTTCGACGACCAACAACACGTGACAACCCGCGGGTGCCAATATTATGGCTACTTTAGGAGCACTTGGAGATCGCTGGAATAAAGTTATGCGAATGCTAGTCTGCTGTGTGCTGTGTGCTATCTGGGTAATGGCGACATTCGACTCATTTTGGATTTAACAACGTTAAACAAATTGGTTGAGTATCAACATTTTAAGATGTTTTCCCTAGAAACATCTAGAGACTTGGTAACACAAGACTCCTGGCTCACCAGTGTTGATCTTAAGGACGCATATTGATGATTCATTTATTCCTATATTGATGATTCATTTATTGTTGCACAAACACAAAAACAATGTCAAAAGGCAGTAAATCAGCTATGTGAAACACTTACAAAGTTAGGTTTTTATATACATGAAACTAAATCGGTTTTGACACCTACAAAGAAGTTAAAGTGTTTGGGGTTTATGATTGACACCACGCACATGGCCATTTCATTAACCCAACAAAAGGTTGATAAATTTACAACGACAGCAAATCAATTGCTTCGTTTGCGGAGTCCAAAGATAAGGCAGGTTGCAATATTAATAGGTATCATAATAGCCGATGCCCCTGCTATTCTGTATGGCAAGAGGTAAGAATTTTGCGTTGGCTCGCACTGAAGGGAAATTTGAGAGGCCCATGACTATCTCGCCAGAGGGTTTGCAAGATATTGGGTGGTGGCATTAATGACTCGCCAAACCCCAGTTACAATGGATGCGTCCCTATAAGGATGGGGGGCTCATAGAGACCAACAGGCGACTGGGGGTCGATAGATGGAAGATGAAATTTCCGATCACATATATGTACTAGAGCTCAGGTCTATTTATTTGGGCTTACGTAGTCTAATCCACCTACCTACAAATCATGTAAGGGTATTAACAGATAATACGACAGCCATGGCTTACATACGTAATATGGGAGGCACTCGTTCCAAACCATGTAATCATTTAGCCAAGCTAATTTGGGACTGGGCAGAGGAACACAACATATGGCTAACAGTGATGCATATCCTAGGCAGTCAGAATACTTTGCCTGATAAGAAAAGTTGACATTTCCATGACCATCTGGAATGGTCGTTAAATCACAGTATTTTTTATAACATTTGTGATAAATGGGGCAAGCCAGACATTGATTGGTTTGCGTCACACATCAACAAAAAGTTACCCAAATATGTGTCCTGGCATCCAGAGTCAGAAGGCTGGACAGTGGATGCATTTTCGCTTATTTGGAATAATAAATTTTATTAGATATTCCCACCATTCAGCATTTTCAGCAGAGTGGCCCGGAAGATGAAGATGGATCGCGCACATGCAGTATTTATATTACCGGAGTGGGACACGCAACCATCGCTGGCGGCAGTGAAATTACAAGCAAAGGACGTGCTCAGGTTTCCATGAGAAAGGAACAACCTACAACATCAAGGATCACTAACAGTCCACGGAGACGTGTCAACAACACCCATTTTGGCATTCCTTTTTTAAGGAATCATTTAGAACAATATGGATTGGACAAAATTACACAGGAAAGACTTATTTCACACGCCTGGAGAAAAGGAATGGTGAAATTGTATAAAGCTATTTGTAGAAATGGGGACTTCACTGTCTGCTAGCCGCACACAGTAGATGGCAGCCCTATTGTGGGCGCTGCCTCCGGGCTCTGCCCATGCCTCATCTGGGCCAGAGACGCTGGATGGACAAATAAAATCCTCCCGCCCCTCTGCGTACCACATGTAGTCCCAGAAGTCACGTGGTTCGTCACAGCCGTCATAATACACCCGTGATGTTCCCTGTGAGAAACTTTGCGAGCCTGACCTGACCCCCACCATGCGAAGGCACGATCCACTCTGAATTAGGCAAGTCAGCCATGACCGGAATGTACCCTAACGCCTGCGCGTTCGCACCATCCCTGCGATACCCCCAGATCAGATGTGCCATGATCCCCCAATCCTCAGGGTTAGGATACCAGACATGCAGCGAATTGTCACGAGTGTCTTCGCCGATCCGATACGCCTCCACCGGCCTGACCGAGGAGACATGAGAGACCGACGGAGACACTCGTGGAGGAGACTTTACTACAGGCCCTGACTCCATCTGCCGACGCCCCGCCTCAGCCTGGAGCTTACAGACCATCAGCTGAACCCTCAGTGATGGGTGTTGAGACGCTGCTGCACCTCATCGGTTCTGGAGGAAGGGGAATATTCTCCTCTCCACAGGTACCGGAACTGTGGAAAACAGGCGCCTCCACATCCATTGGCACAACGGAACCTACCCCTGACTGCCCTGAAGACTGTGGTGGGTGAGCCAACTGCCCAGAGGCAGGGGCCGCAACACATGAAGTGCTAACAATAGCGGGCTGTGGGGGTCGGGCAGCAACTGCAGCCAGTGGCGCCACCTGGTGTGAACCCGAGGTACCACTGCTGAGAAGCTACACTGTTCTCTCCTGCATAGGACTAAGAGAAAACGGATCTGTATGTGACGAACACGCAGACAAGACCAGCTGATCCTGGCAAGCCTGCCATGCTCTAAAGTGTGCCAGCTCATCAGGATCCACACAATCCACTCGTGACCTATCCGGTGTGGGTTGCCGATCCCCCGTCCAATCGGGGAGTGGAGCGACAGGCCAAGAAACATACTTAATCACATTTTAGATAACCGTTAATGTATCTGTTCTTATCTTTAAACTCCGATTGATTATTCTGTTGGTTTGTTAAATATTACAGTGAACAGTTGATGAAACAGGGACAGTGGATCCCCAACACATAATCTCGTCGTATTCCTATCAGATCAGATCAGACCAGGATCCTTAAGCAAGATATACCCTTAATGATTTTTTGTTATTTGTTTAAAATCATACCGGATTCTACTGAAACTTTCGATCGTATTTACACTGTTCTCGATCAAAGCAAATTACTTGTATTTACATTTTTTTTAAAGTGAACAATTAACTTCTTTCATTCAAACCGATACCGAACTCACATCAGGTTATGTGACATCAGTATCTAAGTTAGATATGTAGAGTCAATTCTCGATATTTGTTTTGGTTTAGAAAATTTGATGCTTCATTGGACTATTCAGCTTTAAGGTGTGTGAACGCCTGAAAACGTTGTAGTGGTAACTAGTCTCAGTTCAGGCTATTTGTGTATAGGACGTCACATATATAGGGTGTGTATTTATGTATGTACTAATCATGTGTGGTCTCTGGGGCCTACTGGTTAGTGTTGAACTTGTAATCTAGATTTGTTTGGTGGTTTGGGTTCAAACCCCATACACTCCAAAACCTTTTTACATTCAACAACAAAAAAACGTTTTTCATCTATGTGTTTCTCATTGAATTATGCAATGTAATTGTACTAACAAATATTTTAAATTAAAGCAAATATATTTCCTGTTTGAACTATTGTTCTAACCGTATTTGTTTAAAACTCGTGTAAAATCCTGAAAAGGACTTAAGAAAGTTCTAAACTTTCATATATAGATGCTATAATGCATCATAAACAAGCTATATCATAGTTGTCGGTAATACTTACAGTTAATTAGCTTGTTTGTAGACAAATTTGCCGGAGCAACTCAACGAAAGTCCTCCCGTCGTGAGTTGTATATGCTAATTGCTGGACCCGGATGTGCTTCCTTCTCCCTAACCTGACGCTTAATACCGAGGTAATATATATATATATAATATAAACTTTAATCATCTTGATTGAATTATATATAAATAATATAATATATATAATTTAATCAAGATGATCAACGAGTAATAATAGGTATGTATATAGAGGCCTACATAATTCTATATAGCTCACTTTGAACCCATTAACATATGGTTCCTTATGTCCGACCATTGTAGGATACGTGCCCTGCATTTGCTTTTGAATTAGGTTGCAGCCACGCGGTGCATTGTGGGATGCGTAAAAGCAAAACAACTCCACGAGAAGCACATGGCGCATGCTAATACACTGGGTGCAGCTATGAAATGTGCTAGTTTCAGCTCTTGTTTGAAACATAGAATACCAACTAAAAAAAATATATATATATATATATATAATAAAATAAGATGTTAATATTATATCTAGAATTGCATTTACATCAATCTAATCAGCATGTCTTATGCCATCTGCATTTAGATCTAGACAAATCTGGTCACTCAGACTAGTGTTAGAGCCATAGCCAGTCAGTTTTACTTATTTTATTCGTTTTCATTTATATCCTATGGTTAATAACATATGTAGAGCTAGAAAATGAGCAGGGTTAATCAGACATTGGTTATATATTTCTCTGAATCAAGTTTCTGTTGACACATTTGGCATTTTAATATTTAGAACAAGAATTAATGATGGTGATGTGGAAATCAGCCTAAAACTCTAGTAAAGGTGACATTGTTTTGTGTGGAATAGAGGATATTACCACGCATGCGCCATGGTTACGGTCCCGCAATCGTAGTGTTCGTCGTCAGCGTCAGATGTCGCATGCATTGTGACTGACTAGTTTGGTACCCTCCTAAAATTTTCAAAAGGGTCCAAACATGAACATTTTATTTTTCTTGGAAGCTCCAATGACCCAAAAGCAAAATATCCCCAAATCTGACTGACATATGTGTATTTGAAAGTTAGTAATTTTCATAGCTTTTGTATGCGCTGTGGCAACGGTCCCACAACCATAGTGTTCGTCTTCGCCATCAGATGTCGCATGCTTTGTGAATATTGTCAATTGTATGTTTCTTAGCTCAAAATGCTTAACTATGGCTAGTTTATATTGAATGTGTGCATTCATGTTTATGCCAAATTGTTATGTAATTTTAAAAATTAATTTTGAATAAAATCAAAGTTTTGCCCTACACGTATCGACAAACTAGTTTTGCCCTCCGCGTATCGGAAAACTCAATGGCCGTACGGACCAGACGGGATGGCCAAATGAGTTAGAGCCTCCGTCTGCCGTGCTGGTAGATCGTGGGTTCGAACCCTGGGCGAGTCAAACCAATGACTTAAAAATTCATACTTGTCACTTCCTGGCGAGGCGCGAGGCATTATTAGGATAAGGCAAGGACGGGTGTGCTCAGTGTCTGGATAATGTGACTGAGTGGGATACCAGGTCATGGTGCCGGCAGCCTGGTTTCCCAGTGAGACAGCACTATAAAGTCACCAGGAGTGCGCACTGTCACAAGTCAGTAGCCATCCTGATATGACCTTAGATGTTGCTAGGATGTAAACAAAACAAACAATAGCCGTACGCCTTTGTTTTTCTCTCTCAGGACAGGTTTCAGAAAAGAATACAGTTAAGAAATGATCATAGGCCTAATATATTCTAATAATACATTATTAATTCACATCTGGTATGATGCACATATTAACATTCATAACATTTATCTAAATTATATATATATTATATATGAATACCGGGTAATTATGCGAAACTTTTCTTTCTAATACTAATACTTTATGCATAATCGATGTTTTACCGTGTCCAAGATCTCAGCTTGTTGTATCTTAGGGAGGTGGAGCACTCTTCCGATCGAACAATCTTAAACTAACCTACCGAAATTATCCCTTATCAAATATTGAATTCCTTGTTATCATTTCGGTAAACCGAAGACCCTTCCCCCTTCCAATATGTATTCGGGTTGGAAGAGTGGGAGGGTGGGATCTGTAATGATTGGTTGGTTGGTAAGGTCATATCAGATTGGTTGGTTTGCGTCCTGGCAACATCTAAGGTCATATCAGGACAGGGACTGACATGTGACAGTGCGTACTCATAGCGACTTTATAGTACTGCCCCACTGGGAAATCAGGCCGCCGGCACCATGACCCGATATCCCACTCAGTCACATTATCCTGACACTGTGGAGCTGTAATATAACAAGCTGAGGCCCCGAACTTCGGTAAACATAAATTATACCAAAGATAAGTTTCGCATAATTTACCTATTTTACCTGGTCTTTGAGCCTCCTGGCTAATTATAGCACAGGGAGATCATTTAGATAATTCCAGCTAATTCTCCTTTTACTATTTATATTAGCATATTAATACAATCATTTATTTCCTTAACAAGGTTGAAACCACATTACCCTGCTTTTAAACCATCTTGATAGGTTTTGCAAAAGCTAAAGGTCTTCCATCCTGTATATTTGTAGGATGGTATTAATAGTTCCTAACGCTCTGGCATTACATACCATTGCACACACCCCTTGTGGATTCTCCTGAAAATCTCTTTATTATTATTATTATTATCCTCTTCTTTGATGCAAGCTTGTGGTAGCCTATACAAAGCTCGTAGCTCTCAGCTCTAGTGGTATGCAGCCTCGAAATCATACAGGAATGTTTCTCTGGCCCAGGCCCTGACCAGCGGATTCTTGAATTGATTTATGGTAGCTGCTTCCACCACTTCTTCCGGTAGCTCATTCCACATGTTTATCACTCGTGGTGAAAAGAAGGCCCCTCTGAGTGAGCTGTTGTACCTTGGCTTGAAAAGCTTCTTGGGAGTGACCTCTGGTACTGCTTCCCCGTATGTGTCTGAATAGCAAGGTCTCATCCACATTATACTCAGCATCCAGGAACTTCCACGTGTTGATCTATTCTTGCTGAGGATAATATTCTTAATGTCCATCTGGTCAAAGTGTCTCTTGAAATTGGCCCAACTGGTTTAATATAAGTTAATAATTGTCTATTGTTCCTTATGTCCCATTGGGGTAATCTAGTTCCTGACTGCCCTCACTATGGAAAACTTGTTTTCATGGCAACATCTAAGGTCATATCAGGAAAGGTACCGACTTGTGACAGTGCGCACTAATGGCGACCCCACTGGGAAATCAGGTTGCCAGCACTATGATCCGATATTGCACTGTCACATTATCCTGACACTAAGCTAACCAGTCCTTGCCATACCCTATTAATGCTGAGCGTCAGGCTAGGAAGCGACAAGTATCAATGTTGTAAGTCATTGGTTTGACTCGACCGAGAACCAAACTCCCGACCTTCCACACGCGAGGCCCACGCTCTACCCATTAGGCCACCGCGCCCGGTCTAATTCTAGTCAGTTATACATCTATAACAACCAAATTCTAGCCTGAACAGGTTCCCAAATGAGTTCTCTATCCGGGTAATTTCAATCCATCGAAGAAAGTTCGCTGCTCTCGGATTCCACGTACGTTTACGGAGAGTCGGAAACGCAAATTATTCGAGTGGAAATGATACATCTCCCTGTGCTATTAGAATTGGCCAGGAGACTCCGAGGACGAGGTAAAATATACAGTAAACCGTCTCTAAATCGACCGACCATGGGACGAACTTTTATGGTCCATTTAGGGAGGTGGTCAGTTTTGGGAGTTTTTTTAAAAAATATCGTTACAACAGTATTGTATAGGCGATCGTTTGGGACCTAAATAACGCAATCGATTTAGGGGAGTGGAAGATCTATGGAGGTGGTCGGTTAGAGAGGTTTTACTGTATATATGTATATAAACACACATACATACACCGGTGTATGTATACAAGTACCGAATGTCAGTAAAAACATCATTGACAATATAGTCAGTTGGGAAATGGTCTCGCATTTAATTCCACGCCTTAATTTTAAATATAAAAATAAATATATATTTTTTTTATCTCGGTGCTGTGGCCAAGAGGGTGGCCATGTGTGGATTATAATACATTGTGCACAAGTAGAAAAAGTTGTACTAAATGCAGATAACATCATTAAGAAATATCCAAATTGCTTCATAATTTCACACGGAAATTTCTTTTGTATTATGAAACATAATTTGTAATCTCTATTTTGTTTAACAGAAACGACATTACTTTTGTTTCTATCTGTACATGATTTCCCTGAAACATCAACGTTGCTACTTGAGGAGGTTATTGTTATTATTGTAAATATTATTTTCACTTAGAGAACAGATCCTCGTAGAAACAAGGAAAGTGATAAGAATCCATGAATCTGATCCTACTAAATGTGGACTAAAATAACGTCAGCAATACCAAAGTGGCTATTAGTTCACAACACAGCATACCGGGCAGTGAACAACCAGTCTTTTAAAACACCCAAGTCTTTAAAAAAAATTAAAAAAATGTTAAAGCTTCAAAAGTACAGCACCACAGATAAAACTACATGATTTGTAAAAAATACATTAGGATTAAAGTTTCTTTTATAATCTGATAGTTTTGGGGGTCTACCATATTTTTTAGATAAATATATTAGGATCATTAAAATCTACTTCATTTTTAGTTCATTTTAAAGAGTTAATTTTGAAGATATTTGAATTGAAAGCATACCAAATTTTGGTGTGCACACCGAAATTCAGTGTACACAGGCTTGGTTTCACCTATTTTCGTTCAGAGCACAGGAACACTGAATTTCAATAAACATTTAATAGGTGCACCAGCATCTTAGTTGGATATGTAGGATCAAATATAGCTAAGTGTTTTCGTTAAGAACAGTTTAAAGCTGCATAGTCCCATGAAATATCAAATTTTCAAAACCAAACCAATTATCTAGATTTGATTTTACATATCTAACTTATTAGATACTGATGCACTTATTAAGCATTTGTTTCTGCATAGAAGGCAATACTGAGTCAATATAACAGAATCTGTTGCTGCAGACGTCTATGGTGTCAGAGTTTTGGCAAGCTTGCCAAAACTAATTTTCCATGTTTGCACTCAAAATATCTCGAGTTTACCATTTAAAATAAAAGTAAATTTGAACTAATGTAAAGCAGATACTATTGATCGATATAATATATTTATCTCAGAAAAAAAACAGAAATTCAAAACCATCGGACTGTGCAACTTTAAGCTTTCGTCAGAATATGCAGCTTTAACCGCTACTGGTAAATGAGAATGAAGATATGTGTGCATCCTATACACTCTCGATAGGTGTGTATCATACAAGTACCCACTCAGGTACAATAGCACAGGGGTAACATGTGAAAAGTGCACACGACAATGATGACGTCACCAGCACAATCACCGTGTGATATAAGCACAAATTAATACAATCAATCGTACAGGCAGCTATTCCTTATCACACACAGTGACGTCACTCACCGAGCTTCTGACGTCACCAACCGGAAACGCGTGTTCATACTGTGACGTCATTCATCGAGACCTGCGTTCCAGGGAACCTAGTGACGTCACTCGTGCTCCCTTCTGATTGGCTACGTGTAACCCTGTGTTCTACACGATACAGAACGGGATACTGCTACGATGTGTACAAGACAGTCTGCCAGCCTTGACCAGAAGATCTCCATCCCCACAAACTCTACTGGTGCTATATCCACTTTAATTTGTGTCTACAAAACAGCTCATACCCAATAGGTTTACCATCACTTACAATCTAACACTAAACAGCATTTTATTATCATGAGTTCTATTTCTTTTGCTGGAAACAAAGAAACCCATCTCAAAGAACCTACCAGGTTGACTAGATACATCTCTCGTTAGATACTTCATAAAGTATCCTAATCCCCCCCCCCCCCCCGACATGAAAATATACCTGACACGTAAAAAAATATTTGTTCGAAAAAGTAAGCCAATACACTTTCTTTTCATGTTCTTAATGATACAATGATTTCTCTAGAAATTGCACATTGTTTTCGCGTCGAATATGTATATTATTATGTATAGTTTTTTTTGCTTTTCACTTATCGCAAGTTTGCGGAGAACACTCTCCAAACACAAACATTCCATTATTATATTCACAACACAAGTTACACATGAGTGTGGCTACGCATACAACAACTCTTACCGATCCGTAGGTACTGTCCTAAAACAACAGCTACAATGAAACATGTAAACACCTGTGTAGTTTTCTATAAGAAAACAATTATGAACAACCAAAAAAGCCACGACAAGCATGTGTGTTTTATATATAGTCACATCACACAAGTTCTAGTACTTCTACCCCACATAAAGGCCATCTATCACGTATCTGATTGGTTGGTATTAAGAAGACCACTCTTGTGTATTGCATTTTAAAAACTAAGCTGAATATAAGTGTATGGGTAATGTACCTGCAACAAGTATAGGTCGGACTCCTAATCTGAAGGTCAGTGGTTCGATTCCCTCTGCCAATTTGGATTTCCACTGCTGTGTATAACTTACAGCGCCAGATGCTCTCATACCATGTCTATGTGGTGTGGGAGGTTAAAAATCCCTTGGCTCGGTAAAAGTGTAGGCTCGGGCTTTCTATCAACAAACTGTCTAATGGTGAAAACAAGCCTATTCAGGCTTATCCACGATAGGCAGTATAAATCCTCAACAAAAGTATTTGCTGTAATTTATTGAACAGAATAAAATGTGAAAATAAAGCTAT
Organism: Branchipolynoe longqiensis; assembly: GCA_030323885.1. NCBI lineage: Eukaryota > Metazoa > Annelida > Polychaeta > Phyllodocida > Polynoidae > Branchipolynoe > Branchipolynoe longqiensis. Next base: position 64,131,428 of record CM059193.1, on the reverse strand, counting down.
CATTATGGCACCGCAATCCATGTCAAGAACTGTTGGTTGGTTGTTGGAGTTTTACGTCCTGGCAACATCAAAGGTCATATCAGGACAGGTACTGACTTGTGTAATAGTGCGCACTCATGGCGACCTTATTGTGCTGCCCCACTCAGAGACCAAGCCGCCAGCACCATGACCTGATATCCCACTCAGTCACATTATCCTGACTGAGGCAACCAGTCCTGCCCCTATCCTAATAATTCCGAGTGCCTGGCTAGGAAGCGACAAGTATCAATTTTTAAGTTATTGGATTGGCTCGAACAGGATTCGAACGGGTGGGTTCGAATCCCACGACCTACCAAAACGGGAGCCGGACGCTCAACTCATTCGGCCATCCCGTCTGGTCGTTAACAACTGTAACAATGATTGATTGATTGTTTGATAGTGACTTTACGCTGTGTCATCAGCAACGATCATATTCACAGGACAAGGTGAATAAAACTTATTTTGTAACAAGATCTGGCATCCTAGTCCCCTGACCTTTTCCACAGATGATTTACGACAATATCGCAGACACGTTTTCACTAAACCCTCCCAAAATAGCCATATTTTATGTTGCATTACCTTAGTTTTTAAACATTGGAATACATTTCAGAACAATGATTGGGATTGATTGTTAGTGGGCTTTTTGTTTGTTTCTACATTGCACTTACAAATTGACAGCCATGTAAGTGGTAACCACACGATCAGCCAGCTGGATACGTAAAGGACGGCCTTTAACGGTGGGGGTGGGGGGCGGGGGGTGGGGGGAGTGAAGACACGCGGTATAAAGATGAATGCTTCCCTGAATTATAGTTCCCTCCGTCGGGCTGCAGGTTTTCACGCCAAGGTCCCCTCTAATCACCGGGTCAGATCACAATCAATTCACTTCATTAAAGCTTTCTCCAGATTCCAATAAAAAGATGCAATCAGGCTAAGGAAATGAGCACAAATTCTTAATTAATCCCCAAGACCAGAGCTATGATCCCTTTAATTTAAAACGTGTGTATAAGTTTCATAAGCGCCACAAATATCAACTGTGTGTGACCAATGGTTGTTAGGGAACTGTAAAACAGGTTTCGTAGGAACACAGCTACTTGAAATAGATACCGTCTACTCATGTGCGTATTTTGATTACTAGAGAGGGACCCGGCTGTAGATATGTCTCAGATGGAAGTGAGGTGACAGTTACAAAGGCGAGATAGCCCAGTTTGACGTGAGATAGCCTCAGCTGTGTTACAAAGGCGAAATAGCCAAGTTTAACATAAGATGGCCTCTGCTCTGTTACAAAGGTGAGATATTCCAGTTTAACGTGAGATACCCTCTGCTCTGCTACAATGGTGAAATCAACCAGTATAACGTGAGATAGCCTCTCTGTTACAAAGGTGAGATACCCCAGTTTAATGTGAGATAGCCTCTGCTCTGTTACAAAGGTGAGATTGCCCAGTTTAATGTGAGATAGCCTCTCTGTTACAAAGGTGAGATACCCCAGTTTAACGTGAGCTAGCCTCTGCTCTGTTACGAAGGTGAGATAGCCCAGTTTAATGTGAGATACCCTCTTTGTTACAAAGGTGAGATATCCCAGTTTAACATGAGATAGCCTCTGCTCTGTTACGAAGGCGAGATATCCCAGTTTAACGTGAGATAGCCTCTGCTCTGGTGAATAGCCTCAGTTTAAACCGATACTTTCACATAAGCCAGCATCAATTGAAATAGCTTGTTTAAAATAACACTTGCTGATGAGATAGTTCCTCATTGCACTAACAGTGCAGAATGTTTCAATTTGAAGTCATATAGTATCATTCAGACAGAATAACATTGATTTGCAGGAGATTCGTGGTATAATAAAATCCTTTCTCTAAAAAATTAAAGATTGGATTTCATCTACAAAAAATGTTTAAATCCACCGTGTCCGTTATCGAGACAAGATTACAATGCGTAATGTTCGAAGTGTAGGCAGACAGAGAAGTTCAAACCTTTCTCTCACCACTGCTCTTTTGCTGAGACAATGAGACAATAGAATCACAGCGCAATCAGTCACTTTAAATAAGGTAAATAAATAAAACAGCAACCAGATATTAAAAAAATAACACAGAAAATACATGCGATATCTAGTGACTAGCTTAAAACCATTGATTAGACAAGAATAATCATATTCAGAGAAATAAGCCACACCAAGCCAAGTTTGTGCAGCATTCATTTGACACATTTTATAAACGGAATAACAATGAACTATGGGGACAATGTAGCACAGTTCTATAAAGTTAGTGTCATCACATTGTTGTAATAAATATAATGTAAATAAAATAACATCATTCTAACATCTGTAAATATAACTATTTGCAACATAAATATTGATATATTATACACAGGGATGAAAGTGGTCTCAGACTAAAAACGCGGAATCAAACCGAGATTATTATACCGACGTCGAATTTCCGCGAAAACGCGGATTTTCTCTCATATGATTAGCACAGTTAGGGAATCGCAGAAAAATGCCGGAAGTCAGGTTTCAAATATCCTTGTTGTGATTACATAATATATTATCGCCCATACGTAACTATTTCTTCTTTGGGTTTTATGTTCTAGAAATATCTAAGGTCATAAATGAACAGGATTCAAACGAACCACATGTTGTCACATATATCCTGATTCCTTGGCATTTTGTTTAACGTTAATCGGTAAATAGCAAAATTCACGGAAATCTGCAAAATGGTGGAGATCTTTCATCCCTCTATACACACATGAAATAAGCATAGGCAGTGACTGCTACGTAAATAAATAATTATAAAAAAATTTAAATGGTGGGGGATGGGGTAATTTGTGACGCATTATTTGGCTTTGATCCGTCATGACGAAACTAAAAACGAAAAGCTAACAGAGATGGTGTGGAGACAGACTGAGCTCAGGGCATGGGAGTACTGCACAACACACAACCACCAAAAACGAAACGTAGTGAGAATAACGAGAACCAATCAGAATGACGCACCCTCACGGCCCTTAGTGTGAGGCGTCAGCCGAGAACTGATCAGTTGCCGGTCGGGATATGCTCTCCCGGGAGGTCATCGAATTTCAGAGCAAAGACAACATATCGTCAGGCTAGTATGATAGATGTATATAAATTCAAAGCTTCATATAAGAAAAATGCATATTACCAAGGAAGCTTTAATCTATAAAAAAAAAAGGACGGTAAATGTAATATGTATATGTATACATACACACACACCGTAAATGCAATATGTGTATATATATATATATATCTAATAATTAACATTACATCAGGTCGACCACTCAGAAACAATATTTTTTTAAAGCCTAATGGGAGTGAAAACAAGTAAATGAATTCCACATTTTAATGGAGGAATCTAAAATTTAATTAGTTTCAAGGGCTATCAATAATAAACCAAATTTTATAGATTTCTAAACATGACAAAATGGCGGGTTGAACAAAAAAAAAAAGAAAACAAAAAAAAGAACTACATGGCATTTATTTTTAATTTCCAAAAGCTATGGGAACCCTGTTTTTTTAAAATATAATCAAACGGACCGAATCCTCATATCACAGTCTACACCAACGCCTAGGCACTACACCGAAATATCAATTACCACGATCACATTACTACTAATTAATAATAATAATTGTTTAAAATTAAAACAAAGGTAATGGATTGCATTGCGCTCTGGCTGCTGCTGCTGCTGCTCTCTACTCCTTCCGGTGAACCCTCACAGTGCAGACACCGGAAGTAAAGATCCCACAGTCTATCATCATTCGCGAAGCTACAACTTCTTTTTATTGTTAGTTTTAAATAACTTACAGAACTTACAGATCCTCTTCTGGCTGATCTAGGCCCTATTGGGCCTCTAATGCCAGCTCGTTATGGCTAAAAAAACACTTTTTTTTTTGCACACATATGGAGGTCGACGGTGCCCTGAAGTCATATAATTGGGGGGTGTCCTCTCCAATGTCTTAATTGTGGAGTGTGTCTTCGAGGAGGGCCAGGAGCTAACCAGCCACTCCCCGAGCCACTACAAGCGGCTTGCAGCGTCCACCCTGCCTCTCAGTCACTCACTCACCAAGCTGATGGCCAACATGGCCGCTGCACTCACCAGCCACCAGGGGGCGCCACCATGCGCCACGGGGGCCTGCCCGGCCATCTGCTTGGCCATCTGCCTGCAGACAGACAGGAGGTGACAAGTTGAAGCGCTTGCCGCTAGGGGACGGCGGGAAGGGTGGGTTTTTTGTGGGTGGGGTGGGGGGGGGGCCGTCTCATTTCTTCTTTTCCCAAACGTGACGTCACGGGGTTGCTAGTGCCGTCAGTCGCCGCTCGGGGGTCTGTCCGGGAGGTGGCGCTCGTGCAGACAAAGTGCCTGGTGGATAAACTCGTACTGCTCTGACGTCTGCACCATGCCGCCCCTGGAAGCAGAATTTGCACACTGACAATGGAGTCTAGTGTGGGTATCAAGAGTTGCCGCCGTCAACAACAAAAAGCGCAAACCGCACTTCAGGTTAAAGTGCGCAGGACCATCCGGTTTGCAGTTGTTCTTGTCATTTTCTAACATAAATATACAGTAAAACCTCTCTAAATCGACCGACCTTGGGACCGACTTTAAATGTTGCATTTAGGGAGGTGGTTGGTTTAGGGAGTTTTTTTTTTTATCATCACAATGGTATTATATGGGTGATCGTTTGGGACCCAAATAGAGCGATCGATATAGGGGGAGTGGTCGATCTGTGGAGGTGGTCGGTTAGAGAGGCTTTACTGTATTAAGTTGATCGATATAATCTGTCTTAGTTTAGTTTGAAGTAACTTTGATTTTAAATGGATAACTTATTTGAAGTGCAAACATGCCAATTAATTTTGGAAAGCACGCCAAAAGCAATCTATTAAATTGACTCGGTGTTCCCTTCTATTTGAAAACAAAGGCTTAATAGGTCAATCAGTACCTAAGTTAGATATGCAGAATCAGATCTAGGTCAGTCTTTTAGTTTTGAAAAGTTGATGCTTTCATCGGACTATGCAGCGTTAGGTGTATAGGGTGGAATGATTCATCTGACCAACAACAAAATTTGGAAATCCGTCGAAAATCGGAAATTTCTCATTCCCGCAAGTCGTTATGGCGCAGAATACATTAGCCAATCAACAGGCCAGACGTCTATCCTACATCATAAACTGTCTGACGGTGCACCATGTACTAGTGCCGGGATGTAGGGTGGACCACCGTATGGCACTCACCTGTCGAGTCGCATGCTGCAGATCATCCCGAGCACGGTGCTACACTGGGCTGGCCACTCACCTGTCGAGCCACATGCTGCAGATTATCCCGAGCAACTCGCTACACCGGGCTGGCCACTCACCTGTCGAGTGTCACAACACTTGGCTGGCCACTCAGCTGTCAAGCCGCATCCTGCAGATTATCCCGAGCATGGCGCTACACTGGGCTGGCCACTCACCTGTCGAGGTGCATGCTGCAGATTATCCCGAGCATGGCGCTACACTGGGCTGGCCACTCACCTGTCGAGCCACATGCTGCAGATTATCCCGAGCACGCGCTACACTGAGCTGGCCACTCAACCTGTTGAGCTGCATGCTGCACATTATCCCAAGCAGGGCGCTACACTGGGCTGGCCACTCAGCTGTCAAGCCGCATGCTGCAGATTATCCCGAGCATGGCGCTACACTAGCCTGGCCACTCACCTGTCGAGTCGCATGCTGCAGATGATCCCGAGCACGGTGCTACACTGGGCTGGCCACTCACCTGTCGAGTCGCATGCTGCAGATGATCCCGAGCATGGCACTACACTGGGCTGGCCACTCACCTGTCGAGTCGCATGCTGCAGATGATCCCGAGCACGTCGCTACACTGGGCTGGCCACTCACCTGTCGAGCCGCATGCTGCAGATCATCCCGAGCACGGCGCTACACTGGGCTGGCCACTCAACCTGTTGAGCCGCATGCTGCACATTATCCCGAGCACAGCACTACAATGGGCTGGCCACTCACCTGTCAAGCCGCATGCTGCAGATGATCCCGAGCACGGTGCTACACTGGGCTGGCCACTCAACCTGTTGAGCCGCATGCTGCACATTATCCTGAGCACGGTGCTACACTGGGCTGGCCACTCAACCTGTTGAGCTGCATGCTGCACATTATCCCGAGCACGGCACTACACTGGGCTGGCCACTCAACCTGTTGAGCCGCATGCTGCACATTATCCCGCAACAGCGCTACACTGGGCTGGCCACTCACCTGTCGAGCCGCATGCTGCAGATGATCCCGAGCACGTCAACGCAGTGTTCTTCCCGCAGCTGCTGCGAGCCGATCGATGTGGCGATGAAGCACCCAGTGCGCCCAATACCAGCGCTGTAAGCACACCACCACAGGTGAGGCTCGCCTCCAACAAGAGCAAATCGCACTTCTCACTTCCCTTCAAACTTAACAGTGCTAAGCATATATGGGCAAATGACCAACATAACCTAGAAGCTTTTCCTCTCTGAACAGTGAAATCCGCTGCCACCCAAACCCAAACCCAAACCCAAACCCAAACCCAAACCCTCGAGTTGAAAATTTCTCATCACCAAATGCTGGAATCAAGCTAATTCACTAATAATAAACTTATTCCAGTCAGAACAAAAAGAATATATAACTATTTATGAGTAATTAGTTCATAGATGTTCTGAAGTTTCGTCTTTATTATAATCATCACTAGTAATTAATTACAATAATCATTACCATCAGTCACAATCAGCATTATCGTTACTATTACCAGTGTTATCATTATTGCCAGCACAAGGTGCATGTTGTCTGACTTGGGTTTGTTTTGAAGTACTTATTCTTTCCGCTTACCACCATTTGGCAAGGTGACGCATGAATATTGGTACACAATTTAAGACGGCTTTCTACCTCCCCTCCCCCAAACACACACTCAAGGTCGGTGCCAGACTATTTTCCGCCCTAGGCAAGGCCAACAACTTTCACCCCGCTCCCCCTCCCCAAAGTGTGTATAAAACTGTGACCCCTCAAAGGTCAATACTGCACCTGAGGTCTGCGCTTTAGGCGGCCTAATGGTAGCACCGACCGTCTCCCCCCTCCCTCTGCCCCCCCCCCCCCCCCAAACCGGGTTTTTGGTGCACTTAGACCGGACACTGGCACCCACCTGCAGTACTGGCCCTGGTGGCCGAATCGCGAGACCACAGGCCTCGCGTGCGGAAGGTTGGGAGCCGGTTCCCGGCCGAGTCAAACCAATGACTTATAAAATTGATACTTGTCACTTCCTAGCCTGGCACTCAGCATTAATAGGATAGAGCGCAAACTGGTTAGCTCAGTGTCAGGATAATGTGACTGGGTGGGATATTGGGTCATGGTGCTGGCGGCCTGATTTCCCAGTGGGGCAGCACTATAAAGTCGCCATGAGTGCGCACTGTCACAAGTCAGTACCCGTCCTGATATAACAGTGCTTGTACCAAGGCAGAAATAAAAATCCTACTTTCGTGCAACCAAAATCTTATTTTCCTCCAGGACTTAAAATATGAAAAAAACAAAGCTGTCAGACAATTAACAATACTCTGAATAAAGTAACTTATTTCATTAGCATTCCTAAGAATTTATGACATTCAAGTCAAGTTTTGAACAACAAATGTAAACAAAATCTGATGGATTCATCCAAAAATAATGCAAAATTAACAAAAATCTGACTTTATCCAACAAATACATGAATATCTGACAAAAGTCGGATAATCCAACTCTGTACAAACACGTTATAACCGTAGAAGATGCCAGGACATAAAACTCCCAACAACCAACCCACCTGCAGTGCACGACGACGGGTCCGCGTGCCTGCCCCGTGTCCGGGTAGTGGCGCTTCCGGTCTACCTCCCGCACCAGGGTGAGCAGGAGCCGCGCCGTGCTGGGCGCCTTGTGGTCGGGCCACGTGGTGTACCAGTAGTGCAGCACCTCGTGTACCTCGTGTTCCACCTGCAGCACAGAGCGCCAGTCACACTTAGAGCCACAACAGCACAGTGCCAGTCACACTTACAGAGCCTCAACAGCACAGTGCCAGTCACAATTACAAAGCCACAACAGTGCACACCACCAGTCACACATACAGAGCCACAACAGCACAGTGCCAGTCACACTTACAATGCCGCAAGAGCACAAACTGCCAGTCACACTTACAGAGCCGCAACAACAGTGCCAGTCACACTTACAAAGCCGCAACAGCACACAGCGTCAGTCACACGTACAGAGCCACAACAACACACAGCGCCAGTCACACTTACAAAGCTGCAACAACACACACCGCCAGTCACATTTAGATCCACAACAGCACCAGTCACACTTACAGAGCCACAACAGCGCACACCACCAGTCACACTTACAGAGCCGCAACAGCGCACACCAACAGTCACACTTAGAGCTGCAACAGCGCACACCAACAGTCACACTTACAGAGCCACAACAGCACAGTGCCAGTCACACTTACAGAGCTGCAACAGCACACACTGCCAGTCACACTTACAGAGCTGCAACAGCACACACCGCCAGTCACATTTACAGAGCTGCAACAGCACACACCGCCAGTCACATTTACAGAGCCGCAACAGCACACTGCCAGTCACACTTACAGAGCTGCAACAGCACACACCACCAGTCACATTTACAGAGCTGTAACAGCACACACCACCAGTCACATTTACAGAGCCGCAACAGCACAGTGCCAGTCACACTTACAGAGCTGCAACAGCACACAGCGCCAGTCACACGTATAGCCATAACAGCACACACCACCAGTCATCCTTACAGAGCCACAACAGCACCAGTCACACTTACAGAGCTACAAGAGCACACAGCATCAGTCACACTTAGAGCCACAACAGTACCAGTCACACTTACAGAGCCGCAACAGCACACAGCGCCAGTCACACCTACAGAGCCGCAACAGCACACTTACAAAGCTGTAGCAGCACACACCGCCAGTCACATTTACAGAGCCACAACAGCACAGTGCCAGTCACACTTACAGAGCTGCAACAGCACACATCGCCAGTTACACTTACAGAGATGCAACAGTACACACCACCAGTCACATTTACAGAGCCACAACAGCACAGTGCCAGTCACACTTACAGAGCTGCAACAGCACACAGCGCCAGTCACACTTACAGAGCTGCAACAGCACACACCGTCAGTCACATTTACAGAGCCACAACAGCACAGTGCCAGTCACAATTACAGAGCCGCAACAGCATGCAGCGCCAGTCACACTTATAGCCATAACAGCGCACACCACCAGTCATCCTTACATAGCCGCAACATCACCAGTCACACTTACAGAACTGCAACAGCACCAGTCACACTTAGAGCCACAACAGTACCAGTCACACTTACAGAGCTGCAACAGCACACAGCACCAGTCACATTAGAGAGCCGCAACAGCACACATCGCCAGTCACATTTAGAGCCATAACATCAGCGGTCACACTTACAGAGCTAAAACAACACACACTGCCAGTCACACTTAAAGAGCCACAACAGCACACAGCGACAGTCACGCTTAGAGCCATAACAGCAGCAGTCACACTTACAGAGCCGTAACAGCACCAGTCACACTTACAGAGCCACAACAGCACCAGTCACACTTAGAGCCGCAACAGCATGTCACACTTACAGAGCTGCAACAGTACACAGCACCAGTCACACTTACAGAGCCGCAACAGCACACACTGCTAGTCATACTTACAGAGCCGCAACAGCACACACCGCCAGTCACACGTACAGAGCCGCAACAGCACACACCGCCAGTTACACTTAGAGGGGTGCAACAGCACACAGTGCCAGTCACACTTACAGAGCTGCAACAGCACACATCGCCAGTCTCACTTACACAACAGCACACAGCACCACTCACACTTACAGAGCCGCAACAGACCTGCACACACCTCAGTTTACTAGCATGTTTGGGAGCTGATTTAAAGCTGCATAGTCCGATGCTTTTGAGTTTCTGTAATATTTCTGAGATCAATATATTAAACAGATTTTTATAATCTACCTTACTTTAGCTTTAAGTACTGCTTTTCTTTAAACGGCTAAGTTTTGAGATATTTGAAGTGCACACATTTCAATTAGTTTTGGCAAGCATGCCAACCACTCTGAAACTATAGGCTTTAGCATTAACAGGTTCTATTAAATTGCCTCATTATTCTCTTATAATCAGGGATGAACGTGGTCTCTGGGGAAAAAAAGCGGAAATGCTGATATTCTCCCATAGGCTTAGCATTGTCAGGGAATCGCAGAAAATGTCCGGAAGTCGGGTTTCATATATATTGGTATACGCTGATAGTGCTGCGCCATTTGAAGCATGTATTAGTAGTATAGGACTACGCTGATAGTGCTGCGGTGTCTGCACCACATATTAGTATACGCTGATGGTGCTGCAGGATTGAAAAATCCTGGAAATCCGCGAAATCGCGGAGATCTTTCATCCCTGTATAATAATGCTTAATAAGTGCATCATTATCTAAGTCAGATATGTAGAATCAATTCTAGATAATTGTTTTGGTTTGAAAATTTGATGCTTCATCGGACTATGCAGCTTTAAAATTCAGTAAAGGTTTACTCAAATTCAATTCAATTACTTTTATTCGGGAATATTACATCTATGTTAAAATCTGAAACCTACTATCTAATGGCTTGAAACTATAAGTATATTTCTTCAATGGTTATACAATGGTGCTGTGTATAATGTATCGCCATTCATACTAGTGATACATTATACAATGGTGCTGTGTATAATGTATCACCATTCATACTAGTGATACATTATACAATGGTGATGTGTATAATGTATCACCATTCATACTAGTGATAAATTATACAATGGTGCTGTGTATAATGTATCACCATTCATACTAGTGATACATTATACAATGGTGCTGTGTATAATGTATCGCCATTCATACTAGTGATACATTATACAATGGTGCTGTGTATAATGTATCGCCATTCATACTAGTGACACATTATACAATGGTGCTGTGTATAATGTATCACCATTCATACTAGTGACACATTATACAATGGTGCTGTGTATAATGTATCACCATGCTGTGTTATGTATCACCATTCATACTAGTGATACATTATACAATGATGCTGTGCATAATGTATCGCCATTCATACTAGTGATAAATTATACAATGGTGCTGTGGATAATGTATCACCATTCATACTAGTGATACATTATACAATGGTGCTGTGTATAATGTATCACCATTCATACTAGTGATACATTATACAATGGTGCTGTGGATAATGTATCACCATTCATACTAGTGATACATTATACAATGGTGCTGTGTATAATGTATCACCATTCATACTAGTGATACATTATACAATGGTGCTGTGTATAATGTATCACCATTCATACTAGTGATACATTATACAATGGTGCTGTGTATAATGTATCACCATTCATACTAGTGATACATTATACAATGGTGCTGTGTATAATGTATCACCATTCATACTAGTGATACATTATACAATGGTGCTGTGTATAATGTATCACCATTCATACTAGTGATACATTATACAATGGTGCTGTGTATAATGTATCACCATTCATACTAGTGATACATTATACAATGGTGCTGTGTATAATGTATCACCATTCATACTAGTGATACATTATACAATGGTGCTGTGTATAATGTATCACCATTCATACTAGTGATACATTATACAATGGTGCTGTGTATAATGTATCACCATTCATACTAGTGATACATTATACAATGGTGCTGTGTATAATGTATCACCATTCATACTAGTGATACATTATACAATGGTGCTGTGTATAATGTATCACCATTCATACTAGTGATACATTATACAATGGTGCTGTGTATAATGTATCACCATTCATACTAGTGATACATTATACAATGGTGCTGTGTATAATGTATCACCATTCATACTAGTGATACATTATACAATGGTGCTGTGTATAATGTATCACCATTCATACTAGTGATACATTATACAATGGTGCTGTGTATAATGTATCACCATTCATACTAGTGATACATTATACAATGGTGCTGTGTATAATGTATCACCATTCATACTAGTGATACATTATACAATGGTGCTGTGTATAATGTATCACCATTCATACTAGTGATACATTATACAATGGTGCTGTGTATAATGTATCACCATTCATACTAGTGATACATTATACAATGGTGCTGTGCATAATGTATCGCCATTCATACTAGTGATACATTATACAATGGTGCTGTGTATAATGTATCACCATTCATACTAGTGATACATTATACAATGGTGCTGTGTATAATGTATCACCATTCATACTAGTGATACATTATACAATGGTGCTGTGTATAATGTATCACCATTCATACTAGTGACACATTATACAATGGTGCTGTGTATAATGTATCACCATTCATACTAGTGATACATTATACAATGGTGCTGTGTATAAGTATCACCATTCATACTAGTGATATATCTGTGATAGTATCCCATTCATACTAGTACACATTATACAATGGTGCTGTGTATAATGTATCACCATTCATACTAGTGACACATTATACAATGGTGCTGTGTATAATGTATCACCATTCATATAGTGATACATTATACAATGGTGTGTGTATATGTATCACCATTCATACTAGTGAACATTATCAATGTGCTGTGATAATGTATCCATTCATACTATACATTATACAATGGTGCTGTGTATAATGTATCACCATTCATACTAGTGACACATTATACAATGGTGCTGTGTATAATGTATCACCATTCATACTAGTGATACATTATACAATGGTGCTGTGTATAATGTATCACCATTCATACTAGTGATACATTATACAATGGTGCTGTGTATAATGTATCACCATTCATACTAGTGATACATTATACAATGGTGCTGTGTATAATGTATCACCATTCATACTAGTGATACATTATACAATGGTGCTGTGTATAATGTATCACCATTCATACTAGTGATACATTATACAATGGTGTTTGTATAATGTATCACCATTCATACTAGTGATACATTATACAATGGTGCTGTGTATAATGTATCCCATTCATACTAGTGATACATTATACAATGGTGCTGTGTATAATGTATCACCATTCATACTAGTGTACATTATACAATGGTGCTGTGTATAATGTATCACCATTCATACTAGTGATACATTATACAATGGTGCTGTGTATAATGTATCACCATTCATACTAGTGATACATTATACAATGGTGCTGTGTATAATGTATCACCATTCATACTAGTGATACATTATACAATGGTGCTGTGGATAATGTATCACCATTCATACTAGTGATACATTATACAATGGTGCTGTGTATAATGTATCACCATTCATACTAGTGATACATTATACAATGGTGCTGTGTATAATGTATCACCATTCATACTAGTGATACATTATACAATGGTGCTGTGTATAATGTATCACCATTCATACTACTGATACATTATACAATGGTGCTGTGCATAATGTATCGCCATTCATACTAGTGATACATTATACAATGGTGCTGTGCATAATGTATCACCATTCATACTAGTGATACATTATACAATGGTGCTGTGCATAATGTATCGCCATTCATACTAGTGATACATTATACAATGGTGCTGTGTATAATGTATCACCATTCATACTAGTGATACATTATACAATGGTGCTGTGGATAATGTATCACCATTCATACTAGTGATACAATATACAATGGTGCTGTGTATAATGTATTACCATTCATACTACTGATGCATTATACAATGGTGATGTGTATAATGTATCACCATTCATACTAGTGATACATTATACATTGGGCAATGGGGAGAGATGGGGGGAGGGTGGCTGTAGATTATCTGCTTCTTTCAAGATGTGAGTGTCGTTACTGACCTTGAGTGCGAGGTGCCTGATGATGCACCCATCCCGCTCCTCCACCCCCATCACACGCACATCAAACTGGCCGTACTCACAGCTCCCCGTCTCAGGCAGATAGCTCTCACATTTAACCTGCAACAGCACCACGATAGGCTAGTAACAGGCACTTAGAAACACGCCGAACCACCATGTACTCTGCGCCATTCACTCAGGGACATGTGTGATTAGCACCACCGACCATGGAGAGGAAAGGATCCAAGCTCAATTCCACATAGGGTTAAAGATTCATTCTCATAATTACAGGTTCTTATACAGTAAAAACTTCTGTAACCGACAACCGACCACCTCCACAGATAAAGCACTCCTCTATATCGATCGCTTTATTTGGGTCCCAAACGATCGCCCATACAATACCATTGTAACGATTAAAAAACTACCTGAATCAACCACCTTCCTACATGACCCATTTAAAGTCGGTCCCATGGTCGGTCGATTTAGGTTTGACTCTATATGGGTCACTCTCCCCAAAACTGGCCAGAAGTGTTACATGGAGGGCTAAAATCTAATATTTGAATTATAAACATGTTTTGGTTGCAAATGAAAGCTGGACATCTCCCCTTTACATATATGTCAAATATAAATTGATGATATACAAAATAAAGGTGTAATCTGTGATTAAGTGTCATCAACAGAACACACAAAATACTCAAGAGAACCGTTATCTATGAAATAAATATCGCTGATTTTTGTCTCCATTATAGGTATTTCTAACTGACTATAAAGATACCTCTTTTACTTAGTACATATAAGGTTTGGTGAAATATTTAACACTACATACTTGGATGGTGGGTAGAACTAGAAAGTGCAATTTCTCTTTGATCAGACATAACACATGTTTAGGACACCACCCAGTCTGCTTAATAAAAATCTAAGCAGAATTAAATAATTTCATACCGAGAATCATATTAATCATGGCATAATATACAGAAATATGTAATGCTTATATTGATAAAAAAAAAAAGTAATTCCCAGCTGTGCTTTATTCATTGACTAATTAGCATACAATAATTGTATGGTATCAAGATACCACTGGTTATGTTTGTCATGCAAATTTGAGACGTTATTTCTGAACCTGATTTGGGAAGTGTTTTGTCTGATATATCAATGCATTACAAGATGTTAGTAAGGATCCAACCATCTCCTATATGTCATGTTACAAATGGCTGACTGTAAAATGGGTTTCTTTTGGTATTAAAACACTTCACAACAAAAAAGACTAAACTTGCATGGGTTTATTTTATTTCCTTTATTTCTGGCATCAAATCTGAACAAAAATATGAAAAATATAGGGGGAAATATAAGTAGGATATTTTTTTTATTGATGTTTTACAATCCCACCCCATGCTGACCTGTTTTGAGGAGAGTGATCTATATTCAAAATATTTATCCACTAAATGTGGGACCCTGTTCTTCGTACACATTTATTTGTATAGCTTGTGTCCATTATACTTTCTAAAGAACATTTACACCTACAGCACATGCTTGCTAGCCATTGGTCCAAACAGAAATAACATACTTGTTTCTCAGATACTGTCAGGTCAATTTCATGTCAATTTTGAGTCCCTTCCAACCCATTTTTTTTAGTTTTCATAATAGCAATTTTGAAAGTTAAAAATCCCTTACACAGAACTTGAATAACCGCTTTGGCAGGTTGGTTGCTTGTTGGAGTTTCATTTTAGCAACATCTAAGCTCAGTTTTATGGTTAATTACATGACAAATCTCTCTGACCAAATAAAACAAAAACTATAACTACCCCCAAACCATGTTTTTTAAACAAAATAAATCCCTTCTTTTTTTTTTGTTAAAAACACCAGCCTACTAAATTCTGATAAATATTGCCTGAGAAAGAAGTATATTTTTAGCTTTTGACCGTTGACATCAGTATTCCTTGGCATTTTGTTTAATGTTAATCAGTAAATATATTTGTTTAAATCGTAGAAATCCCTCATCCATGATTCAGCGATACCACTTGGCATCTTAAAGTGTCAAATGTGCAGAACTAACGGAAGCCATACAACGATACAGACCTTATTTTTCTCCTTCAGCTTGGTGATCATGACGACGACGGGCGCCCGCTCCTGCCAAATCATGGCCCAGAAGTCGGTCACAGTGTGCGCCATGGGTCCCTGTGTAGCAATGTAGGCCCGGGGCTCAGCACCGTAACCCTGCAGCAATAAGGGCAGCGCTTCCAGTTAGATAACAGATTCACCCCATACTTGCAGTAGGGATGAATGACAATGTAGTCTAAATTTGAAAAAAAAAGCTTGTTTTATTTAACGACGCCTCTAGAGCACATTAATTTTCATATCATCACCTATTGGACGTTAAACATATGGTCACTCTGACATTTCTTTGGAGGAAACCTGCTGCCGCCACATAGGCTACTCTTTCCGATAAGCAGCAAGGGGTCTTTTACATGCACTTTCCCAGACAGGACAACACATACCACAGCCTTTGATGAACCAGTTGTGGACCACTGGTTGGAATGGAAAATAGCTCAAACTGCAAATGCGTCCACTGAGCAGGATCAATCGGATAACTTTGTTTGTTTGTTTGTTGTTGCTTTACGTCCTAGCAACATCTAAGGTCATATCAGGACGGGTACCGACTTGTGACAGTGCACACTCATGGTGACTTTATAGTGCTGCCCCACTGGGAAATCAGGCCGCCGCACCATGACCCGATGTCCCACTCAGTCACATTATCCTGACACTGAGCTAACCAGTCCTTGCCCTATCCTATTAATGCCGAGCGCCAGGCTAGGAAGCGACAAGTACCAATTTTAAAGTCATTGGTTTGACTCGACCGGGAACCGAACTCCCGACCTTCCACACACGAGGCCCACACTCTACCGATTAGGCCACCGCGCCCGGTCAATCAATCGGATAACCCACACCTTCACAGGTGCTCTAACTGTCTGAGCTATGTCCCGCTCCCAACATAGTCTAAATACAGGCAAAAATAGCTTTAGTATGGAACAAGAAGTGGAATCCCTGGTTCCAGTATCAAATGGCTACTTATATTGGCAGAGTTGGTGAAATGGGAGAGAATGCAAAAAGATGAGATGGCGACCACAGGATGCCGTCGATTTCACTTTTAAAGTGCATTAAACTACATGTTTTATTAGATTTTTTAAATTAAAAGTAGTGGGTAAATATTAAGATATATGTTAAGAATATATAATTTGCTTCTTAAATTAATAATTTATCTGCTCATTTCATTTACCCAGCATGTAGATATTCTTTTCGCTCTTCACCACATCTCAGGCTACTGCAGTACATAGTGAATCTAACTTCCACTGAGAATTACTGTTTGATCATCAGGTCATTTCATTTTAAACTTGTTTGCTTTCTTTGCTGTTGTTTGTTGGGGCTTAACATCCTAGCAATATCTAAGGTCATATCAGGATGGGTACCGAATTGTGAGAGAGCGCACTCAGTCATAGCGACTTCATAGTGCTGATGTCAGCACGATGACCCAATAGCACACTCAGTCACATTATCCTGACACTGAGCAAACCAGTCTTTTATATCCTAGCAGCACCGAGCACCCGGCTAGATTACGACAAACGTGTATTGTGCATCAAAAACAAATGACTCACCCTGATGTAGTTGGCGTTGATGTAGGTTGTTAGGATGTCCTCGTCCGTCTCTGGTAACTTCACTCTGCTCTGTTCATCTGTAGAAGCAGGATGCAAAAGAAAATATCGAAACAATTCTTAGATTATTAGAGTGAAAAGGGATGCTTTTAGTAGGTAGGTTACCTGCTGTCTTTAAAAGCCCGATATCGCATAATATATTTTCAAGATGAATTTATTAATTTTGTTATATTAAAAAAGAAATATACCCCAAAACCCATCTACACGAGAGATGTAAAACCACACTCAGACACCCCCACCCACTTCAGTCTTGCAATAGATGAGGTACTCACTGCAGAGTTACTGGTCTGTGGTCTGATCAGAATGGCTTCGAAACAGTTATGGAAGCGCAAAAGGACACCTAGAACCAATTATCTATCTGCTACTGAAATGCAGGCAATCAAATACCTTATCAGCAGCTACTGTGGGGTAAGATAACACCAACACTACAACTGGCCAGAATTGAAAACAAGCCTGTCTACCGGGCTTATGTGCTATGGACAGTATAAATACAGCCTCAATAAAAAGATTTTTTTTTCAAAAATGATTGAAGGTTCAGACATCTAAATTGACATTCAGTACATATCACACATGTCTGAACATGACTAAGCAGGTTCGAGCTGGCGCTCAAATCAAAGCCAATAAACAAACTCACTTGGTATGATGGTTCTGTATCTGTTCTTCATACCCGAGCCTGGTATCACCACCTTGTCTGGGTGGTTCATCGGGATTTCCTAAAGAAGCCAAAGGACATCGACAAGAGTCATTAAGCACAGGCATAGCAGTCATTGTCCTGACTTTTCCAATAAGTATTGCCATTTCATGAGATATTTTACCATTTTTTTCAGCAGTATATCTCACAATGAAATTCCTAAAGGCTCAGTCACACCGTATCGGATTGGGGTACAGGATAGAAAGCGGACACTGTCCGGTGAAATACATCAATGTCCATTTTATATACGGTACGCATCCGGCGTGTCTGTTCTCTGTCCGGTGGCAAGTTTTGAACAGGCACAAAACTTGTACCGGACAACGCCGGACTGATGTGTATGGTTGGTGTCCGTTTTAAGTCTGTTTTGTCTGGTTCATGTCCGGTACCCATCGGTTATGTCTCCGGTTTGCTTCCTGCAGAGTCCGTTGATGGTGTTGTGGGAATTCGGTCAGTATATGTTTTCAGCGCGTCCGTGAATAGTCCGGTATGTGTCCGGTTGATGTTTGGTCCGACCGTTAGACATTCAGTTGTCGTACGGTTATCGTCCGGTGGGTATTCGTTAATGTACCTTCCTAGTGCGTTTAGCGTCTGTTTCTTCTGGTGGAAAGCGCAACATTTCGACACATATCGGTACATTTTGATACCGAACACCGCCGGACTAGAAAATTCTTTGTCCATTTGTGTCCGGTACTCAATCCGGTAAGGTGTGACAGGCACTTTAGGGTTCAACATTGGCAGTTGGTCTCTTAGAGTAGACTTATTAATGCAACTACTCATCGGATGAGGCTGGCTGATTATAAGCTCTGATTGGTTGGCTTGTTGCTAGAGTTTTACATCCTCGTAATATCTAAGGTCATATCAGAATGGGTACCGACTTGTGACAGTGTGCACTCATGGCGACTTTATAGTGCTGCCCCACTGGGAAATCAGGCTGCCAGCACCACGACCTGATATCCCACTGTTATCACATTATCCTCACACTGAGCTAACCCGTCCTTGACCTCTCCTATTAATTTCGAGCACCAGGCTAGGAAGCAACAAGTAACAATTTTATAAGTCATTGGTTTGACTCGACTGGGAACCAAACTCCTGATCTCTCACACGCAAGGCCCACACTCCACGGATTCGGCCACCGCGTTCGGTCCTGTAGGAAGCACCACGTGACCTGAAGTAGGACACCTGCCCCATGAGCTGCTAGAACTGCTGACTGACCAACACCAGGAAATGCTTTTTCTTTGCCTAGGCTAGATGGAAATTAAAGAGGTCTCAGCCCGAGGTGAAATCTACGCACAGAATGACAGCCCTTTGAGACTGGGAGCGCCCAAACGCGCCCACAGGTTTCACGTGCTTACAGCCCGGTAGCGCCAGTAGTTGAATGGCATTTCTAGAAATGTTTTCCTGAAAATTTGTAGATCATAGAAATAAAGTACTACCCGATTGTGGGCGCATTCAGATGCTCCCAGACGGTAAGTGTGTAAAACCTGTAGGTGCACCGGGCACTCCCGTCCCCAAAGGGACAGCCATTCTTACTCTGTGTGTTTCGAGTTCTGCTGGTCACTCAGGAACGACTGAAACTGAGACCCAGTACGCCAGATCACAGATACAGCTTATACGGTGGTAGGCAAGGAAAGATGGTGAACACACGTACACACAGTGGTATTTTATATAATATAAAATATTTTCTAGGACAATTTCATTGCAATTTACATTAGAAACCAATATATGGCAAGAACCATACCAAGTTTGATCATCAGAAGAGAACGCCTATAGCAGGGATGAAAGTGGTCTCCGGGAAAAAAAACGGAAATGCTGATATTCTCCCATAGGCTTAGCATTGTCAGGGAATCCCTGAAAATTCCCGGAAGTCGGGTTTCATACATATTGGTATACACTGATAGTGCTGCAGCGTTTGAAGCACGTATTAATAGTATATGCTGATAGTGCTGCGCCATTTGAAGCACGTATTAGTAGGTACTCCAAAGTCGGCGTATACGGTGTCCGCAGCGCAAAATTTGACTCATTTTAACCGTTTTAAAAAGCCTTGAATCTCCACTAATTCTGCTTGGTTTGAAATAAAAATTATATCAAATTAAAGTTTGTTCTTTTGCCTCTTAGGGTGTCTGATTTTTAATCATCATTATGAAAGAAATCACAGTCAATGGACACTTGTTGGCGGGTACCATCAGCAGCTATGAGCATGCTTGCCGATTTTGTTTTCATCCAGTCTGAGCTACTCCCTTCCCTAAACTTGATGGCTTGGTGAGTACATTGACCTGAGCTAAAAATAACCACGAATAAAAGATAGAGAAGAATCTAGGCTTCATTAGCATATCAAGCATGAGTGTTTCTGAGTGGGATATTTGATTGAACTGAAGGAGTGAAAACATTAAGACATTAATCCTCATTGAAAATTGATCAGGATCGTTTTGAAAATTATATCATCAGAAAGCTTAAGTCTTCCTCTACCTAACCAGAACAATATTTGGTTGAGATTTATATCATACCATCAAGCATGGTCTGAGAAGTGACTGCTGCAAGAATTTGGCTATTGTCAGCTCGCGATGCTTAAGTGAATGTTGTCTTTCTTTCTCTCTCTCATCAGTTAGAAAATGATGTCATCATGTAGAGCTTTTAATTCTGGTTATTTTGGTATAAAGAGTGCAGTGATCGGACAATTAGAATGGGAGTTATGCTATTTTTCTTAATTTTATTGTCAGCTTGCGATGCCTAAAATTGAATATTGTCTTTCTTTCTCTGATCAGTTAGAAAATTATGTCATCATGTAGAGCTTTTGATTCTGGTTATTTTGGTATAAAGATTGCTGTGATAGGACAATTAGAATGGGAGTTATGCTATTTTTCTATATTTTACTGAATTTATTATTGGTGGTTGCTGGAAATTAAGGAATTTAGCAAGTTTGACATGAAATTTCAGAAAGAATACTAACAGTGATGGTCTGTAAAAAATTGAGCTTCTTATTTGTACTATAGAGAATGAGATTCTTTAATATTGGACAGATCATATGCAAAATAGCTTCCAGGTGGGACCCTAAAATCCAAGATTTGGCTAATTTGGAAATGTGCACAAATCGGGGCAAAAAAATCAATCTTTAAACACTCATAACTTTGCAGCTATTCAATCGATCTAAATGATTTTTATATCATTGAGATCCAATTTAAAAGATCTGTACAGATATATAAGATGTAATACTGACCTGTTGAAAATAGAAATCACTTTGGAGTACCTAGTATTAGTAGTATACGCTGATAGTGCTGCGCCATTTGAAGCACGTATTAGTAGTATACGCTGACCCTGCTGCGGTGTTTGCACCACATATTAGTATATGCTGATGGTGCTGCAGCATGAAACAACGTATTGGTTGGTTGGTGGAGTTTTACGTCCTGGAAACATCTAAGGTCATATCAGGACGGCCTCAACATATTAGTATACAATTATAGCTACAGGCGAAATCGCAGAGATCTTTCATCCCTGCTATAGGTGCAAAATGAGTTTAGCGGATAGGGTGGTTAGCGAAGGATAGGAGTGAGAGGGTGGAAGCTGAAGCTGCGACCCGGTGTGTTGGGTCGCAGCTTCAGGCCTTACTGAGGGACTAACGGAACTCGGAACACACACATTAAAGCATAGCAAATAAGCGCAAGACCACATACCCAGAATTCTTCGTGGAGAAGCTTCACGTTTTTCAAACAGCTTCTCAATTGTTTGCGCGACATTCGGTTCCCGGCTGACAGCAAGTATTCCTCGGAAGAACTAAGAAGAACCGTGTCATATATACAAAGGCATTTCCAACAGTATATATGGGTACCTTCCTTCCCACAGGCGTTTGTTTACATTGGCAATTTGAATGATAGAACGTTGTCACCCGCTCACATGATGGAAATCAAGAAGGAATACTAGTAATGTTATATCATAGCAAGTCGAGGTTTCCCAGTTTAAGTTCCATAATCTAGTGGTTTTTGACTTTTGTAAAGATAACATTGTTTAAAAGATAAATCCAGGTAGGCTAATCGTCGTAACCTGACTATGAGTGTTTCTTCGTGACTGGCCGTTAGTCCTAAGAATTAGAACGTTAGCTACCTTATTATGGTTACAGGACGCGTGTGTTGCCAGGATACTAGAGAAGCTACCCACCCCGCCTAGATACCTGGCCCATTGACACTTGTTGTCGCATTTTGAATTATTTATGTTACTACATAACATACACAATTATAATCTACATTAGATTGAAGTAGTTTATATTTTCAAAGGTTAACATTGCAGATATTTGAAGTGAAAATAGGCAACATTTATTTTGGTGCGCACAGTGAAAATGCTGAACAACATAAAATTCAGCAGAACCAGGTTATATTAAATTGACTTGGCATTCTTTAAATGCACCAAAAATGTTCAATGAGTGCACCAGTATCTAAGATCAAATCCAGGTGTCTAGTTTTCTAAGATTTGAAGCTTTCATCGGATTATACATTTCTAAGGTTGAGTATTTTTGCTTGGCTTTCATATGAAAGATTCAGGGATGAAGGTGGTTTCCGGGGGGAAAAAAGCGGAAATGCTGATATTTTCCAATAGGTTTAGCATTGTCAGGGAATCGCGGAAAATTCCTGGAAGTCGGGTTTCATGCATATACGTTTGACGCACTTATACGTTGATAGTACTGTGGTGTCTGCACCACATATTAATATAGGCTGATGGTGCTGCAGTGTAAAACAACGTATTAGTATATACTTATAGTGCTGCGGCGTTTGAACAACATATTAGTATACACTTATAGCTACAGGAAAAATCTGGGAAATCCGCGAAATCGCGGAGATCTTTCATCTTGTCTGTCTAAACCGTTGTATCGTCTGAATGCCGTTTGCATTTTTAGAGCGACTATTTTAGCTTAAGCAGATCTGAATTCGATTAACTTATAGCTAGATAAAAGATTCACCCCTACCCAGAGTAGGGATGAAAAACAACCATAAGAAAAAGTGGCGAATGGCTGGGTAAATGAAATGAACACATACATTCCTAATTAAAGAAGCAAAATATATTCTTCCCATGCCCCTTTATATATACCCGCTACTTTTGAATAAATAATTTGTTAAATAATCTAGATTAATAGACTTTAAAACTTGAATCGAGAGCATTTTGGTGCCACCATATTGGTATTTTTCTTTTTGCATTCTCTACCAATTTCTCAACTCTACACCAACATAGATAAACATACACTGGAACCACTACCTCCCCAGTTCATTCCTATTTGAAGCAGTTTTTGCTCGGATTTAGACATACAGTAAAAGCGCTCCAACCGACCACCTCCACAGATCGACCACTCCCCTATATCGATCGCTTCATTTGGGTCCCAAACGATGGCCCATAGAATACCATTGTAACAATACAAAAAACTCCCTAAATTGACCATCTCTCTAATTAAATGGACCATTTAAAGTCGGTCTCATGATCGGCCGACTGGGAGAGGTTTTACTGGAGTAGTTAGTCATTCATGCCTACTGAGGGTAAGGGTGAATCTTTTATCTAACTTATAGCGCTTTCATGTTTTTAATATATATAATCCTGAGGGTTTCATTTTCAGGATTCTGGCTTAAACATAAATAACGATAAGTAAATATCCCAACAAACAAACAAAAACAGAATTGATTGATTGATTGATTGGTGGTTTCTTTACGCCGTGTCGGCAGCATAGGCCATATTCATGGCGAGAATTTTTGTTTTTTATTCAACCATCGCTTTTACAGGATGCAGAAAGCACAGAATCAATTTTGTGTCAGTACACCGTGGATTTAAAAAGCTCACAGTTGCATAATTTGTGGCTAAAGGAAATAGAATTAAGATAAAAGTTAAAGGTTGTTAATTGATCTAATTTGTTTAAGGGACTATATGTGATGATATAGACCAGCTGCCCTTAAAAAGGCTAAAATGTTTTCTTGTTTTACTTTTGTGAAAAGGTTGTGCATGCTGCTTGCAGTGTAAAACTTGGCACAGGGCCAAGAAATCGACACAATTCAACAAAATGTGTTAAAGGGTGTAAGTGGGGACTGACACCCAATACATTCAGGGGGAGGGTACCCCTTGAACAGAAAAGCATGTGTAAGCCGCGAGTGGCCAATACGGCAGCGGCTAAGGACCACTTCGTCCCGCCGACCTCCCGCATGAGTCTGTGGTGGTTTTCCCACAGATGGTTCAATTTCTTTAAGTTTATTAACAAAAACAGAACAAAATGTAGATAAAAGGATATAATTGAAATATTTATCACACCCTGGAGTGTTCAATAACTTACCTTTCTCTGGGTGGGCTGCCCCATACGTGTTTTACATCCGGTGTGCTACCCCCAAGGTCAAGGGTCAAGGACGCGTTTGATCCCCTCCTACAATGTCAAAAGTATGTCATTTTAAACTGAATCCCTTATCGAAATCGAATAGGGCATGAAAATAGGCATGCCTATTATATATGTTTTTCTTTTGATGAAAGTATAACTATGATACTATCATCGGTGGTGAATTAATGAGATTGTTAAGATTGTAGTTCAATTGTATCTTAGACTTAATGACACTAATCTTCACTACTTCTTCTGATTTTACCTCTTTTATTTAACAACAGGGTATTTATCTCAAAATATACTAGTCAAAATTGGATATTTCACTAGCCTAGATATGAACGGAAAGTTAAATGGTGGAAATTCACTTCATGTAAATGATTTGCAATGCTCTGACAGTGCTAATCACATGAAGAGAAATTACCCATATGTTCAACAAAGAAATCGGAAATCCGCCGAAAATCGGAAAATTCTCATCCATGCTTATAATCACCATAGCCCAAAAATGCAAAGCAAATTGCAAAGCAAAATGCAAAGCAAAGTAGCATGTGGGTTGGGGGCAGATGCAAATATCGGAGTCTCGCGTGTTAGGGAAAAAAACACAGCAGCTAGAGCAGATACAAGAATCCTGAAAAGACAGGTGTCTATTTAATACGTGAAGTGTATAGATGGGGTAATCATTATCTTGGTTGGTTGTTGGAGTTTTACATCCTGGCAACATCTAAGGTCATATCAGGACGGGTACGGACTTGGGACAGTGTGCACTCATGGCAACTTAATAGTGCTGCCCCACTGGGAAATCAGGCCACCAGCACCACGACCCAATATCCCACTCAGTCACATTATCCTGACACTGAGCTAACCAGTCCTTGCCCTATCCTAGAAATGCTGAGCGCCAGGCTAGGAAGTGATATGTATACATTTTGTACGTCATTGGTTTGACCGTACCGGGAATTGAACTACCTATTCGTCTACCGCATCCGGTAACCCAAAAAAAAGACTGAAAAGGAGGATCACACCGAATCATGACCAAAACAAAGGTGGCATGCTGCTGAAATGCTTTTCCAAACGAATGCAAAATCTAGCAAGTGGTAAAGTATACGAGGACAGAGCGGTCTGACTAGGGATTGGGGTGTGGGTGGGGGCTTGAGGGTACCACAGCGAGGGTGGAACTGAGGGGAGCGCCAGTTCCGGATAGTGGCGATTCACAGAACTAATCAGGCAGCACTGCTCCATTGGTCATAACACTGGCATATGAGCATGTCTCAAAAGGTGATAGGTCTTCGTTTTTTTGTCCATAGTAACGATTGACACGAAACAGCACAGAAACGGTTACACTGAAAACACAAGGACATTTGCTTCAAATCAATATGTATTCTATTGGGATTATGAAACACCATGTAAAAAACAAATCAGTTTATCCTGAGCAAATGCATAAGTAGATAGTGTGTTGATCGTTACTATGGACAAAGGTTTGCCCCATATTGCTTAGCACCTTTTGAGATAGTCTCATATTAGAACATACAACACAAAACTGGGCGAAGCTATTAAAGTAGAGTTAATGGCAGTTGTCAGACATAGCCAGAGAGTGGGCGGAGCGGTCATACTGAGTTACTGATGTTAACGCATCTAACGTAGCGCCGCCACCTGTTGGCAACCAGGACGGGCAGCGTCCCTACACGCCACCTGGTGAATGAGTCAGGAACCTTACCCCTTGGACTTTATCAGCCTACAGGATCGCCTATAATGACGTCACGAACGTGTGGGTAACGAGTCATACTAAGTTCCAATGTGCATCTCACTGTAAGCCGAATTTTATCAGAATTTCTCTGGCTCTTTTTTCTTTCTCTTTTTTTACGATACAATATTCGATTTACGACCCAATTTTTAATTAGTTAAATCTAGTTTTAAATCGAAGACTCCATCTTTAAACAGCCCTATCATCAATACCCGACCAGTTAGGACAGCTAAAGCCAAGTTTCCATATACGCGGTACGCAGCATAGATACCAATGCAATTTTCGGTTTTTCTTTTTACGAATTTTTGAAGAAAAGTTGCTGATTTCCTATGGCAAATG
The DNA here is from genome assembly GCA_030323885.1 of Branchipolynoe longqiensis. NCBI lineage: Eukaryota > Metazoa > Annelida > Polychaeta > Phyllodocida > Polynoidae > Branchipolynoe > Branchipolynoe longqiensis. The sequence goes on along the minus strand of CM059193.1, from coordinate 64,104,626 downwards.
GGCAGCATTCTCATTCGCACTGATCGGTCCATGGAGCAATCCACTAGCCGCTTTTGCTTTGCATTCGCATTCCGACATATCGAAGCGCTGCTATGCATTTACACGCTCTTCCATTTTTTGCCGCATTCTCATACCGCGTATATGGAATCTTAGCTTCAGTCGGCAGTGTGTGATGGGCATTATTGTAGCCGTATTCATTATGAGATAGTGTTCGAAATTATGGAACAAACTCTGAGAGTGGATAACAACTTTCTTTTTTTAAAAGCCCATTTCAGACAATACAGTGAAAGTGAAAGTATGCATGAACATTTAAAGGAGTCGCACATTACTGAAAATACACTCATGACAAGAGAGAAATGACAACAGAAATATCCAACTCTGCACAAAATTGTAACTTACAGAAACAAAACTTTAAATTAACAACAATAACAATGTTTAAGCATCACAGCCCATTTTAACATAATTACTTTTCCTATGAGTCATCAAGAGTAAGGATTGTCAGGGTCTTCATTTTCACGGCCAGACTAAGCATAGATAATAAATTAACAAAATCTGATATACCATAAAGTACTGGGACGTTCTGTGTATTACTTTGTCGGGAGAGGGGGGGGGGGGGGGAGAGGAGGGTCTGGAAAAGGTAATACTTTTTGCATAACCGTAAAAATGCTGATGCTGGTTCCCAGTGTTTGTAAGATGAACCAAGAACCATGAAAATATTGACAACTTTCGATGAGCCCTTAAATAAATAAATAAATAAATAAATTTAAAAGACAAAAAATTTAAATTAATTCTTTTCAAAATAAAAAATAAAAGACTTTTCCAGACACTCTTTGTATGACTTGTGAAATTCTTCAATGGAGGAGGTCGGTGCGGGAGGGGGTGGGGGTGGGGCGGGAGGGGGGACTACTACTTTTGCAGACACACACACAGAGCTGGGTGCTCACCTCTCAAGCAGCCCCTTCTTGAGGCGCAGGGGCGGGGTGTGTAGCGGGGTGCCACACTCTCCGCACGACTTGTTGGTGTGGATCTGCGTGATGTCCGGCTGGATGGGCGTGGCGTGCTGCACGTGAGGCTTGCTGAGCGGGTACAGGCAGATCTGCTGCTGCTGCTGCTGCATGGCCGGGAAGTGTGGCGGTGGAGACGGCGACGACCGCCCCGACAGCCCCATAGTCTTGTTGCGACGCCATCGCCAACTGATGACCACCTGAGATAAAGCACATATTGGCTATGTACCAAATAGTAGCTCAATTTTCTACTTGGCCGAGTGGAAAAACTACTTGCCCAAGCCCAAGTCAGCCAATTGAAATTGAAATCTGCTACTGCAGATCAGAAAAATGAGGAATTGCCGGTTCAGGCAGGTCACCGAGAACTGGCACCTGCCAGACCGAGTCAACTAGGTGCCCCACCGCTTATTGTCCTACCCTGTGTCCCTTTATTATCTACTCTACTTTAGATTGAACTAATTTTGATTTTATATGGCTAAGTTTTGAGATATCTGAAGCGCAAACATGTCAAATTAGTTTGGGCAAGCACGTCAAAATTCTGACACCATAGGATTCTATAGTGACGGGTTCTATTAAATTGACTCGGTATTCTCCTCTATGCAGAAACAAATGTTCGATAAGTGCACCAGTATCTAGGTGAGATATGTAGAATCAAATCTAGATAATACACGATATTCAAACGCATGCGCTGTGGCAACGCTCCCACAACCGTAGTGTTCGTCATCGCTGTCAGATGTCGCATGCGTTGTGAATATTGTGTATTAATAGTGACTGACTAGTTTGGTGCCCTCCTAAAATTTTCAAAAGGGTCCAAACACGAACATTTGATTTTTCTTGGAAGCTCCAATGACCCAAAAGCAATATACTTTTGGAATTTTCAAAATATCCAAAAATTTGACTGACATACGTGCATTTGAAAGTTAGTAATTTCCATAGCTTTTGTATGTGCTGTGGCAACGGTCCCACAACCGTAGTCGCCATCAGATGTTGCATGCGTTGTGAATATTGTGTATTGTTTTGGTTTTGAAAATTTGATACTTCATCGGCCTATGCATCTTTAAAGCAATATTCACATTACAAATTGGATAAAAAGGTCATATCGATTCATGATCCAATGATTGAATCAGTTGATGAAATTAATTATTTCTACAATAACAGGACAAAAAACCTGGTATTAGCAGCATACTTACAAAGAGAAGGACTAGGATTATAATGACGGCAGCGCCCCCTGCCATGATGTAGGGGAAGTAGGGTAGAGTCCAGGGGGCGCCACTGTCCACAGCCAGCGAGAGTGCTTCCTAAAAGATAACATAACAGACAACATGTGAATAGTTACTAGACACCAAATAATGCATTGATACTGTAAAGGAATGAATTGCACACCTGGAATCATTCCGATTTTCAGGCTCTCATTTTCCCATTCCACATTCTTATTGGTCTAGTTATATTACATATGATTATTGAACAGAGAAATTCTGCATAATAACACTTTATGTAGTTTTCTGAGTTTTAGTCATTCAAATTGGATATGTAAATTCTTCTTCAGTAAAGATTATTATATGTATAATAATGTTATATTTTAGTTTATCGTGTGTGTGCATGCCACCATGGTGTGCATGAAGGTATTAAAGAAATGACGATTTAAACTACCCAACTGTTGTCATATATAGTATAGTTATACGAATCTTACCTGGTACAGATGATGGATAACTCTTGTTTTCCTGAGGTACAAGCCTCGGATGGTCGTGGTCTAGGGAGAAGGAAGCAACATCCGGGTACAGCAATCTTCACCTAATTAATCAGGATAAAAATGAGCTTAATGATGGAAATCTGATATTTTCGTTTGGCACAAGCGAAAGTAATGGTCGTGGCAGGGTGTGGTGGGCGGGCCCTAGCCCACGACCATCCGAGGCTTGTACCTCAGGAAAACAAGAGTTATCCATCATCTGTACCAGGTAAGATTCGTATAACTATACTATTTTACCTCGGTACTAAGCCTCTGGCTGCTCGTGGTCAAGGGAGACCTTTATGTAGCCTCATTTTTATCCTAAAAAATCTGATGAACATGGTAATGTAACAGTAGTAAAAAAATAAAATGCTTACATCTCACCAGATCTTGTTAGTTGGTGAGTAGGGAGGATGCCACCCCGCTTGTCTTGTCTAGTCGTTTGTTGTAATGTTTAGCAAATGACCTGGCTGTCTTCCAGCCGGTGTGTGTTAGGATTCTCCTTACTGAGATCCCTAACTTTCGTGCTTTAGATACCATCGCACCTCGTGTAGAGTGTGAAGCATAGCGTCCCGTGTCTATGCCTGCTGATTTGAGCACTTTAATCGTCCATCTTGCGAGCATGTCTCGGGAGATAGCTTTGTGTGGCTTAATAAAGCTCACTAAAAGCTATTTGGGATTGCGTATTCCCTTGGTCTTGGGATCTATATGCCCTAATGGCCGATACTACACATAATTTCTTATCTTGTAGAAAACTAGTCAGATGTATTGAGGAGAGTGGGTCTCCTGTCCTGTTTGATTTTTAGAAGTTTGTCTAAATCAAACGTAGCCTCGTTGGTGTCTATGTCGAGGCCTCGTAACGAGAGGGCTACAATTGTCTGTCCTCTGTGGCCGGTTACCAACAGTAGTAACACTGCTAACTTGTATCCTAATGCGCAACGGGCTGCATTAATAGCACCGTAGCCTAGTCCTTCATCTTCTAAGAAACGTAGAAAACGTCCTTCTTGTGCAATGGAAGGTTCCATCGGCTTTACTTTATGTAACAAACAATGGAGGCCCCATTTCTTCAAATAGCTGGAGTAAAGTTTAACGGTTCCTGGCCTCCAGGCATGTGACATTTACCTGGCTTGGGTGATCTTATCCAAACCGAACTTTTGTAGGTATGTGCTTAGAAAAGGAATGCCAATATTGGTGTTGTGGACATGTCCCCCTGTTTTGTCACTTTGCCCTGATGTTGTAGGTTTACCGGGCCTCTTGGGAATTTTAAAAAGTCTTTTGCTTCCCATTCCACTGCTGCTCGCCACGGCTGAGTGTACCAGTCCGGCACTACCAACACTGCATGTGTTTCGTCTAGCCTGATTTTCCTGGCTACTCTGCTGATTAGGCTGAATGGGGGAAAGATGTAATAAAAGGCGTTATTCCAGACTAAAGAGAAAGCATCGACTCACCAACTTAGTGGCTCTGGATGCCAGGACATATTTATTAAGTTTTTTGTTTCTACGAGAGGCAAAAATATCTATGTCTGGTTTACCCCATTTTTGACAAATTGTATTAAATATGTCTGTGCTTAGGGACCATTCCAGATGATCGTGGAAATGGCGGCTCTTATTATCTGCTAATGTGTTTTCAGTGCCTGGTATGTGTGCGACTGTTATCCAAACTTTCTGTTTTTCGGCCCAGTCCCAAATGAGTTTCGCAATGGAGTTGCAAGCTGAGGATCTTGTACCTCCCATGTTTCTAATGTAGGCCATTGCGGTAGTGTTATCAGTTAACACTTGGACATTGAGTTTTGGCACTTTAAATAAACTTGTTAAACCTAAATACACTGCTCGTAGAAAGACATTTATGTGGTCGTCTATTTCGTCCTCTAACCAACGTCCTCCTGTAGCTTCGTTATTTCTATGAGCTCCCCATCCCTCTAAAGAGGCATCTGTGGTAACTATTGTGTTAGGTTCATTCATATGGATAGGATTGTTGGAAAACTTAATATGTTTTATCCACCATTGAATGTTAGCGTGGCCTTCATTGGAAATGGTCATAAGCGATTCAAAAATCCCTTTGGCTTTGGTTAGAGCAATATTTTTTTTATCTATTTCAAGAGATTTTATATGTGCTTTCCCAGAGAACTGCTGGTGCGTAACCTACCATTAGCCCGATTAGGACTGCTACTTGCCTTATCTTTGGTCTCTTTATTTTTAATAAGTTTAACGCTGTGGTGTTAAATTTATCCACCTTGTCAGAAGTCAAGGTGACAGTCATTTGTTCCGTATTTATAAAGAACCCCAGAAATTTCAAATTGGTGGTAGGTGTGAGAACCGATTTGTTATTGTGGATGTAAAACCCTAGATGGGTTAGAGTATCACATAAATCTTTTATTGCTAGCTGACATTCATTTTCTGTGCGTGCTACAATGAAGGAATCATCGATGTAAGGGAACATCACATGGCCTTTCTTAACCATTTCGGCAAAAACAGGTTTTAAAAGTTTCGTGAAGAACCGAGGAGCGCAAGCTAGGCCGTTAGGTAGACAGTTGAATTGATATAATTTATCGTTCCAAATAAACCAAAGAAATTTTCGGTGTGCCTAAAAAATTGGGACTGTGTAATAGGCAACTTTGAGGTCTACACTTGCCAGCCTAGCCCCCGGCGTTACTAGGTCCTGGGCTGTCTCTAAAGAAAACATTTTGAAATGTTTATATTCGACTAACTCACTAAGGATAGTTAAATCGAGGATAATTCTGACGTCGCCATTTGGTTTTGGTCTAGAGAAAATGTTAGAAATATATTCTTCATGTGTATGTTGCACTTCTGTAATGATACCTTTATCTTCAAACTTTGTCACTTCTATGTCTAAAGCTAGGTGTTCATATGTAGACAGACGGTAAGGAAAAGGCACTTTTGTCTGGACGGGAGTTTCTATGAAGGGGATAAAAATACCTCTAACTATCTGCAGGACCATCTGGTCTGATGTCAGTTGTTCCCATTCAAAAATATGGTTTGTAATGTTACCCGCTTGAAACGTGCTTACAATGTTGGGTGTGGCGTCTACTTGTTGCCTGGTTTGGGGAACTGCCGCTGGGAGGGAGTGTCTCTCCGGAAGGGGCGATTCCCATCGTTCCAGCCATACTGGTTCCTCTGGCCTTGTCCTCTCGGCTGGTATTGGTTCCGGTTCCCGAATCGGCTGGTTGAGAGGCCGGTTCGGTGTCCCCGAAAATCCGATCTGGATTTCTTGAACTTCGACTGGTTTGAGTCCTTGCCATCTAGATGTTTAGATTGTTTTGCTGCAATTTCCACTTGCTTGAAGAGGTACTGGAGTTGTCCTCCAAACATTTTGGTGTGGTCGAACGGCTTTCCTTTGATAGGCTTTGGGGCCTGGAAGAGTGTGTACTCTTTGCCGTCGTTGTCGACTACCTTTTTTGACCTTGCCACATGCTTTCCTGCGTCGGTTGTGACTGACTTAAAAACATTCTCGAACCTACGGTAGGAGAGAAAGTTGCTAGTAGCTGTAAGTGCAGCAATAGCGGAGTTCATGTCAGGGGTTACTGTGGTAAACTTGTTACCCACCATCATGCGGTTGGCTACCGGCATGATAGCCGCGAGTGCTATGAGGATCCCTTTGTGGACTGTGTGGAGACACATCTCGAACTTCTCACGGTGCTCGCTCATTGTTACATCATCGTCCATTTCTTTGATGGTAGCTTGCGGGATCCCTTTTATGCCGGTATATTGTTCGGCCAGCTTAGTGAGCGTTTCCGCGGGTTTGAAGGTGTCAAAGTGGCCCTTCAAATTTTTGCGCATCAAGGAGCAGGTGTTGATTCGCTTCTTTTTGTCTGCTCGTATTTTCTTAGTGACTTTCTCGGTGATATCCGCGAAAGTGCCGGGATGCGGGTCATCGGACTCCGAGTCTGTTGTCATGGAGTCATTGGATGAATCCGACGACGATGACTTTGCCTTCTTCTTTTTCTTGGATTTGGACTTTTTCTTCGTCCTTTTGACCTTCCTGACCTTCTGCCTAGCTTGGTAGTATTCGTCGCCTCCTGACGAATACTTCTTGCGCCGCCTCTTTTTCCCTAGTGCGATTTCCGAGTCGGTTGTCTGTGCATCCGACAGGTCCTCCCAGTCAGATTGTTCGGACGGGGAGGCATTCTTCGTGGGAGTTTTAGGCGGTGGCGTCGTGAGCAGCTGTTGCAGTTGCTCACGAATAAGCCTCACCATCTGCTCGTTCGCATCGGGCTGGGAAGTCCCTGCCTCGGGTGAGCGGTCACGTGACGCGGCTGAGAGGCATCCAAGAGTCACGTCCCCCTCACTCAGGGTGTGTGGTGCACCTGTGGTACCCTGCTTCGCGGCCATCTCGAGTCGTCTGAAAACAACCGAAAAGAGGTTTTAGAGCGTACTCAAAAAGCAACTGAACTCATGGAACAGTGCTATAAGGAGCCCATGGCCGTGAGGGGGTTGTAAAACCGTATTTACATCAGTTTTACACCCGGCGTGAGAAGCTAAATTATATCGAAAGTGTCACGGTCAGACAAGCCAAACCGAAACCTAACAAGGGGTCGGGACCAGTGTACTGTTCCCGCCCACTCTCTCTGTAACATACACTTCTCCCTCCCGTGGCTACAACGCCTACAAGTTGGAGAAAATGCTATGAAACTCGGAGGTACGCCTTATAACCTATCATAACGACGAAATGGCTCCAGCCAACATGTCTCTCCGTTCGGCAAAAAAGCTATCTAAGCGACGAAATGGCTCCAGCCAATGTGTCTCTCTGTTCGGCAACGGGCGGCAAAAACAAAATGGATGCCTCAGTATCTACGGCACCGGATAAAAGCACAGCTTCAGAATTAAGTATGAAATAGTGGAAACAACTTGTGTAAAAGTTGATAAGCATGTGCTATGATCATTCATAAACAACTGTGTCAGTTTATGGGTTGGTACTTACGATAGAAACTGAGTAAATCCTTGGTAAAAACTGCTGAGCTGCTCGTAAGGTCCTCCAGTTATGAGCGGAATATGCTAATTGCTGTACCCGGATGTTGCTTCCTTCTCCCTCGACCACGAACAGCCAGAGGCTTAGTACTGAGGTAAAATATCCCATTTTTTTGAGTGCAATTTTGTTTAATGTTAATCAGTAAATATTAAAAGATCACGGAAATCAGCGAAACCAAAGTGATCCATACCTCAATTAAAGAAATTGTAAAAGAAATCTATTAATTTAATTTTAAAAAAGAAGAAACTGCCACTCACCGTGGTGTACACGTCCCTGACGTCGACAGCAGGCAGCATCTCAATAAGGCGGGTAGTGGCGATGGTGGCCTCGACAAGGCGGGCTGGGATGAGATCTGCGACACTCTGCGAACCGATGGAGCCAGGCTTCACGAAATACATCTCCACAGTGTTCGTCTCCGGCTGAAGGAAGAAAGCCAGGTACAGTAAAACCTCTCTAACCGACCACCTCCACAGATAGACCACTCCCCTATATCGATCGCTTTATTTGGGTCCCAAACGATCACCCATACAATCCCATTGTACCGATAAAAAAAACTCCATAAACCGACCACCTCCTTAAATGGACCATTTAAAGTCGGTCCCATGGTCGGTCGATTTAGAGAGGTTTTACTGTAATTAACATTATACAAAATATGGTAACCTAACTGTCTGTAAGGTAGTACCTGTCTTCGGTGGAATTCCTGCCACGTGCGGACAATTTGTCAATGTATGAACTGTGTGTGTCTCATTTGACAGTCCCTCCGATATGACCTTAGATGTTGCTAGGACGTAAAACAACAACAAACAAACAAACAAATTCGATGACAAGACACCTGTTATGTCGGGATAATATTTGTCTGGATACTGAGGTGTCCATGGAAAACATGTACTATTGAGTACAAATCCAACATTAGGGGGCAGGGGGGGGATCTGTGTGGGATATAAGTTGGTAGTTAATAATAATAATAATAATAGTAATAATAATAATAATAGTAGTGATAATATTACTGGAGATCTTATCATATCACCACATCAAGTATCAACATTTTAAGGCATTTTCCTAATGAACAATAGAAACGCCACTTCCAGTACTGGTTGGTTGGTTGTTGGGAGTTTTACGTCCTGGCAACATCTAAGGTCATATCAAGACAGTCCAGTACTTGGTTCCCCTACTGCTTACACCTATTGGTCTCTTATTGCCGCCTCTTTTAAGTTATATCTGTCATTATATCTTTATTTCTCTATATACCACTGGTTCTATATATCTTTGTTTATATTTCTCTATGTATAGCGTTGTCTCAATAGACCTATTTCACATGATGTCAGCATAGATAATTAGGCGCATGCGCACGCAGCTTGGCTGCAGGACAACACACAGTCACACTGCAAACTCAATGGCTGTAAGCAATCTTCATACAGAAAAAGTACAATATCTCTAAAACTGAACGATCTAGAAACAAACCGCTTGGCACACAAACAGATAACATGTTTACAAAACAGATTATATTAAATTTATTTGTTCAGTATTTCTGTACTTCTACATTGCATAACCTGACCGCTCGCTAGTCTGCTGAGCAAATGTGACCTCTAGTTGACGTGTAAGAATGGGTAAGCACCGCGAGGCATACTGGCAGTCAATGGCCGTTAGCAATCTTCATACAGAAAAAGTTAAATATCTCTACAACCACAACACATAGAAACAAACCGCTTGGCACACAAACAGACAACATGTTTAACAAACAGATTATATTAAATTTGTACATTTATTGTTCTGAATTTCTATTCATTTTGAATAAAATTGAAGTTTTGCCCTGCATGTATCGGCAAACTCAATGGCCGTGTACAGCGTGAGCAATCTTCATACAGAACAAGTTAAAACCGCACAACCTAGAAACCAACTGATTGGCACAGAAACAGATAACATCTTTAACGAACAGATTATATTAAATTTATATGTTTATTTTCTGTACTTCTATTAATTTTGAATAGAATTGAAGCACTGCACTGTGTGTATCGGCAAACTCAATGGCCGTGCACAGTAGTTTTGCTGGGGCATGTGCATACAAATGTTTATCAACATTGAAAGGGGTCTATAGTATAGGTCTCTAAATCGCTGTCATTATTCTTTCTGTCATTTATCTTTCTCGCGCTCTCTCACACAAAGAAAATACAAATCACATTTGAAAGCGTGTACATCCACAGGGTGTAGATTAAACTACTTCTGTGCATGCAGACACCAATAACAACAAACGCACAGAAAAGGCACACCAACAAACAAAGCGCAGACAGGACACCTCCATCTGTGCGCTGACGTACCCGGATGGCCTGGATGTGTGCGTGATCCGCAGGAACGTTGAGTATGGAAGCCAGTGTAGAAGTGAGCTCGGTCAGCATGTGGGAGCCATTTCCACCGAGCCGTGAGCCAAGCCTCTGCAAAGATACAATAACAATGGCTAAAGTAAGCATGTGGGAGCCATTGTCGCCGAGACATGAGCTAAACCTCTGCAAAGACACACAAATAATGCTTAAAGTAAGCATGTGGGATCCATTGCCACCGAGCCGTGAGCCAAGCCTCTGCAAAGACACACAAATAATGGCTAAAGTAAACATGTGGGAGCCATTGCCGCCGAGCCATGAGCCAAGCCTCTGCAAAGACATACAAATAACGGCTAAAGTAAGCATGTGGGATCCATTGCCGCCGAGCCATGAGCCAAGCCTCTGCAAAGACATACAAATAACGGCTAAAGTAAGCATGTGGGAGCCATTGCTGCTGAGCTGTGAGCCAAGCCTTTGCAAAGAGACACAAATAATGGCTAAAGTAAACATGGGAGCCATTGCCACCGAGCCATGAGCCAAGCCTCTGCAAAGACACAAGAACAATGGCTAAAGTAAGCATGTGGGAGCCATTGCTGCTGAGCCGTGAGCCAAGCCTCTGCAAAGACACACAAATAATAGCTAAAGTAAACATATGGGAGCCATTGCCGCCGAGCCGTGAGCCAAGCCCCTGCAAACACACAAGAACAATGGCTAAAGTAAGTTTGGTTGGTTGGTTGTTGGAGTTTTACTTCCTGGCAACATCTAAGGTCATATCAGGACGGGCTAAGTAAGGATGCAAGTGGCCTCAGAGTGAAAAAAAACGGAAATTGAGGTTAGGTGGAAATAAGGTAAAATGAAAGCAGAATGGTCTCAAGGCTGATTATATAATGATCGATTGTAGGCATGGTCTTAAGACTATGCCTGGAGAGTACTATATGAAATCAGACTTCCCAAAATATTCTTTCTATGTTATATATATATATATATATATATATGTACCGTGTATGTACGTGAGTATATAATATACAGATGTAGGGTGAAGCACGGGCAACCCCCTTCCGCACCGGTGTGGAGAGTGTAGGGAGAACTCCAAACCTGATATAGAGACATCAAACTGGCTGACCGATTGTACGAATGATATACTTTCTTTTGACGGTTGCAGATTAATCAGGGATGAAAGTGGTCTCCAGGGAAAAAAAGCGTAAATGCTGATATTCTCCCATAGGCTTAGCATTGTCAGGGAATCGCTGAAAATTCCCGGAAGTCGGGTTTCATACATATTGGTATACACTGATAGTGCTGTGCCATTTGAAGCACATATTAGTAGTATACGCTGCTAGTGCTATGCCGTTTGCATCACATATTGGAATACGCTGATAGTGCTGCGGCATTAGAAGCACGTATTAGTAGTATACGCTAATAGTGCTGTGCCATGAAGGCATTAGTAGTATATGCTGCTAGTGCTGCGGCATTTGCACCACATATTAGTATACGCTGATTGTGCTGAAGCGTGAAACAACGTATTGGTTGGTTGGTGAAGTTTTACGTCCTGCAACATCTAAGGTCATATCAGGACGGGCGCAACTTATTAGTATACACTTATAGCTACAGGAAAAGTCCCGGAAATCCGCGAAATCGGGGAGATCTTTCATCTTAATGGTTGTGTTGTAATTTAGCGCACCAGCTACTTGTCATGTCCGAAACATACTGTGGACTTGTTGACTTGCAGTGCTAAACACTTCAGCCGAGTGGACCGGGCGCGGTGGCCGAAAGCGCGGGCCTCGCTTGCGGGAGATCGAGTTCGGTTCCCAGTCAAGTCAAACCAATGACTTATAAAAATTGATACATGTCGCTTTCTAGCCTACTGCTCGGCATTAATAGGATAGGACAAGGACTGGTTAGCTCACTGTCAGGATAATGTGACTGAGTGGGATATCGGGCCATTGTGCCAGCAGCCTGATTTCCCTGATTTCTGCAGTTTTTGACAACTTTAACCCCATTGTTTGTTTGTTGTTGTTTTACGTCCTAGCAACATCAAAGGTCATATCAGGACAGTGCGCACTCATGGTGAGTGGGAGGCCAGGCTGCCAGCACCGCCATGACCCCATATCCCACACAGTCACATTATCCTGATACTGTGCAAACCAGTCCTTGCCATATCCTAATAATGCAGAGTGCGAGGCTAGGAAGCGACAAGTACCAATGTTGTAAGTCATTGTTAACCCGAAGTACACTGCGTGCCTTCAGCAGTACATGCATCGTGAGGTGAGGCATAGGCAGGTAGGAAGCCCCACGGTAAATGCTACCCGTCACCTGTCCAACGCCCGCCTGGCGACTGCCTCCTGTCCTAGTAGTACCATACAACCTATTTCCTCAATTATTGTCAGAAACGCGCTGCTCAGAAAGGTCAGGGCAGAGTCGCGTGGCTCTATATCCGTTCACACAGTAGTCAGTGGATAATTCGGTACCAGTACTGGTTGCACCAAAGTCAGTCATTTACTGGCCGGGATGCCCCAATCAGGGAATCGCAACTAATTCGCACTGGCTGGCTTCACCTGTATGAGGGAGGTCATGGGTTCGAACCCTGGCCGAGTCAAATCCAATATTTGTTTGTTTGTTGTTATTTTACGTAATAGCAACATCTAAGGTCACATCAGGACGGCAATTACTTACAAAGTTGATACTTGTCACTACCTAGCTTAATGCTTAGCATTAATAATAGGATAGGGCAAGGACTGCTGGTTTGATTATAAGGATACCTAAACTAAAGCACTAAACTACTAAAAAAATATAAAATGCAACCTAGAAAAAACTGATATTTAAATGGATTAACATAAAATATAGTGAAAGCTGGATGTTGGACTCTTTGCAATCTACAAATGGCCGTAATCGATTAACACTATCCGGGCGTCTCGGGTCACCCGAGTCGTCAGAATTTCAAATCGAACACAGCAAGTGGAGTTGACAAAACCGATGACGTCTGCGCTGGTACTGTCCAGCAGGATAACAGCTACCAGTACCAGTCATACGTGTCTTTTTTTTGGTAATAACCTAGATTAATGAAATGGAAATATTTAACTAAACTGTGCCATCATAAAATACTTTAAATCCTATTTTGCTCTAGTTATATCGGTTATTAAAAAAAAAAAAAAGGCTTTGGATTAAGCTACAATTTGTTTTCACCCCAAGCATGGAGAAGCGTATTCGATTATTTGACCCGAGTCTGTAGGATTTGCGCATGCTCCAAAAAGTGGCTCGGGTGACCCGAGTTGATTAATCGATTACGCCCCAGGTGTCGGCAACTCTGTTATTGATGGCACATTGCTTTTACCACGTTCACCATATGTTGGCAGTAGTGCTACTTTCGACAAATGGTTCACTGAGTTCCGGTTGTGCATTGTACCTTGAGCACAACGTCCCCGTTTTCCTTTTGTAAGAACACCTGAGAGCGCGCTGTACATAAATAGTTTTGCATGTTCCGGGTCAGGCTAGTTAAACTCACAGCATTGTGTAGTGGTGTGATTATAGCCAATACGTGAGAACATTGCCACAGAGTGAGCCTCCCCTGCACACAAACGATTGTCTATTTGCTTGGAATTTAAGTCCTATCAACATTTAAGGGAATTGAAAAAAAAGGTTGTGTAAATTTTCACATTTTCACTTTAGTACAAAATTATACAAGCATACATGTGATACATGTTGTGGGATATATTAAATACATGTAGCATTGCTAACATAATTAACACTCAGGGGCAATGATAACTATTTGATTTGGTATTTAAAAAAAGAAAGAATTAATCATGGCAATCGTAACATGGACATCAAATATGATGTACCCAGCTCCAGAGCTACCAACATTTGAAAATCGGATAGGGTAATCTTTTCACGTGACATATTGGGTGAATGGTGACTGTATGCATATGGGTCACTCTCCTGAAAACTGGCCAGAAGTGTCACATGGAGAGTTAAAATTTAATATTTGAATTATTTTAATTTTTTGGTTGCAAATGAAAGCTGGAAATCTCCCCTTTACATCTATGTAAAATATAAATTGATGAGATAAAAAATAAAGGTGTAGTCCATGAATAAGATATCTCTTATGGCAGTATAACATGTGTGTCACACGTGTAACACATGTTTAGGACACCACACAGTCTGCTTAATAAATATCTAATCAGAATTAAATAATATCATACTTAGAAGCATATTAATCATGGCATAATATACAGAAATATCTAGTGCTTATATTGATAAAAAAAAAGTAATTCCCAGCCATGCTTTATTCACTGAATAATTAGTGTACAATGTTTGTGTGGCATCCAGACACCACGGTTACACGTGTGACGGAAATTTGTAATGTTATTTCTGAAGACATTAAATAATTTTTTTTTAAATTTAAGCATGCATACATGTTAATAAACACTTCCTGAGATAAAAAATGAAGGTGTAGTCCATGAATAAGATATCTCTTATGGCAGTATAACATGTGTGTCACACGTGTAACACATGTTTAGGACACCACACAGTCTGCTTAATAAATATGTAATCAGAATTAAATAATATCATACTTAGAAGCATATTAATCATGGCATAATATACAGAAATATCTAGTGCTTATATTGATAAAAAAAAGTAATTCCCAGCCATGCTTTATTCACTGAATAATTAGTGTACAATGTTTGTGTGGCATCCAGACACCACGGTTACACGTGTGACGGAAATTTGTAATGTTATTTCTGAAGACATTAAATTTTATTTTTTTTAAATTTAAGCATGCATACATGTTAATAAACACTTCCTCTTTGATTTGGGAACTGTTTTGTTTGATATATCAATGCAATACAAGATGTTAATAAGGGTTCAACCACGTCCCATATGTCATGTTACAGATGGCTGACTGTAAAATGGGGTTTTTTTGATACAAAAACAGTTCATAACTAAAAATACCAAAGTTGCACATAGTTTTATTTTATTTCCCTTATTTCTTTCATCAAATCTGAACATGAATATGAAAAGCATAAGGAAAAAAATAACTAGGAAGGTTTTTATTGATGTTTCAAAATCCCATCTCATGCTGACCAGTTTTCAGGAGAGTGACCCATATATGGGTCCTTTTCCGAAATTGTGTAGCACTTTTGTGACATGGAATGAATGAATGAATAAATGCTTAACGGCATACCAGCACACTAAGAGCTATACAATGCCATCAAAATGTCCTAAAACCGGTTAAACAGTCCAATGTGCTTTAAAAACAATAAAACCAAGGCAGTACTAACCGTGTCAAATAAACGTTTCATATTTGCTACATTAAAATACTGTGCTCGAACATTTGCAATGTCAATGCATTCAATCAAAATATGTTTCATAGTCAGAGGCACTCCACATGGTATGCATTCTGGCTGGTCTTCTGATTTACGAAGGTAACTATGAGTCAAATATCTATGTCCAATTCGCATACGTGCAACAATGGTCTCTTCGCATCTACTTCTATGACAAGCACCTGAAAATTTGGCAAGGGTGGGCTGAATTGGATGAAGCTTGTTCATGACAGCTTCATTCCATTGTAATTGCAACATTTTATCAATACACTGATGTGCCTTTTGAGGTCCGTGTGAGGAATAGGAAGAGGTGTAATGCGTTTGTCGAGAGCTTCTTTGGCAGCCGTATCTGCAGCCTCATTTCCTTGAATGACAACATGACTCGGTACCCAATAAAAGAGCACAGTTTTGCGAAGTTCTGAACATAAATAATGAAACCCTTCTAAAATCTTGCAGATCAGAGGATTCTTCCAATCCTTGCTCTGAATAGCTTGTAGGCATGATTTTGAATCCGAACATATCACAAATTTTCTACGAGAAGAGGTTGTTTCTACATGGTCCATTGCTAAGAATATGGCATCAAGCTCTGCTGAATATATCGAAGCCTTTGGTAATCACTCTGAGAAGGTGCGCTCGCCCATGACAGCTGCTGCTGCAGCCATGTCATCCTTGTAAGAACCATCGGTGTAGATGAACCTATGATCAGAATGTATCTCTTTAACCTCCCTGAACATACTGTTGTAGATCAAAGGGTCGGTTGAGTCTTTCCTTGCTTCAGAGATTGCCAAGTTCACATTGACACAGCGTATGTCCAAGGTGGTTTGTCTGGATATTGGAATTTTGCAAGGTTATCTACATCAAACTCAAGTGTTTCTAATGATTCCTTAATACATATACCGAAAGTTGGAATTGCCTTGGGTATATTGGCAAAGAGTGTTTCATTGCTTCGGTTGAAAATGCAGTCATAGGCCGGGTTGCTGGGATTTGCTGCGATCTTGGATGCATACTGTAGAGCAAGTTTTTCTCTTCTCCGTGCAAGTGGAGGTTAGTGCCAATGATTTTCCTCTTCAAAATAAGACAAATTCCGTTTCACCAAATAACAAATTCTTTTTCAATTCCGTTTCAGAAAAAAATAACAAATTCCACTCCACACTGTTTAATTTTATACTTGATTATGTTACTTATGTATTGTTATCATGTTAGATTTAATTGAATCTTGTTTAATTGCAGGTAGAGAGCTTTCTGATGACAGAGTAAGAGACACTGAGATGGTGATGGGGACGTTAGCATTCAACTTGACACTGCACTTTTATTATAATGATACCAATTGAAATAATAATGTAATACATCGCAACATGATCGTCACACAAAAGAATGACAAATAAAATATAAATAAATACTGATGTTAGATTGGAGATCATGACTATCTGAAATCCATAAAACAGAACATGAAATTGAATATAACATATAACAGTTAATAAGATATAAGTAAAGTCAATAAATATGCATATAAATCACAAAATAATGGAATTCTGCTCCAACTTATGAATTCCGTTTCAAACTTGACAATCCGCAATTTCCGTCCGTTTTCCCACGATCGCAGAAAATCATTGGCACTAGGAGGTTCATCTGCTTCTACACTAAGACACTCCTCTGGCGAAGTGCGAAATGCTCCATTGATTGATTGGTGGTTTGTTTACGCTGTGTCAGCAGCATAGGCCATATTCATGGCAAGAATAGTTTTTTTTTTTTTAATTCAACCATCGCTTTTACATATAATGTAAAAGCATACAATCAATGTGTCAATAGACAGTTATGAATTTTTAAAAGCTCACAATCATAAAATAAAATAAAATAGATTGATAAAAAATGTTTTAATGAACTATATGAGGTGGTACAGACCAGCTGCCCTCAAAAAAGCTAAAATGTCTTCTTGTTTTACTTTAGTAAAAAGGTCATGCATGCTCTTTGCAGTGTAAAATTGTTGGCGCAGTGCCATAAAATCGACACAGTTTAGTCAATTGTCCTTGACTGTCAGTGGGGACTGACATCTAATACATTCATGAGGAGGGTCCCCCTTGAGCAGGAAAACTTTGAAGGCAGCGGCTAAGGACCACTTGGTCCCGCCGACCCCCCACATGAGACTGTGGTGGTTTTCCCACAGCCCATTCAATTTGTTAATGTGTTCATCCCACTCATTTTTCCATTTGGATTTGATGTGGTTGGCTATTAGTGGTTTCAGATCAGAGTAGGGTATCAAACACAGTTCAACATCATAGTTCAGAGCCTCCTTTGCAGCCCTATCAGCTCGTTCGTTTCCCTGGATGCCGGCATGGCCAGGCACCCAACAAAAATGGATGTCATATCCATCTGTTGCCAGCTGGTTCATTTTGTAAATGACCTTTGCCACGAAAGGCTGGTCCGTTTTGAGCCCAGCAACAGCTTGCAGGCAGGAAAACAAATCGCTGTATATGACATATTTAGTGTAGTTGTATAGTTCAATGACTTCCAATGCGAGAAGGAGTGCTCGGGCTTCCGGGCATGCGAACACCGAATTTCTTGCCCTGGCAAACTCCTGCAGCAGCTGCCCGGCTTAGGTCTTTCGAACCATCGGTATACATGGAGAAGTGGTCTTCAAACTGGCCTTGAATCTCTGCATACAGTCGTTGATATTCAAGTGGATGTGTCCCAGACTTCCTCAGTTCTGTGAGCCGGAGGATGACCGATGGCTATCTCAGCGACCATGGGGGATGTTCTGGGACCAGGGTATCCTCCAATACATCCAGATCCAAGTACAAAGCCTCCAAATGAGGTTTCACGAAATGCTCCAAGAGAGAGTCTGAGTTCTTGATTTTGAATGGGTTTCAGCATTTGGATGTATGACGGTCTGGCTGATCCATAGACCATGGAGCCATAATTGAGCTTTGATCGGACCAGTGCAAAATAGAGAGAAAGAGTGGTGTGGTCCCCCCCCCCAAATTGGTATGAGGAACAACTCTCAGGAGGTCTAGAGCTTTTTGACATTTCTTTTTTTACATATTTAATGTTCGAAAAGAAGTTCAATTTCTTGTCAAAAATGACACCCAAGAATTTGGTTTCTTCAACCACAGGAATCTGTGTTTGGTTGAGATAGATCTCAGGGTCTGGGTGTACACCCCGCTGTTGACAGAAATGCACACACACAGTTTTGCTGAGAGAATTTAAACCCATTTTCGACAGCCCATTTGGCTATTCTGTTCAGGTGATGTTGCAGTTTTCTTTCTATAGCTGCCATGTTTCTAGACCCGTAATAAAGGTGGAAATCATCTACAAAGAGAGCTTTATCAATGTCCCTTGGAGTACACCCGTATCTTGGTCAAAGGCTTCTGAGAGTACTTCCGACATGGGACTCGGAAACACCTATTTAAACAAAATTGTTCTATAAAAAGAGGTAGTCTGCCTCTCAATCCACTATCATGGATGTCTTTCATAATGCCATATTTCCATGTGGTGTTGTATGCCTTCTCCAAGTCAAAGAAAAGTGCAACGACATGTTCACCCTTGATAAAACCGCCTCTCATGAATGTCTCAAG
Source organism: Branchipolynoe longqiensis (assembly GCA_030323885.1). Classification (NCBI taxonomy): domain Eukaryota; kingdom Metazoa; phylum Annelida; class Polychaeta; order Phyllodocida; family Polynoidae; genus Branchipolynoe; species Branchipolynoe longqiensis. The sequence continues at coordinate 64,085,705 of CM059193.1, read as the reverse complement.
GTTTTCCAGATGGTCCATGGTACTTCTGGTCTTTCTGAAACCACTTTGTGAAGAAGATATAATAGCAGCGTCTTCAAGAAACCAAACTAGCCTTTCATTGATCATGCGTTCCATGGTCTTGCATACACAGCTGGTGAGTGTTATTGGTCGATAGTTATTGGGATTGGTGGAGTCCTTTCCAGGTTTGGGTATTGGGATTACTGTGGCTTCGCTCCAACAAGGAGGAAAGGTACAACTCATCCAGACGGCGTTGAGTATTTCTAAGAGACTTATCGTGGTTTCAGCTGGCATATGTTTAAGAATTTGGTAATGGATCTGATGGTCCAGGTGCTGTGTCGTGAGATTTAAACAGAGCAATTTGTAATTCTTCCATAGAAAAAAGCTTATGTAGTAGTCTGTACATGAGCCCCACTACCACGCGGTGGCGGCAGACACTACGCCACACACCTACACAGTTACACTGAACTGTGCTAGGTGGCAGCAGGCTAGCCACCGGGCAGACCCCGACTGGGCTGCCCTCTACTGCGTGTGGCTAGCTCACCCCCCACCCACCTATAGAGGCGACGTGGGACCTGGCGAGTTAGGGGGCGGGTCAGTTGACTGTTGACGCCGTGGAGAGCAGAGAGCTTTTGTAATAAACCAGGTTGAAGCGTACCGAAACTAAATCTTGGCATTCTTCCGTGAGTGTGTGACAGTGTGGGAAGACCGTGGGCCATCACACTTATTATAATTTTCTAAATTCTGACCAGCTTTTCTCTTTACTACAAAGAATGATATATCTGGCTTTGGCTCTTTTTATTCTGTATTGTTGTAAATTGTACTGTGTTGGCTGTCTCTTGAATTTTTTTTAAAGCTTTCTTACAAGCTTTTACAGCCTTCTTACACTCCTCTGTGAACCATGTTTTTTCTGGTTTTTAGGGTTATGGTTTGACTTAGGAATACAATTGTTAGCAACGTCATACAGTGTGCCTGTAAAGGTTTTAATGGGATCTTCCACATCTTGCAGAAGATCATCTATGATCTTTTCAAGGCAGAGATTAAAATTTGGCCCAATTGGGCTTTTGAAAGTGCCATTTAGGCACTCTCTCATCAGGAGAAAAGTGGCTAGACAAAACAATGGGATAGTGGTCACTACCCCATTGGTCTTCCACCTCCCAAGAAAAATCAAGGAAGACTTGGGGCGAACACATGGTGAGGTCAATTGAAGTTAAGGAACCTGTACCTGGATGGAGATATGTGGGACTATCATCGTTCCACAGTCAGAGATTCTGCCTGCTCATGAAATCTTCTACAATGCATCCCTTTCGATCAGTATTGTCTGTGGCACTCCAGAGGTGATTGTGGGAACTATAATCTCCCATTATTATACAGAGTTGGGGTAATTGAGCAAAAAGATTGTTTAAATCCACGGGCTATTACAGGACTAGAAGGAGGAAGATACAATGAACAAAATGTTATTGTGGTGTGCAGAATTATTTTGGCAGCGACAGCTTGTAAATTTGTATTTAAATTAACTTCACTATGTGGCAGAAAGCTTTTAGTAAAAATAGACACCCCACCATGTGCTCTACCCATAGCATCTGTTGTGCCTTTTTTTGTGATAAGATGCAAAACCTTTTAAAGTCATATTTGCAAATTCAAAGACAATGTTATTGATTACAGTTAGGCCAAAAGGATTGTCTTATAAGAAATTCTCTTCTTTGTTTAACCATTTGGTTAGATGTATGGTGTCAATGCAAATTTTCATATTTTCATTTTAAAGCAAAATCACACAATCCTATTTTTTATACATATCAATAACTGCTCTCTATATGACAAACTCTAATCTATAGAGCTTTCAACATTATAGGGCCAGTCCCCTATGTCTCCTTGTTGGGGTTTTATGTCTGAGCAACATGGTCATATCATGACGGCTATTGACTTGTGACAGCACACTCATGGTATCTTCTTAGTGCTACGACCTGGCACGGTGGCCCTTGGGAGTTTGGTTCCCGCCAAGTCAAACCAATGACTTTAAAATTGGTACTTATCGCTTCCTAGCCTGGTACTCGGCATTAATAGAATAGGGCAAGGACTGATTAGCTCAGTGTCAGGATAATATGACTGAGTGTGATATCGGGTCATGGTGCCGGAGGCCTGATTTCCCAGTGGGGCAGCACTATAAAGTCGCCATGAGTGTGCACTGTCATAAGTCGGTACCCATCCTGATATGACCGTAGATGTTGCTAGGATGTAAAACAACAATCAACAACAACAATCTTAGTGCTACCCCATACCATTAGGACCATGTGATATCCCACTCAATCACATTATCTCAATACTAAACAAACTCGTCATTGCTCCATGCTACTAATGGTAAAGGAAGTCAAAAGTATCAATTTTGCTAGTCCTGTTTGACTCGGCAGGGGTTTACACAGGAAACGAGCACTTAGGTGAATCTCACTCAGTTCGGCTCCTTATGTTACCTGGGGAAACTTACTTATACACTTGTTAAAAACAGCCATCAACAAAGAAGCCCAAGTGTCTGTATCAACACCGTCAATGTGGGAAGAAACCGAAAAGAAGCCATCAATTATCTATCATTTCCACCACCCAACGCACCCCTGATATCACTGGGAGAAGTAATGTGGACAGCATGCTCTGTGGAAGAGGACCTATAGAGAATTTCCACTATAAATCTGCCCTCTGATGGCAGTGGCAAGAACCAATGTTGTGGGTAGTAGCTCGGGATGCAGGCTCCATAGAGAAGGACTACTGAATTCTATTCTCGGTTGTGGGAAGAAATGCCGACTTTTGATTCTCAGGAAGCACACAACCCAGTTGATAAAATGCAACTTGAAACATGTGCCTTGAAACATGCGCAGTCTGTAGTTTCTGAGAAGTAGGCCAGCACTGTAAATGCACTGTCAGGAATTCCTTGTACCCCACAGACTAGATAAAAGATTCACCCCATACTTGTAGTACATGGGTGAACGACAACGTAATCTAAATACTGGCGAAAATAGCTTTAGTATGGAACAAGAAGTAGAATGCCTGCCTCGAATATCAAATGGGTACTTATATCGGCACAGAGTTGGTGAAATGGGAGAATGCAAAAAGACAATATGGCGGCAATAGAACGCCGTCAATTTTACTTTTAAATTCTATTGAACTAGATATTTTATTATATTTTTCAACTCAAAGGTAGCGGGGAAATATGAAGACATATATAAAGAATAAGTGTTGCTTCTTAGATTGTGAATTTAGGCTCTCATTTCATTCCCCCACTTTTTCGACAGCTTTTATATAGGGTTGGTATTCACCCGTGTACTGCAAGTACGGCGTGAATCCTTTATCTACCTGCAGACATGCTTACAAGTTACAGCAAAAGCACCTGGCATGCACAACACTCATAATATTGTGTATCTGTTTGTGTTGTCCATCGCTAGTCACCTCAATGCCTCAGTCAATCTGTTGCGTCTTGTCTATCTCCAACACCTCTAATACTCTCTCTTGTGTACAGGCAGCACTATACTCTTGTCCGCCTCTCCATTAGACCAGGACTGGTTACCTTAGGGGTATCACAGTAGCTAAATCTTCAATGTCCTGATATGACCTTAGATATTTCTGGGGCATAAAGCCCAAACAAGCTAAATAGACAACCATTAGATCAACCATGAGTCTCTAGTCAGCCCATCTGTTTAACTCCCTTGATAGTCCAACTCTCTCTGTGATGGTGTCAATGTTTGTGATTAAATAAAACACAACTTAATAGCACTTGCCAAGATGATGCTAGGTGGCGCTGGTGTACTATCAGTCCATACTCTTTGTCATATCAAGATGGGTACTGACTTGTGACAGTGCACACTGGCAACTTTATAGCACTGCCCCACTGAGACTAGGCCACTGGTGCCATGACCCAATTTCACACTCGGTCACATTATCTGGATACTGAGCTAACCAGTCCTAGACCTATCCTAGTAATGCTGAGTGCCAGGCAAGACGACAAATATACATTTTTGGAGGGAGGGGAGGGAGGGGAGGGAGGGAGGGAGGGAGGGAGGGAGGGAGGGGGGGAGGGAGGGAGGGAGGGAGGGAGGGAGGGGGAGGGAGGAGGAGGGGGAGGGAGGGAGGGAGGGAGGGAGGGAGGGAGGGAGGGAGGGAGGGAGGGAGGGAGGGAAATAAACAGCCATACAGGCATACAGACAGGCAAGCATGTAAAATCACTATGAGTACTCACATTAGAAACGTAAGATGAAAACTAGCTAAGTGTTCTGGTTTAGAAATTGTGATGCTTTCATTGTACAATGCAGCTTTAACGTCGCAGTACCTAAATATAAATGTGGAACATAGTCAACACACAATGCCACACAGTCATTGTGCAGCACATCTGTTCAAAAGTCAATGTGTATAGAGAGACTGATATATCGGTTTATACTGCTCACATGTATTACAGGGATGTGATTAGCCATCCGCAAAAAAAACTCACAAAGACACGCTGACGTTTGTGGTCCCGGACAGATCCCCAATAGGGGCCCAAAGGGCAGTGCCCCCAGAAGCTCATGCAATTTAGTATTTTACGGGCCTTAAATTAGGTTTAAATTATACTTTTGTTTTCACAGTAACACTTAATAATAATGTTTTGATGGTAGGCACACATGTAACAATGAGGAAGATTCTAATTACAAAAATGAACAAACCTCCAGAGACTCATTCTAATAATAATAGGGTTTTTTTGTGACATCAAGGCTGAAGAGAGCAGATAAAAAGTCAATCCCTTACGTCCCTATATAACACCAAATATACAGAACATCTAATTTCATTATTAAAAACTCGGAAATCCATGGGGAAAAAATCACATCCCTGGTAATATCAAATGACATATAATTAACAACATAGTGTTTGTACCAAGGCAGAAATAAAAATCCTACTTTTGTGCAACCAAAATCTTAGTTCTCCTCCAGTACTTAAAATATGAAAAAAACAAAGCTGTCAGACAAATAACAAAATATAATTTCTGAATAAAGTAACTTATTTCTGAATAAAGTATTCTGAATAAAGTAACTTATTTCATTAGCATTCCAAAGAATTTATGACATTCAAGTTAAGTTTTGAACAAGAAATGTAAGCAAAATCCGACGAATTCATCCAAAAATAATTCAAAATTATCGAAAATCTGACTTTATCCGACAAATACATGAACATCCGACAAAAGTCGGATAATCTGACTCTACAAACACTGTATACCAATGTTACCTCTGGGAGATACACTCCGAAATTAAAGGCATGCGGGAACCGAGTCACACAGAGTGGGTTGGGGAGCAAATAGACCGCCATGTTGTCATGTATATATATATATTGACATAACAAGGCCTGACTCGTGGCACTAACTCGCCCCGGCACCTTCTGACATTAAACTCCATGGTCTTCCGTTATAATTATTACAAAATTACATATACCAAAATAATCCCATTTCCAGGGTTTCCCATGACTGACGCAATTAATAGAAGTCAGCAGCCCACGTATTTCCTCCCATCATGCAATTGGACCGTGGTGGCTGGAGGCCTTAAGAATGCAAATATTACCATGTTGTATACACATGTGCGTCAGGTCGACTATTCATTGAAAATATTGAAATAAATTCTACATATTAATATAGAGAAATGCAAACGTCTATGCTTTTCAAAGAGTTGACAAAATTATAGTCCAAATTACATGATTTTCAAGTCATGGAAAATGTGGGAGATTTTTAGTGGGGGGTTTCTTCTTCTAATTCTATGATTTTCAAGGGCACGTGAAAACCTGACTAAAGGGGTGTGTAGCGGATAGGGTGGGGGGGTCAAATGACCGCAGAATTGATCCCAGTAAAGCTTGTTTTATTTAATGATGTCTCTTAGAGCACATTGATTTTTGTATCATTGGCTATTGGACGTCAAACATATGGTCATTCTGACATATTTCTTTGGAGGAACCCTGCTGCCGCCACATAGGCTACTCTTTCCGCTAAAGAGCAAGGGGTCTTTTAAATGCACTTTCCCATAGACAGGACAGCACATACCACAGCCTTTGAAGTTTGATGAATCAGTTGGAATGGAAAATAACCCAAACTGTAAAGTGTCCACTGAGCAGGATCGATCGGATGACCGACCCCTTCACATGTGGACATGTAAATTGATCTCAGATGCAATAGGAAGGGTGTGTCCTCTATAAAGTGCATGTCACACTATGCCGGATTGAGCAATGGACAGAATTGTCTAGTCCGGTGGTGGTAAGTATCAAAATGTATTAAAATGTGTCAAAGTGTTGTGACATCGGGTCTACGAACGGACATGAACGGATAGCCAACGGACGAAACAAAATCAAACCGGACAAGAACCGTAGACGTCAATCCAGTGGCATCCGTTCCTAGTTTTGTGTATGTTCAAAACTTGTACAGACACAAACCGGACATTGTTCGTTTTCTGTCCGTTTCCCCCAATCCGGTGAGGTATGACAGGGCCTTAAAGGACATAGTGCAGTGCCCTCTACAGGCCCGGACGAGACTTTGACCAGCACCAAGGTCATCCTTCCTGACCCCTGACCCCAGTAGGCTTGTTGGTGAATTATGGATCGGCGTCCAATCAATCTCAAAGTTCCATAAATAGTCTGGGCCTGTATGCATGACACGGTGTTAGCAAGCCAAAACTGGTTTTGGCGGGGATTTCTAGGTTAGCGGCGAAAACTCAGTACGCAAGGAGCGGCGTTAGCGCAAACACACCGAGTATAAGCTAACACTGCATCATGCATACGGGCCATGGCATCTGACACAGTGAGAATAACGCTTAACAACAAATACTGCAACAGCGGATACTGGATTTTACTCACAAAGTATTTAATGCAAAGGTACTTTTCACGAAATTAGTTATCTCTGTTTTGTTCAATGCAACCACGAAGAACCACAAAGTGTGTCCATGTAAGAATATTTGGACAACAGGGTCCTTAAATTATTAGTAAATGGGTTCACAAACAGCATGTGGCGCTTCAGGTTAATACCACCCATGTAAGGTGAATCACAAACAAATCGGGAAGCAAAACTACGCAAATAATAGTTTGCAGTCCACGTCAACAGTAAAACACACTCTACAAACTTAATATTTGTCAAAAATATAATAACATTCGCATTCACATGGAATTTACTCAAAATGGACTGGACGGGTAATTGTTAGTGTTACTGTTTCTCTCTTCATACAGGGCCAACACACTCGGCAGCTGGTAAATATCTTAGACAGGCAAACAAAGGGTGACCCAATTTAGGATGTGCTACATCAATAATGAATAAAGATTTATTATATAATACAATTTGTTTAAAGCGATCTTATTAGTTGCTCCGAAGAGAAACGTGTTTAAATCATTAAAATATATACCACAGAATAGAATACGAGTAGTGGTGGTGATGGTGAGTGATGGTGATAGTGATGGTGATGGTGTGAGTGGTGGTGGTGTGGAAGTGGTAGGGATGGTGGTGTGAGTGATGGTGTGAGTGACGGTGTGAGTGATGGTGTGAGTGTGGAAGTGATGGTGGAAGTGATGGTGTGAGTGATGGTGTGAGTGATCGTGAAGGTGTGAGTGATGGTGTGAGTGATGGTGTGAGTGATGGTGTGAGTGATGGTGTGCCTGTGGAAGTGATGGTGTAGTGGTGGTGGTAGTGATGGTGGTGAGTGATGGTGGTCTGAGTGATGGTGTGACTATGGAAGTGATGGTGTGAGTGATGGTGGTAGTGATGGTGGTAGTGATGGTGGTAGTGATGGTGTGAGTGATGGTGATAGTGAAGGTGAGTGATGGTGGTGAGTGATGGTGGTGAGTGATGGTGGTGTGAGTGATGGTGTGAGTGATGGTGTGACTGTGGAAGTGATGGTGTGAGTGATGGTGGTAGTGGTGCGTGCAACCTGTCCCCATCTCACTCCGCCACTGGCACCATGGTTACATCCTGCTGACACGGCAAGGCCACTCGTGTGGCATCGTCACAATGGCGTTCGCAATAATAGCTTCGTGTTACTTGACGCTATAGGTCACGGGTGTGGGTTGGCGCTAGTTGAAACCGCACAACTTCGTGTACTCACTATCCATGCATATTCTCTGACAGCACCCCTGTGTGCCAATCAAACCAATAGACTAGATCACGGTTCCGACTGCGCATGCGCTGAAAACGGCGTTGGGAGCAGAGCAAAGGCGTACAGCCATTGAGTTTGCTGATACACGTAGGGCAAAACTGCCATTTTATTCAAAATTAATAGAAATAGATAAGAATTTGGCACAAACATGGATGGAAGGATGCAATATAATAATATAATGAATATGTTTAAGACACAACTCTCCATAATTAAGCATTTTGATCTAAGAAACATACAATTTCAGTCACTTTACAGGCTGATGTTTACATCACCATTGATTAGCCAGAAGTAATTCTTGTTCTAAATATTAAAATGTCAAATATGTCAACAAAAACTTGTTTCAAAGAAATATATAACCAATATCTGATTAACACTACTCATTTTCTATTTAAACATATGTCATTAACCATAGGATATAAATAAAAACATGAATAAAATAAGTAAAACTGACTCTGGCTATTGCTCTAACACTAGTGTGAGTGCCCAGATTTGTCTAAATCTAAATGTGCATGGCATATGTGCTGATGATATTGATGTAAATGCAATGCTGAATAAAAGATTAATATCTTAATTTATTATATATATATTTTTTAGTTAGTGTTCTATGTTTCAAACAAGACCTGAGATGAGCTGAAACTAGCACATTTCAAAACTGCACCCAGTGTATTAGCATGTGCCATGTGCTTCTCGCGGGTTTGTTTTGCTCTGACACATCCCACAATGCACCGCGCGGCTGGAACGGTGATGTAGTCTATCCTCCACGGCCCTGTCAATCCCCCCCCCGCATACACCCACACATGCCATCCACACCCACCCACACACAAATAATGGACTACATCACCGTTCCAGCGGCGCGGTGCATTGTGGGATGAGTCAGAGCAAAACAAACCCCCGAGAAGCACATGGCACATGCTAATACACTGGGTGCCTTTAATTCAATTATCTCCAAAGTTAACCAGCTTTAATCAAAGTTACTCCCACCTAAAGTAAAACACATTATAACCTTCAATAGATTCATCCAAATTTGACAGAAACTCAAAAACATCGGATTATGCTACTCTAAAGCCACATAATTTGATGATGAAAGTATTAAATACTTTAAACCAAGCACTTCTTTGGATTTGATCATACACATCCAACCTAGATACTGCTGAATTCATTAAACATTTATTGGTGCATAGAAGGAATATCCAGTCAATTTAATAGAATATGTCACTGCTAAAACTTATGATGTCCAGTCCCATTTTGGTGTGTACACCAAAATTAAATATGCCTTTTCCCCTTCAAATATCTCAAAATTTAAACATTTAAAATAAAAGCTACTTTAAATTAAAATAAAATAGATTATAACATAATATTAGGTACTCCAAACAAAGGACTGGTTGCTGATGCCGACTGGACACTGGAGAAATAGGAGGCTTGTTCTCAGCACATTACCGGTCTTTGAACGCTGAGTGCTGTGAGAGAGTGTATCAGAGCTAAAAGTAATTACTAAAAATAAATATTTAAAATTTCATAACTCAGGGATTAATAGACCAACTTACTTTTATTATATATATTTGTAATCAGAATGATAAGATCTTTCTAATTGTATCATTTGCAAATTAACTTCATGAAAAGAAAACTCAGTTTGGAGTACATATTGTCATGGGGGTGATGAAAATGGGAAATATTGCGCCTAGAGCAGGACTCGAACCCACATCTCTTTGCATTCCGGGCCAGTGTGCTAACCATTTGACCACCTAGGCTCCCTGATATCAACACACTACCCACGCCTACCTGTGTATGCGGCTCCTAGCCTGAGAGGTCAGTGCAGACCACTACACTATCAATATATATAAAAAAAACTAAAACCATGGCATTGTGTAATTTTAACCAGCCGGCTATCAGCGTACTGCCGTGGAGACCATCGGTTAGTCGGAGGTTAATTCACGAGCTAAACACAGTCCCCCTCTCCCCCCACAAAAGATATTTGAGTACTTATGCTGTACAATATACAGCATAGACTGCTCCCGCACTTTCAATGTTCAGAATGGCGTGTGCTGCACACAATGCAGCACATTCCACTTCCACATCACCATGTACAAACCAAATGTGATTGCTCCAACGGCTGGAAGACCAGTGCATCGGCGCTGACAAAATATGCATTGAGACGAATAAAATATTTGGCAAAAATTCTTTAAAAAAATCATGATCCCTGAGAAAGGGCTGCTTTTCGCATTTTATATGACTTGCGAAGACATAGGCAGACGATAAAAGTAGCTTTTAGACCACTTAAATTAAAAACAAAATCACACTGATTCACTTGGGCCTATAACGTGCTATTAAAAAATGGTACTAGTAGAGCCGAAGATGAAAATAAATCACTGCATTTTCACATTAGCGAACATATCGTGGCAATGAGGCAAACCTATTGTTTTCTGTGCGTTTCATTGGGTGGGTTCTTTTTAATTAAAAAATATAATAAAATCGGATTATTTCCAAGGGACGAGAAGCGAAAATTGAACTCGTTAGCAAGAAAAGAGTTGGCCTAACCTTTAACTAGGCTAAGGCCCACCCGCCTAATACATTTATTTGTTAACCCTTTTTCTAAATGTAATTAATTTCAACCATGAATATGAAATGCAGCGGGGGTGGGGGGGGGGGGGGGGTGTAATTTGATTCATGTCATTTGTCAGTGCCGTAGCACTGGTCTTCCGGCCGTGAGTGATACGATTATTTACAAAGTTTTACATGATTTCAAAAGTGTAATCAAAATACATATGACAATAAACAAACAAAAAGAAATATGAGGTTAAATATTTAAGGATTAAGACTTTAAATAGATACTAAGTAAAATAGAGTTTTTGAAAGATAAAGATACTATATAATGAAAAACAAACTGTTTTCTCTCTAGCTTTTTTTCTTGCTTATTTGGTTCTTCGGTTACAGACGAGACAGTCCCAGAGAACTTAAATCACAGATTACGCCATTCTTTTTTTTAATCATAATTTTATATTTTAAATACATGTAAGCAAAAGATATCCAGCGTTCACTTTGAACAAAAAAACGATAAAAAAATCTTATATTAGATTTTCATTCTCCATGTCAAACTTCTAACCAATTTTGAGAGTGACCCATATCTGTTAGTTGTGGATGAGTAGTAATTTATTACATTTTCAAAAGTTATGATCAGCAATTTGATACATATAAACTGATAATATGATATGCGAAAGATTAGTTGTTTTTTTTAAAACAAAAAACACCTGCCCCCTTAATCTGTCAGTTCTCAATTATTGTTTATAGACTGGACAACATTGCCAGAGCTCTTGCGCCTGTCATTCTCCGAACATTTAATTGGGGGGGGGGGGGGGGGGAACACACACACAAAAATAATCTGTAAATTCATCAAATAAAAAAAGCTGTGGGTTGAACCATTTGTTGGGGTAGGGCTACGGTTCTATGGTTCTGGCCACGCTAATCTATACGGTAAAATCATATAAGAGGGAGTGCACGTGACGTCATCACTCAACCGACAACACCCTCCCTAGCCATGTTGTGAATGTATGCTGATGCAGTAAAACAGAGTTTTCTTGTTTTCTGAGCGGTTCTGGGCATTTTACATCCAATGTGTTTACTTACAGCACTTTAACAACAACTTATGTGGCCAAACTGCTCAAAACAGTGACAAATAAATGTAGTGACAAAGTAGACAGTTTTAAGACTTCTGTATGTAATCCAATATGGCCACCGAAAGTTGTCGTGACGTCATTACACCCCCTCTATAGACTGTGCAGGTCTTGTGTTTACATTCGCCTAGGCATATATATATATAGTCAGGCCGAATCTGTTAACAGGTTATTATGCCTAAGTATATAAACAGAAGAGAATAAGATTAAAAATAAGTAGGCCTACTGCCCCGCCCCCTCGCACATATATACACGCAGTACACTCAAGTTCTGATAAGCTGATACAACTTTGCACGCACCATGCAGTCAGTAGGTAGTTTATGACGATCAAGTTCATCAACGGGCTTTATATAGTATACCCGTCATAAATACGCTTTCACATTTCAATGACAGTAAACAATAAAGGCTCATGAATTAATCTAAAACAGCTGACAATGACAAAAACAATGAAATTACAACTTACCACAAACAAAATGTAGTCTGTTGGTACTGTCATCACTGTGCCACTTTCTGCGCTTTTAGCATCAAATCTTCTTTACTTCTCCTTTATGGTTTCGTCCGCTGTTGTCAATGAATCTTGTGTCAACAGCGGCAGGACTGATTCCCTGCTGTCTCTACCCTCATGAGCATTTGCCTTGGCCTCTCCATCACCTGCCGAGGTTTGTTGTGTGTTCTTTCTGTTTCCAAAATCGGCACGCAGGCCGCCATGTTGCGTGGGCGTAGCCGTAGGCGTAGCAAACACTGTCGAAGCGGCTGTGGTAAAGAACAAGAGAGCAGTAGTTAGCTGTAGAATCTTGCAAGGACAGCTTATGGAGGCATAAAAGGGAGTTGTCGCGGTTACCTACCGAAGGGAAGAGCAAAGGCTATCACAAATTGAAGGTGAGACGGCTGGAATCAGACCCATATATGCAGGATTGCGCCCTTCCGGAGCCACCACTGGCGATGATGTGCGCATGGGCGGCACCTCGCGGCGCAATCACAACTATAGTCTGTTCCGCCCGTGTTGGACGTACGGAAAGGTGGTTATCTGTACCGATGAGCGGGGCCAGGAGTTGCGTCACTGCAATTCCTTGCTCGCTGTAGACCGAATAGAGATTTAACAGTTAATACGAGTCAATGTTAGATAAACACGCCGTTTTAAATATGTATTATAATATAATTTATATTGTCTCCATTATTATATACTGTCCTCACCAGACAGTTTGAAGTATCTTTTATTTTAAATGGTTATGTTTTGAGATATTTGAAGTGCAAAGAGGTCAAATTAGTTTTGGCAAGCATGCCAAAGCTCTGACAACATATAGGCTTTAGCAGTAACAGGTTCTGGTAAATTGCCTCAGTATTCTCTTCTATTCTAAATGACAACAATCATTTGCTTTTTAGTGATCGTTTGTTTATTCTGCTCATAACGGTTAAGTGCATGCACATATTTTCGTGTTTGTGCAGTAGTAGTCATAATCCATGCAGATTGATTTCCTTTATCAATAATTTCTGCAAACTTGTTTGTGGTGTAAAATCGGAGTTTCCACTTGTTATATATTATTGCGCAGTTTTCTTCTGTAGTTTGTACAACATTTGCAATACCTTGTTCCCATGCGATTAGTATTTTAATCTAGATATACTATGTTAGTTTTTGTCACACCTTTGAAGATTAGATTTGTGAATCAATTCTGGCACGGGATCGTAAAACACAAAAAGAGGGTGATGTTATGTTTGGGTTTTGTGCATAGGATTATGTTGTTTTATGTTGTTCCAGAATTTGTTGGTGTCGTTTTTCCATGTGATATCGATGAAATAGTTCTTATTTTATTCACATTTTCTAAGTATTATATATTCTGGTTGAAAACAAGAATTGGTAATTGGTATAGGGCTCATTATTATTGAATGCGGGTCTTTTTATGCAGTTCTTGTTCTCATATTTTTCTTTTCAGATTTATAAAAGACTAGATTCAGGTTTAGAACTCAAGATGCAGATATTTCTATAATTATTACTTTTGATCAAAACACCAATTTATAATGGACACTTAAGCTGCGTTTACACGGGCGAGTTGAAACGTCCTAGGTAGAACCAGTTGCCTAGTTCGTTTGAAATGTGTCCGTGTAAACGCGCCACTGCGGCGTTTTAGGGCTGAACGGTTTCAGCTGAAACGTTCCAAGTATACCACCTCGGGAGGTGGTTTACAGGAAACGTTTCAGCTGGTTCCCGGGCGGCGATTGTGTACAATAGCAGTGCTCACCGGATACAGGCTCAGGTCTATTCACTGGTGCCCAGCAGTGTTAGGGACCGATTAGGCCGAAATCTAGTGAATGCGATCATATTTAACAGAATTACAGACTCAAATAATGAAATTTAATTAAATTAACCTTAAATTCCAAGCGATATTAACGTAGCAGCTACATCTGCGTCGAATCGACGTGTGTAAACTAAACAAATAGCAGTGCTTGCCGGCTACAGGCGCCTGCTGGTTCCCGGCGCCGACACACTTTCCAACTCCGCCGTGTAAACATGCCTCTAAAACGCTTCATATAAATCACCTTGTCTAGAACGTTTCACAATTCCCCGTGTAAACACGGCTTTATAATGGATAGAGGATGGGGATATAGTCCCAGCTCGGTTGCCCACAGCCTTTGAAAATCATGTAATTTGAACCCCAAAAAACACACACACATCTTTCATGACTTGAAATCATGAAATTTGGACTATTATAGCATATCTCTATAATAAAATGCAGTTTACACCTTTACCACAGAGCATATTTCCTCAACTGAAACTCTGGGTGCTAATGGTGATGTAAACAGCAGTCTAAGTAAGTAAAGTGACTGACAGTTTGGTACCAACAGTTTTGTGGATAATGACTGTTAAGGGGCTGTCACATTAGGGTTTTTTGCGGGAGCGTATGGCGGCGTAGGCGCGTTATGTCATATACGTCGGCATACGCCATATACGCTACTCATACGCTACGCATACGCTACTCATACGCCGCCAGATGCCGGCTTATGTGAAGCGTATGAGGCATATGCCGCCATACGCTTTCATAAATCCATCCGTCCAATTTTTTTTGTGCATGCTCAAAAAAACTCGACCTATGAGGGCGTATGGCCCATACTGTCAAAAAATGTCACAGCACGCTCCCATACGCTCCTCATACGCTCCTCGTACGCTCCTCGTAGGTTCCACATACGCTCAAAACCACCCGAAAGGTCATCAAATGTCATCATAGGCCGGCATGCGCAGGACCTACGTAGGTTTTCAATACGCTCCCGCCATACGCCGTAATGTGACAGGGCCTTTACTTAGTGTTAGCTAAAATTATGGATAGCTGTGTATTAAATATAGGCCTAGGCCTATTCATTAATTATTGCATGAAGAAATCCATGTTTATGCCAAATAGTTCTATTTGATTGAAAATACTTTTTTTTAATGCACAAGTTTTTGTGTTGTGCGTAGGCCGAGACCATCTACAGATAAAAGCAATGAACATGTGCATTTGTTTTGCTCTGAACTTCGTTTTCAGCGTAGGAAGTGTTGGAATCACAAACTCATCTATGCATCAGTTGGTGTCGCGAGAAGCTTTATGTTAGCATGATCTAATAGTAATACCCCAGTCCCACGAGGCCTGCGTTCGCTTACGATTAATTTGTGACGTCCATACATCCTCCTTATGACTGCCTTACGTACTGGCGGCACGAGCTCACCGACCTCCCGGTGACCATTTTGGAAATTTTAGACGCAAGGAGGTTGCATCTGCTGCACTTGCAACCAGTTCTGTCAGCGCCATTAAACAGTGGTTGGCGACCTGGCGCCGACTTAGCACCGTCAGGTCACCGACCCCTTGGTTGTCGAGTTGGCACTGATCTGACGCCGACCTGGCGGTGCCAACATATGCAATGCCATGCTCACTGTGTGGTCGGCTGCAGTGCCGACCCGGCGGCGCCCACGTTTTTGAATCAATGTATCGAGTGGGACGCTGGGTGGTTGGCAACCTTTTGGGCATAAGGAGGTTGATGGAGAACGCAGGCTCTCGTGTGACAGGTAGATCAAAACCAAATCCAATTCTGACTATATCTCGGTTGATAAAAAACGAGGAAGGTGGTGGGCCTCTTGTAATAGTTATAAGTATAATTAGTTTTGGATATATACATCTAGACACATGGCTCAGAGTCGGACGCTCAGACGCAATCTTGACCATGAGTTCAGTGAGCCACGCAGTGTAAGTGTGACGTCATTACGACCTCATAAAAACAGACGCAGGAGCATGCGGATTTCCCTGGTTCCCTAGCATTCTCGAGAGATGGCGCCACCTGTGGACTTACTGAAGAGTCATCAACTTTGATGGGAGGAGTGGGTTCTGGGACCGTATGCATGAAGCAATGCTAGGCGCTATCCCCAGCTTAGCTATCCCGATGATAGTATTATGAATTAAGTCGTATGCATGAACGAGAAAGGTGGCGATGATAGTTATCCTCATGGCTATTTGTAGATTTGGGGTTTCCCTCTCACTCATAAATAACAGAATTAGATATTAACAGTGGTTGGTTAGTTGAGGTTTACCTCCTGGCAACATCTAAGGTCATATCAGTACGGGTACTGACTTATGACAGTGCACACTCATAGCAACTTGATAGTGCTGCCCCACTAGGAAATCAGGCCACCAGCACCATGACCTGATATCCCACTCAGTCACATTATCCTGACACTGAGCTAACCAGTCCTTGCCTTATCCTATTAATGCAGACTGGCAGGCTAGGAAGTGACAAGTATAAATTTGGCAAGTCAATGGGAATCAAACTCCCAATCTCCCGCATGTGAGGCCTGCACTCTACCGATTAGGCCACTATGTCCGGTTCGCAGGCTTGACTGTATGGGTGGACTTGGCTACAAGCAGTGAGTGACCTTGGCAGTAGGCAGCAGTCTTGGCTCTTGTTGAAGCAGAAGCGAGTTCTTGTCCGTGGTCAGCAACGGCAGGAGGCAGAGTGAACCCAGATAGCACACAGCCGTCGGCCCGACGTAGGCTATTGGTCGGACCGTCGGCACCGACTTTCCACCGTCGGGCCACCGTCGGGCCGACGGTGGTGTTCCGACTTTGGGAATCAATCTCTTTCCACTTTTGAGCCACCGTCGGGCCGACGGTGGTGTTCCGACGTTGGGTATCAATCCCTTTCCACTTTTGAGCCACCGTCGAGCCACCATCGGGCCCGACGGTGGTGGGCCGCCGCAGGTTTGCATTCATTTTCCACACTTGGTCCACCGTCGAGCCACCGTTGAGCCGACAGTGGTGGGCCGCCGCAGGTTTGCATTCATTTTCCACATCTGGTCCACCGTCGAGCCACCGTCGAGCCGACGGTGGTGGGCCGCGCTTGCGCAGTTCTTTAAATTTAGATTCCGGCTCGAGTCGCCAGCGGAACACATGCGATCGTTGATCAGTGTTCTTTTTCTACCAATAACTCCAGAAATCCCAGGAATTTTAAGGAATTATTTAACAGGTTTGTTTAGTAATATGTTTAGATTATTTTGTAAAAGTTTTGTAATTTATTACGAAGTATTAATGGAATTATTCGTGTTAATACGATTTGAATTATCCGATACGGTTTGTTTACTTCGAATCGCCACCGGACCACGTGCGATCGTTGGACAGCGTTCTTTTTTAACAAATAACGCCAGAAATCGGAGGAATTTTAAGGAATTATTTAACAGGTTTGTTTATTAATATGTTTAGATTATTTTGTAAAAGTTTTGTAATTTATTACGATGTATTAATGGAATTATTTGTGTTAATACGATTTGAACTACACAGTACGGAATTTTGACGAAGGACCGCCATCTTGGTTTTTCCGTATTGACACTAGAGTGACAGTGTCGCCTTCGGGCCGATGGCGTTTGTTGCCGTCGGGGCGACGGTGGCAGCCGCCGTCGAGTCGACGGTGGGAGGTTGGACAAAACAACGTCGGCCCGACGGCGTTTGTCGCCTTCGGCCCGACGGCGTTTGTCGCCGTCGGGCCGACGTTGTTTTGTCGCCGTCGGGGCGATGGCGGCAGCCGCCATCGACCCGACAGCGGGAGGTTGGACAAACAACGTCGGCCCGACGGCGGTTTCCACCGTCGGGCCGCCAGAGCGGCCGCCGTCAGGCCGACGGCTGTGTGCTATCTGGGAAGACTGCAGCCGGCAGCCGGCCTTATACCAGAGAGCGTGTATACGTGTATACACATCAAGTAAGTCAGTTGCGTTCACACGGGCGATATAAGTCGAATCATATAATTTGCTTCATATAAACCACCTACAGAGGCGGTATAGATGAAGCGAACTAGTTGATTCGAATCAGCCCTAAACCGACTCAGACGCGCATTCACACGCCAAATCTGAGCCCAACTAGGCAAGTCGATTCATATGATTCGAATTAACTGCCCCGTGTGAACACGGCTATAAACACAGCTGTCAAACTCAAGGCATTGTCAATGGTCGTGTGCAATCTTGCTACAGAAAAAGTGAAATATCTCTAAAACTACACCACCTAGAAGCAAATCGCATGGTACACATATCGAAAACATGTTTACCGAAAGGATTATATTAAATTTATAAGGTTACACTTCTGGATTTCTATTAATTTTGAATAAAATAAACATTTTGCACTGCACGTACGGCAAACTCAATGCATTGTCAATGGTCGTGTGCAATCTTCCTACAGAAAAAGTGAAATATCTCTAAAACTATACCAAATAGAAACAAGCAGCTTGGTACACATATAGGAAACATGTTTACCAACAAGATTATATTGAATTTATAAGGTTAGGGTTCTGGATTTCTATTAATCTTTTAAGAAAATTAATGGTTTGCACTGCGCATACAGGTGTGGCCGTCTCAGCTGCCACAAGGCTGATTTGCCAAATGTCGTTTCTGCGCATGCGCGGATTCGAGTGACGAATGGAGACTGCAGATTTGGGCGTAATCGATTAATCGACTCTGGTCACCCGAGCCACTTTTTGGCGCATGCGCACATCCTGCAGACTCGGGTCGAATAACCGAATAAGCTTCTGCACGCTCGGGGTGGAAAAAATGGTGGCTTAATCTAAAACCTAATTATTTGTTTTAATAACAAATATAAGTACAGCAAAATAGGATTTAAAGTATTTTAGGATCGTATAAGCTGACAATCTGGGTTATTTAAAAAAAAGCATTAAAAAAACTCGTAGTGGTAGCTGTTATCCTACAGGTACCAGCTCAGGCATTCCTAGCAAACCCCAGCCAAGAGGTGGGTTACTGGCGTCGGGTCGTTTTGCACACGGCACGTGTTTTTGTCGACTCCACTCGCGGTGTTCGATTTGAAATTCTGACGACTCGGATGACCCGAGTCGCCAGGGTCGTGTTAATCGATTACGGCCACGCATGCGCAGAAGCGACATTTGGCAAATCAGCCTTGTGGCAGCTGAGACGGCCACACCGGCAAACTCAAGGCTTGTTCAACAATAACCGCCAGGATTCCGACTGCAGCCTGTGTTACCTATTTTCGCGGGAGTTGTCCCTCTCATCTATATACACGCTCTCTGCTTATACCTAGGAGGCATGCCTTGCAGCGTTCGGCCCAAGATGAGCGACAGTAGCTCCGGCGCAAAAGATGACGTCATGCTGAGCTGTTTGTTTTGTTGTTGACGTCCTAGCAACATCTAAGGTAATATCAGGACGGGTACTGACTTGTGGCAGTGGGCATTCATGGCGACTTTATAGTGCTGCCCCACTGGGAGACCAGCGCCACACACACACAGTAAACAAATTTACAACAATAGGCATATAGATAGACAATTTCAAGACAATAAGCAAAGCATCAAAATGGTAGGAATTAGTGGGGGAGGAATTAGTGGGGGGAAGGGGGGTGGGTAACGATTATCTTTCTAGAGGTTACATGCTCATTGAAAGGGTGATGGTGGATGAGCCTTTGTCTTTGAACTAATCGTTATGTTAAATTAATCTGGGGTAGGGCCTATTGAATGAGTAAGTAGGTTAATATTGTTTAATCATGTAGGCCTACGTACCTCAGTACGGTCCAACTAGAAGCATTTCCAGGCTCATTCAGTTGGTAGCTGGGAGTTTTGGTATAATTGGCCACTACTACTTGAGTGTCTGAGTTTTAGTGATTCAAATGCAATGCAAAATATTACGAGAAATACACGATTTCCATGACTAGTACGTCACCTGGTGATAGGCAATGACACTCGTGTTGTGGGATGACAGTGTGTCACTTTACGCTGCTGATCGAGCTTTTCAATCAATCAATCAATAGGATACAGCTATAATTATCAAAAATGATTAAAAAATGGTAAGTATGTTTTCTCTATAAATCCATATTTGTGCCGAAAAGACTGTCAGTTGCTCAATATGAAGCCAGGGTTAACAGAGTCTCAATTGCCTCTCCACAGACTGTGACCCACAAGTCCAGTCTGGATTACGCTCTGCGCATGCATCGTGGAAATCGTGTATAGGTGAACAGTTTTTGATGAAACATTTCTGTAAAAGTTGCTATGTTCAGAGGTCTCCTCAGCCCCAATATGCTAATTTTTGGTTAGGGGACATTGTTGAATTGGTTGGGAACCATAGGTTCCTATAATACTGTCATTGAAGTTCTTCGTGAAGACAGTATCAGTATCATTTACATCAATGATCTGGAGAAGTCCTTAGAGGGAATCAAATTGCAACTATAAGTTGATGACACCATGATATACACAACAAGCAATAGCAGAAAAGAGAACAGAGATAAGCTAAATGAGAAACTAGTAGCTTTAGATAATTGATGTAACTCCAACAAGAATTTCCATAAACCACAAGAAGTCAAAGGTCCTAGTGTTTGGCAGTGGGAAAATCAACTATGGCAATGAGGAGCCAATAATATTGGGAGGAAAAGTTCTTGATTATCAGATCAACTAGAGATATCTAGGGATGAACCTTGATAGGAAACTAAACTACAATGATAAAATAAAAGAAGTTATCAAGAAGGCAAACCACAAAATCTGGATATTAGCCAATACCATAAAATACATAACTACAAATATGGCTATTAAAATCTATAAAGCTATGATGCTACCATACTTCGACTATGGTAATATAATATATATTGGGGGTAACAAAAATATGTTGGATACACTACAAAGACTACAAAATAGAGCACTTAAGATATGTCTGAAGGTGGATTGATTGATTGATTGGTGGTTGCTTTATGCCGTGTCGGCAGCATAGGCCATATTCACTGTGAGAAATGTTTTTTTTTGTTCAAACCATCGCTTTTACATGTAAAAGCAGACAATCATTTATGTGCCAGTAGACACTCATTAAATTAGAAAGCTCACAATCATATATTTGTGGTCAAGGGAAACAAATTCCCATAGAAAAAGAAATGTTTCATTAATAATTGATAGAATCTATTTAGTAAACTCTATGAGGTGGTACAGTCCAGCTCACTCAAAAAGGCTAAAATGTTTTCCTGTTTTACCGTAGTAAAAAGGTCATGCATACTGTCTGCAGTGTAGAACTGTTGGCGCAGGGCCAAAAAATCAATGCAACTTAGTAAAATGTGTTTGAGTGTCAGCGGGGACTGACACCCAATACATTCAGGGGGAGGTTCCCCTTGAGCAGAAAAGCATGTGTAAGCCACGAGTGGCCAATACGGCAGCAGCTAAGGACCACTTGGTCCCGCCGACCTCCCGCATGAGTCTGTGGTGGCTTTCCCACAGATGGTTCAATTTCTTTAAGTTTATTAATGTTTTCATCCCACTCATGTTGCCATTTGGATTTTATGTGGGTGGCTATTAGTGGTTTCAGATCAGAGTGAGGGATCAGACACGGTTCAAGATCACAGTTCAGGGCCTTCTTCGCAGCCCGATCAGCTCGTTCGTTTCCTTGTATGCCGGCATGGCCAGGCACCCAGCACAGGTGGATGTCATACCCATCCGTTGTCAGTTGGTTCATTTTATAAATGACCGTTGCTAGAATAGGGTGATTCGTTTTCAGTCCAGCAACAGCCAGGAGGCAAGAGAACGAATCACTGTATATAACATAGTTAGTGTGGTTGGATACCTCGATACACTCCAAAGCGAGAAGGAGTGCTCGGGCTTCTGCAGTGAAAATCGAGCTCTGATCGGGCAAACGTACACCAAATTTTTCCCGTCGGCAGACTGCCGCAGCAGCTACCCGGCTTTGGTCTTTCGAACCATCAGTGTATATGGAGAGGTGGTCTGCAAACTGGCCTTGAATCTCTGCATGCAGTCCTTGGTACTCGAGTGGATGTGTCCCAGACTTCCTCAGTTCCGTGAGTCGGAGGATAACCGATGGCTTTCTCAACGACCACGGGGGATGTTCTGGGACTTTGGCATCCTCCAACACGTCCAAATCCACGCCCAAGGCCTCCAAATGAGGTTTCATTCAGAGCCTCAGTGGCCGGATGTAATTTGGCCTGGCTTCATACCTGGATTTGTCATGTTGCTCGAATAGACAATTGTGTGCAGGATTCAATGCATTAGTTTTTATCTTGACTACATATTGCATGGCCAGTTTGATTCTCCTGTTGTTAAATGATGGTTCATTGGCTTCGACATAGAGGCTCTGAACCGGTGAGGTGCGGAAGGCCCCAAGGGCCAGGTGCAGTCCCTGGTGGTGGATCGTGTCTAGCAGCCCAATATATGATTTCCTAGCAGAACCGTATACTATGCTGCCGTAATCCACTTGTAACCGAACCAAGGTTCTGTACATGGAGAGCAGAACATCTCTGTCCGCTCCCCACTCTGAGCTGGACAGTACCCTCAGAATATCTAGCGCTTTCAGGCATCTTGTTTTCAGGTACTTTATATGTGGCACGAAAGACAGTTTTGGGTCGAGAATGAGGCCCAGAAATTTGGTTTTCTCAACGACTTTAATGGGATCCCCATCCAGGGTCAGCTCTGGTTCTGCATGCATTCTACGCAGCAGGCAGAAGTGCATGCAGACTGTTTTGGTCTTGGAAAATTTGAAACCATTCAGAACTGACCATCGATGGATCCCATTTATGCTTGGTTGTAGCTGTCTCTCTATGACATTCATGTTAGCACCGCTGTAATATAAAACAAAGACTACAGGAGACCCCCCCGCTTTACAGCAGCAGCAATACCATTGACCTTGACCCCGAAAAGGGTCATGGCCAGTATGCTGCCTTGAGGTACTCCTTGTTCCTGTGAGTATAGGCTGGAATAGGTAGTCTTGACATGGACGCGGAAATGCTTGAAGGCTAGAGAGTTCCTGATGAAAATTGGCAGGTGGCCACGAAGGCCAATCGCATGAAGATCCTCCATGATGCCATGCTACCACGTTGTGTCATAGGCTTTTTTGAGGCCGAAAAAGACAGCCACAATGTGCTCCTTCTAAAGGAAAGCATCTCTTATGAAGGTCTCCATGCGCACCAAATGGTTGAGGGTGCTGCGGCCCCGTCTGAAGCCACAGGGGGCCGCAGCACCCTCGACCATTTGGTGCACATGGAGACCGGAAATCACCCGCCCGCTGGAAATCGCCTGCCCGCCATTGGTTTCTGGACCTGCCCGGACAGTGACCGGGCGCCCCCCCCGCCTCCCCTGCTGGTGGAGTCATGCCTCAGACCTGCCGCCACCCTCAGACCTGCCGCTTGGTGACGTCACGCCTCAGACCTCTCGCCCGCCTCAGTCCGAACCGGAAGTCACCCGCCCGCCGGAAGTCGCCTGCCCGCCAGTCGCCCCACCGGACGTCCCACCCCCATGCCGCCCCAGCCCTGTCATCTCTGGCCCTCCTCCTGGTGGAGTCACGCCTCAGACCCACGACCTCGGTGACGTCACGCCTCAGACCTCTCGCCTGCCTCAGCCCAACCAGAAGTCACCCGCCCGCCGGAAGTCGCCTGCCCGCCAGTCGCCCCACCGGACGTCCCACCCCCCTGCCGCCCCAGCCCTGTCAATTTGTGTCATCTCTCATGCCTTAGACCTGCCTCAGACTCTCGCCCGCCTCAGCCGCTCCCTCAGCGACGTCACACCCCAGCACCCCTGCACCCCTGCCTCCCCCGCCTTGCAGGTCCCAGCCCCCCCGCCCATAGAGTCCCGCCTCATGCTCGACGCCTACCTCAGAACCACTGCCCTGGTGACACCACGCACCGGACATCTACCAGACATTGCCGTATTTCACCGGACAGTGCCCGAAAGTCGCCTGAACCCCGAACGTTGCCTACCCGCCAGACTCATCACCACCCCCCCCCCCCTCCCCGCTCCTCCTCACCTTTCCCGGGCCCATGCGTCCCCCCGGGCTGCGGGCCTACATAATTTTTGGCCGCCCGCACCCTACACTAGGTAAGGGACAGTGAATCTCAATCTTATATTGATTTTGGCATGTATATCAATAGGGTCCATTAAATATATGGATGCAATAACAAATGTTTACTAAGTGCACTTGTGTTCTAAGTTCAAGATGTAGGACCAAACCTAAGTACTTCAGTTTTGAGGATTTTGTTTTCATTGGACTAGCAGCTTTAGGGTATTTTAACTCATATATACTTAAACCTGTGTAGTCCGATGAAGCATCAAATTTTCAAAACCAAAACAAGTACTCAATTTGATTCTACATATCTAACTTAAATACTGGTGCACTTGTTAAACATTTGTCACCACACAGAAGGGGATTACTGAGACAATTTAGTAGATCCTGTTACTATAGACAAGTATGGTGTCAAGAGTTTTGGCATGCTTGCCAAAATTAATTTGGCATGTTTGCACCTCATATATCTCAAAACTTAGTCATTTAAAATAAAAGCTACTTCAAACTAGGTTAAGGTAAATTATAACAATCAAGTTAAAAGATTTATTTCAGAAAATGACAGAAACTCAAAACCATCGGACTATGCAACTTTAAGCAAAGTGTGACTACTCACAATGTGAGGCCTTTATCATCTAGAGCAAAAAGTAAAACTTCTTTTATTTAATGACATTGATTTTCGTATCATCGGCTATTGGACGTCAAACATAGGCATTCTGACATACACCTTTGGAGGAAACCCGCTGCCGCCACATAGGCTACTTTCCAATAAGCAGCAAGGGATCTTTTATATGCACTTTCCCACAGACAGGACAGCACATACCACACCCTTTGACGAACTAGTTGTCCCCAAGAGCACTAATAGGGGCTACTAATTACGCCTTGAGATAAAGAACGAAAGCATCTATGTCCTTAGGTAAAATAGTTTATTACATGAAGCTACCTTAATCGACAGTAAAATAATAAGAAGCGCCGGATATAGATTTATCTTCCAAGCATTCAATTACATGTCAAAATTGCTGTAACCATGATTATAGTACATTTCATAACCACATGTGAGATCGGTTTGTATGAAATGGGTAAACCCGCTGTAGGTTGTTTGGAATACAGCTCACACACAAAAAGATAGCTATGTTATTATAATGAATTAGAACTTCACTGCCCTCGGAGTGAATATGCACAAGATAATCATAATATTTAGCAAGGCTGCATATCACAGAACATTTTGTTTAAACAAATAATTAATGAGGAACAAAGATTAGTTTGACGCATTGAGAATTTATTTATTAAAAAAAAAGGAAGTCTGTCATAATTTGACTAGAGAAAACCACATGTCAACAGCATCATGACTTTCCACTGACTATCTGTGTCAGTTACAATTATTTCTTGATGATGTAATTATAAATAGAATCTTAAAATATTGACATGATCATTTGTCTGAATTTCTGAATAGCAACACGGTCGTTTGTCTGAATTTCCGAATACAGGGATGAAAGTGGTCTCCGGGAAAAAAAGCGGAAATGCTGATATTCTCCCATAGGCTTAGCATTGTCAGGCAATCACGGAAAATTCCCGGAAGTTGGATTTCATACATATTGGTATACGCTGATAGTGCTGCGCCATTTGAAGCACATATTAGTAGTATATGCTGCTAGTGCTGCGGTGTGGTGTGCACCACATATTGGTATACGCTGAACCTGCTGCGGTGTTTGAAGGCATTAGTAGTACACGCTGCTAGTGCTGCGGCGTTTGCACCACATATTAGTATACGCTGATGGTGCTGCAGTGTGAAATAACGTATTGGTTGGTTGTTGGAGTTTTACGTCCTGGCAACATCTAAGGTCATATCAGGAAGGGCGCAACGTATTAGTATACATTTATAGCTACAGGAAATATCCCGGAAATCCGCGAAATCGCGGAGATCTTTCATCCCTGCGAATAGCAACACAAACTAAGCATAACCATTTGTTTAATCATAATTCAATATTAAAAACACCACATTGACCAGTGCAAAAATGACATTTTCTCTTCCTATTGTGTAAACCAACTGGGGATTTTACCAGTAAACCTCGTTAGATACGTCTGTTATTTTACACCACAATTGAACACCTCAGAAATAGTCATGTCCTGGTGTAAGCATACCCTCCCCCCCCCCTCAAACCCCGAAAGACAGCGGAGAATGTCATGGCTTGAAGCATAAATGCCATTTATCGGGCTCAATTTTTGTTACCGATTCAACTTGTCAGTCCAATAACTTAGTCTATGGCATACCTGTGGTACATTATTAACAACACATGACATGACGCCATGAGATAAAAGAGATGATACCAATAAGCAGGGATGAAAGTGGTCTCTGGGGAAAAAAAGAGGAAATGCTGATATTCTCCCATAGGCTTAGCATTGTCAGGGAATCGCTGAAAATTCCTGGAAGTCGGGTTTCATACATATTGGTATACGCTGATAGTGCTGCGCCGTTTGAAGCATGTATTAGTAGTATAATACGCTGCTAGTGCTGCAGCGTTTGCATCACATATTGGTAGCCGCTGATAGTGCTGCGGCATTTGCACCACATATTAGTGTACGCTGATGGTGCTGCAGCGTGAAACAACGTATTGGTTGGTTGGAGATCTTTCATCCCTGAATAAGTAACATGTACTGGGCTACGGGGCGATCATCCCCGGGGCGACCATCCCCAACCCAGCGGGTCGCAGGTGGCGGATAGCGACATGGCCTTTAAATATGGTTAGCTGTGAAATAAGGTGGGCTTGCCCAGTCGAATAAACAGCCCCGGACCACCTGGCGATGATCCTAACAGGACGAGGAGTGGGCAACTGGTTGGCACTGGTGTCCTCATTGAAATACCTCATGTGTCCCATGACAGGTACATCATGCGAGCAAGAGCCGCGTTATAAGCTCAAGCCCCTTGTGCTCCCAAGGTAGGTCCTTTGATCAGGAGCTAAAGGTGAGGTAACCCTAACAGAAAACCTTGAGTGCTGAAGTCGGAGGTAGCAGGCCGCAAGGCGCACCCTAACAAACCATGGTACCACGCATACACAGCCATATGACACTTGGAGACAAATTCAACTGGGCTCCAAAAGAAGAAGTAGTAACATGTAGATATTTAATAGAAATACCACAGGCTCTATTTTAAAACATCATAGTATCAAACTGCGCCATTAATTCCCATCATGTATATTTTAGTGATTGGTACTTTTTCAAACTACAACCAATTACTGTTCATGTTCGCAATTGTTCAAGAGAAATGTACAATTGACCTCATCAGTAAAATGCGCAGAGATGCATACTCATATATATATATATATATGAGTACTCGATAATTTGTGCATTTACCCACTGTGCTGAGGAACTAGGTTAATAGAAATACAATAAATATACGTTGGAGCCTCCAGTTAAAGAATACGCTCCCAGATTTAGACAAGATTATTCTGGAATGACAAAGCGATGACACTGTTGTCGTCATTGAATAATAGGTTTCTGTAAGACTCAAAAGCTGTCATCAACATGGACAACAATGTGAAAATGCGCTACTTCAGCGGGTCACGTGATCTGCCAACTCTTGCGATGTGCAGACAATTTCTCAATGCAATGTGAACCTGCTTTTGTTTCATTTTCCCTTCAATGGAAGGATACCTGCTGTCAGGACAATATCGGGTACGTTGATTTTTGTTGTTTTACGCCTGAGCAACATCTAAGGTCACATCCCGGTTCGTTGAAGACAGGTATAGGCCTACTACTATACATATGGCAGTACATTGAACAGGGAGCACAAATGATACATAGGTTACAATATCAAAGGTTCTTATCTTAAGGCCACTCCCTCACGGAAACAACTTCTGACCATCAACATTTCCAGAATGGGGGGGGGGGGAATAAAAAATTGTTTCTCAGACACGTTAAGTATAACGGCTCAAACCATTTCATAATAACAATTTGAAAACCAAATGCAGATTAAAAAAAAGAATCGCCAGACATAATTCCAAGGACATCTCAAGCAGGGTTGTTTGTGTTTTACATTATTTAAACAGAGTTTTGCAGTCACACACAACACATCCTGACCAAATAAAGATTAAATTAAAACTAACACCGTTCCAAATTTCTTGAAACAAATATACATATATTCCTTTTACATTGTATAAACTGCTCACCCACGCCAAATTCTGACAAAATGTGCATGAGAAACAAGTATATCGTTTTCGTTACTTTTGTTGTTGCTTGGCCTTATCTTGTGATTAGTATCACCTATTGTTCTAATCATGAATGATGTCGCTTAGGTTTATCACAGGCAATCCACTCAAATCAACCATTCCAAGATTATGCTTTGTATTCCTTTCGGTGTCCCAGAACAGGGCGGTAGTATGTAGGAGCTGTAGATGCAGGTGGCTAAGGCAGCAACAGCGCAGTGTTTGAGGAGAGTACTTGAAGGGTGGTTCTTACTTCATGTAAGCCGGCACAAAGATGGAGCAGGTTGTTGGTTTATGTCCTAGCAACATCTAAGGTCATATCAGGACGGGTACCGACTTGTGACAGTGCGCACTCATGGCGACTTTATAGTGCTGGTGGAAGATACAAAAGAACCAGGCACTTCTTTTTTCCGACTACAGCAAAACCTTTCTAAATCGACCAATCATCGAACCGACTTTGAATGGTCCATTTAGGGAGGTGGTCAGCTTATTTTATTATCGTTACAATGGTATTTTATGGGCAATCATTCGAGACCCAAATAAAGCGATAGATATAGGGGAGTGGTCATCTGTGGAGGTGGTCGGTTAGAGAGGTTTTACTGCAGGTGGAATGATGAAACGCCAGTAAAGTATGTTTAAATGTAACAAAAAAAAATTAAAAAATTTGTTTAAACTCTAAAAGGGCTCGCAAGTAAACCAGAGTTCAGAGGTAAAATTCCACATTTTTAAGTACATAACGAACCCTGTATGGTCAGTATTGTCCTAGCAATACCATTAATTATATGGTATTTCAACCCAACAATTACCTAAAGAACACCATGAAATTATAATCAGTTATCACGTGGCATAAGAAAACACCCATTTGAAATTACATGCATTTAAATTCAACCAACTCCAAGTAAGAATTACTATCAATTAAAAAAATATATAAAAAATTAAGGTGAGTGTCAATTACATAAATAACATGAATTTATTCTGAAACAGTCCCACCAACCAACTGTCCAAACTGTTATGTTCTTCACACAGTAAAACAATGTTCTTCATATATTAAATTTACTTTTGATCTGGACATAGATAATCAGGGATGAAAGTGATTTCCGGGAAAAAAAGCGGAAATGCTGATCTTCTCCCACAGGTTTAACACTGTCAGGGAATCGCGGAAAATTTCCGAAAGTCAAGTTTCATATATATTGGTATACACTGATAGTGCTGCGCCGTTTGAAGCATTTATTAGTGGTATACGCTGATTGTGCTGCGGCGTCTGCACCACGTATTAGTACAGATCTACGCTGATGGTGCTGCGGGATTGAAAAATCCCGGAAATCCGCAGAAATCTGTCATCCCTGGATAATAGTAAGACAAATAAAACCAAACCCATGACAACAAATTTGGGGGCGGTACAGGTGAATGAATGCTTATTTAGTATTTTCGTAAGCTTCAAAACCAATGCTGAAAAGTGATTACTTTATAAAAAAGAAAAGACCAGCTTCAATTTGAGTAATCACCCAGACATTTTTAGATACTTTTAAGCCTATTTAGCTCTGTAAACAAGTGTTTAAAAAGAAAAGAACAATTATCGTCACGGTGGGCTAAAAGTTGTTTGTTCATTTTTGTTTGACGTCCTAGCAACATCTAATGTCATATCAGGACGGGATAGGCTA
Source organism: Branchipolynoe longqiensis (assembly GCA_030323885.1). Classification (NCBI taxonomy): domain Eukaryota; kingdom Metazoa; phylum Annelida; class Polychaeta; order Phyllodocida; family Polynoidae; genus Branchipolynoe; species Branchipolynoe longqiensis. Next base: position 64,055,762 of record CM059193.1, on the reverse strand, counting down.
AATCATGTAATTTCAAATATGAAATAAACAAACCGTCACCATATTGCAGGCCAGGAATTTCCTGAATCTTCCAAACCAGTATATTCTTCTTTAAAAAAAAAAAAAGAAGATTTCCAAGTACTTTCAAAGGCATGGAAAAAGTTTAATTTTAAATTTCCGAAAACTTTCCAGCTTTTCGACAACCCCATTAAAAAACCTGATTATGTATGTAACTAACCAGAGCTTTAATTGTCATCATACCCCACCCTCAATAAAAAAGCATGTTAGAAGTGGTTGGTGGTACTGATTAGTTGGTTATTGGAGTTTTACGTCCTGGCAACATCTAAGGTCATGAATATGAGGACGGCGGTAGTACTGTACTCTCCACCACTGCGTGCATTCTACACGAGGACCGGCTCCGTCCTGCACCCAGCCTCCTGGCCGTACGTCGGAAGGCGCTGCTGCTGCTGCTGCCCGACCGGTGGCTGCTGAGTTGACGGAGTGGTTGTCATGGGAACGTCCTCGATCACTGCCCCCGGGTTGACGATACCACCGGGCCTTGAACTGGGGGCACCGGGTCAATATTCCGTCCGATCCCCAATGACAGCACGGGTATCAGTGGAGCTGCAACAAACAGCAGATTAAGCACAGGTTGAAACACGTGCAAATATGAATGTATATATGTGTGTGTGTGTGTGTGTGTGTGTGTGTGTGTGTGTGTGTGTGTGTGTGTGTGTGTGCGAATTTCTTTTCTTTTAGGCGGACAGAACAATTTTTTTTAAGTATATTTTTTTCAAACGAAGCCACATAACTTAACTTCATCATGGGAGAAATAAAAACAGACCATCTGGATAATTATAAATTATTTATTAAATGCCACCGATCCTTATTGAGTAATGTACGTAACAGTTGCATAAATAAATACGATGGTTAAAAAAATATATATTAAAAGATAAATAGTAGATTGGTAAGTTCTGATTTACCTTAGTTTGGTAAGTTCTGATTTACCTTAGTTTGGTAAGTTCTGATTTACCTTAGTTTGAAGTAACTTATGTTAAAGTATTAACATTGGAGACAATTGGAGTGACAACTTGCAACATTAATTTTGGCATGCACGTCCAAATACCGGATACCATAGGCTACGTCACCAATGACCTATTAAATTGACTCTATATTCCTTCTATAATCTTCTAAATGTCTAATAAGTGAACCAGATGAACATGTAGCATATCTGTTTTGGTTTTGAAAATTTGATGTTTTCACAGGACTAGGTAGCTTTATTATTTACGATTAGGAACGAAAAACGCAGCAAAATAAAAATCATTTCATTCATTACAACTGTAGAATATCGTTTACTCATTAATGCAGAATCTTTAATAGAATTTTCTCACAGCTACTGAGTGCATTTCTCATATTACATAGGACTTGGAATAATGCACTTTCTGGCATGTTAATTAATACTGCAGTTGCTTACTTAAAAATTAATTTGCACATATTGACACTGAGTTCCATTACAAAAATGTGGATTTCTATATTGCCAGCGTCACTTCATCAACATTTCCCTAAATTACGCCACTTTAACAACGCTTTCTAGGTTTTGTATCGACCTTTTGCCAAACTTGAGGTGTATAATGAGGAACACGATCCCCAGGATGATGCAAATCGTGCCGACCACCAGGTAAGCGATGCCCAGGAACGGGTTCTTGCCACCCAGCCAAGATGTAGTCGACAGAATCATCCGTTTACTGCCATCGAACATCTTTACAGGATAGTCTGGTCACGTGGGTTAGGGAAACTCGAGATGTTTGTTTGTTTGTTGTTTTATGTCCTAGCAACATCTAAGGTCATATCAGGACGGGTATTGACTTGGGACAGTACGCACACATGGCAGTTTTATAGTGCTCCCCCACTGGGAAATCAGGCCGCCATCACCATGACCTGATATCCCACTCAGTCACATTATCCTGACACCGAGCTAACCAGTCCTTGTCCTATCCTAATAATGCCAAGCACCAGGCTAGGAAGCGACAAGTATAAATTTTTAAGTCATTGGTTTGACTCGACCGGGAACCGAACTCACGAACTCCCGATCTTCCGCATGTGAGGCATGTACTCTACCGATTCGGCCACCGCGCCTGGTGGAAACTCGGGAACGTCACTTATTGGACAAAAAATCAACCTCGAGGAAATAGTAGACATTGAAACAGGGAGCGAACTTGTAATTGGAAGGAATAACAATGTTCTCACTAAATTAGTGGTGTTCTCTGTGGCAGAGTAGTTAACAGTGTCTGACTTTTGTCTAGGGCGGACTCCTAATCTGAAGATCGGTCGTTTGATTCCCCCATGCCATCACCTCTGCCAATTTGATTTCCACCGCTGTGTATAATTTACAGCATCATCAAAGGCCAGTTGCTCTCATACAATGTCTATGTGGTGTGGGAGGTTAAAAATCCCTTGTGTCAGTAAAAATAGCCTTGGGATTTCTATCGACCAACTGTCTAATGGTGAAACCAAGACTATTTAAACTTATCCATGATAGGCAGTATAAATCTTCCAAGAATATAAATTTTTTTAATTGCCACTCCCAGCAGCAGGAAGAACTGGTAGGTTACCAATTAGCACTACAGCCCCCCGTACGCTGCCTTGGAGGGTCCTGCTTCAGGTCATACGACTACATGGTGCTACCTCCACAGTCGGTTTGTCTGTTTAAATTGAAATTGTATGCAACCATGATTCAGTCATTAGGCAATATCTCGCCCCCGCCCCCCCCCCCCCCCATTTCATAGCGGTTTCCCACTTTATGTATAGTCCAGGCCTGGCCGTTAAGCTGCATTCTGCCGTCTACCTATAAGAACACCGATACTGCACATGGACACAATTGACCATTCATTTCACAAGCAACAGATCGAGATATTTGTATATGGAGAATAGTGTGTCTTCTAATATATAAATAAACATAGCATAACTATGCCGCAGAGGATAAATTTACAATGCATTTATTAGGTGATATCATCTAAATAATATGCAGCATGGATGCGGTCATACTTATAGGGGGTGTCCCTAAATATGTACCCGGAGGATGGCTTTACAATGAGGTTATTAGGTGATGTCTAAATAATACGTAGCATGGAGGGTAGATTTACAATGAGGTCATACTTATAGGTGGCGTCCATAAATAGGAACACAGAGGATAGCTTTACAATGCAGTTATAAATAATACGTAGCATGGATGCGGTCATACCTATAGGTGGTGTCCCTAAATATGTACATGGAGGATAGCTTTACAAGGCAGTTATTAGGCGGTCTAAATAATACGTAGCATGGAGGGTAGATTTACAATGCGGTCATACTTATAGGTGGTGTCTCTAAATATGTACCCGGAGGATAGCTTTACAGAGCAGTTATTAGGTGATATCGTCTAAATAATACATAGCATGGAGGGTAGATTTACAATGAAGTTATTAGGTGATGTCGTCTAAATATGTAGCATTGAGAATCAATTTACAATGAGGTTTATAACACCTGTGTCCTAAATAAACATCGCATAACTATGCAGCAGAGAATTGATTTATAATGAGACCATAAGTGGTGTCAGGTAAATATGTAGCAAGGACACTCACAATAAGGGTGTAAGTGGGGGTCACCTAAATAATCATAGCATAAATATTTTACAAGGACTATAGATTTACAAGGTTATTAGGGTGTCACCTAAACATGCAGCAGGAAGGTTAGTGAGTATGTTCCGTATAAAAGGGTCACATGGTGTGATCTCCCATTACACAAGTTAGGAAAGGATACTGTATTTGACATTCAGGATGTAATTTCCTTTAGGCAGACCTTCTTCGAACCTAGCCTTGTGATCAATACGCCGATACAACTTGCGGAAGGTTGGCAGCGCAGCGGTACGCATCCACACGATCAGATCTTCATTCTCGTACCCGCCAGGAAGGCGTTCTTTCCAATTTGGTGGAATCACCGAGTTGTTGAACGCTTCAATATAGATGTATGCATACTACAATTAGACTCAGATAAAAGTTGCACAATCTGACAGTTTTGAGTATCTACAATAATTAAAAAAATAACTATATTAGTTTGATTTCTATAATCTAGTTTATGTTAGAGGAACTCTTATTAAAAGTGTTAATGGGGATATTTCAAGTGAAATCATGCACAATATTTTTGATGTGACCTGCAGAAACAACATGTTCTATTAATATTGCTTATAAGCACCAATAAGTGTTTAATATCTAAGTTAGATATATATGTAGGATCAACTCTAGTCAAAAGGCTTTGGTTTCGAAAATGTTATGCTTTCATCCGATTATGCAACTTAAATAATGCATCAGCAATGAACAGTACATTGCAATGAACGGTACAGTACATAGAATAGAAAGACAATAACCATACCAGCCTGTGTATGGCTACTACTAGCCAAAATACTTTGCAATGATCACATACAATAAATTAAACAAAAGAAGATACACAAAATTATAAAGAATTCACTTTTAATTTCCAACAATTGTAATTGGTATTGTGGCTGTGGCAGTATTAGTTTTTCTTTCTTTCTTTCTTTCTTTCTTTCTTTCTGATTTAACCTTTGCCCACTCTGAAATATCAATATATACATACCACTTTTGCCATTTGAGGATTTGTACAAAACTATTTTCCATTTGTCAGCTGAATGTCTATACCGATTCTAAAATTTATTCAAGAAACACAATTCACATCTAAGTCAAAAGTTAAGTTTTGCAATGTAGATTGTGAGTAATGTCGAAAATACGTGTGCTGAAATTGCATGGTTTCATAGGTTTCTTTTTTGGCACATGGCCAACATAATGTTCAATCAAATAACAGGATACGATAGAATCAAGGAAAGAGACACACTCATGAGAGAAGCCTGAAGAAGGTCCTTTTCCTTTCACTTCCATCGGTTTAAGTGCAATAGAACTGATACCCAGAAGCATTAAAGGGTCAATTCAGGGGAAATTCAGCTTGCTTCCATCGCAAAGTATCTAATACCACTGCAATAGGAAACAAAGAATTGCGGAAATCTTGCTCCGAAGAAGGCTCATGCATTCAGTCCAGTAAAGTCTAGGTTGTCAATATAATGAATGCCATTACTGCTCAAGTTGTTTGGCAAGGGCTCGCGGATGGTGCCATGACCAGGCCACGACGGCGGTGGGGTTGTACCAGCAAACGCTGAAATAGTCCCAGACCAACTAGAAAATTGCATCTTTAGCAGCAGCTCATTGCAATCAACTAAGAAACGTCAGATTTATTAAGGGGAGACATGGGTGATTTTTGGGTGATTTCCGTATCTCAAAAACTATTAAAGATAGAGCTTTGAAAATTGGAGCACACATTCTTTGTATCAAGAGAAGCATATCTGCAGAGTTTCAAAGCTCTATCTTGAGTAGAGGTCATATGATGAAGGATCTTGCACACACAAAAAAATCCAAATTTTACCCCCTCCAGGAAGTATACTGAATGTGCCTAGATTTGCCTGAATCAAGTTATTATATGAAGAACTGGTCCAGTTGAGTGCAAGAAGGTGGTTTGTGAATTTATATATGTCATTACCAACATGTCCCTACATGACGAACCAGAGGGGAAAAAAATTCAATGGTCAATTTTTGTGTCTCCATCCCTAGCTCTTGAACTATGAAAGATACAGTATTTTTAACCATCTTATTGCACTCAGCAGCAACTTTTACATACGACTGCCAAGTTTCAACTTTCTGCTACAATTATAACTTACATTTTTAGAGGGGCCAAATTGGCAAAACCCTGGGAAAAGCAGTTTTGAGAAAACAAGCTTCAAAGTTCACAAAATGTTTCTTTCAAATGGTAACGTCCAGTATCATCATCTAGAATCCCATATTATATACACAAATATCCAGTCAAGTAATTATCTGTCCAAAAAACATATCATTTACACCAAATACCAGAAATCACCAGTTTCACCCAAATTCATGTTCCGATCACCCATGTCTCCCTTAATAGAAGTTTTGAAGTTAATGGTTGTGTCTATTTAAGCTACAGCTCCGAACGTCTTTAGTTTATCCCAATAATAACAATAATGGCTCAGTGCTAATTCAGATTTTCATATAATCCACCTCCCCTCCCATATTAATGGTAACACAAAATGATTATAGAAAAGAGTAAAGTGTACTTTCAGCATACAGTAAAACCTCTCTTAGTGACCACTCACCTATATGGATCGCTTTATTTGGGTCCCAAAGGGTCGCCCATACAATACCATTGTAGCGATATTCTAACTCCCTAAAGCGATTTCCTCCATAAATGGACCATTTAAAGTAGGTCCCATGGTCGGTCGATTTAGAAAGGTTTTACTGTAAATAGATAGTCGCTGGTAATACCGGTATTCTGAGTTATTGTCTGCTGGTTTATGAAGAACCGAAGCTGTGACTCAGTGTGCTTACACGCCTGAAGTTGGGGGCTGAGTGCCCTTCCAAGCCGTACCATTCAAAATAAGCCTTATACTTTAAGCTCACCTTCCACCTATGACCACATGCCTCCTGATGATTAAACTTACCGTGCGTTTATACAACGCAACAATTGTGTGACTTGTTGAACAGAACCGGAAATCCGCTTAAAAACGGTTTGTTTGTTTGTTGTTGTTTTACGTCCTAGCAACATCTAAGGTCATATCAGGACGGGGCTTAAAAACGGAAAACCCCCTGATATCCTGGCCAGAAGGAAATTCCAACCAAAAACTTGTTATATTCTTCTTGTAACCGAGAACTATAGAGCTGTTTTTCCGGAACAGCTTATTCAGTAAATCTACGATAAACTACAAAGGCATGAGTCCTTTAATACGTTAAGAGCCAAAAGGAATGCCCTTCATTTAATAAAACAACATTTTTTTAATAACACAGCCCAAAATAAATTGGGGTCATTACAAAATAACACGTTCTTATGCAAAACACCCAGCAGAAATATGAAGTATTTAGTATAACTGATATTAATATTAAACATAAAAGCATCAACATTGCACTTCGTTGCAAGTGGTGACTAAGCCTCCCCCCGAAACCCCTCCCATAAAAATGATATTTATATTAAAGCCATTTGCATCTTACCCATTACTCCCTTAAAACCACCGACAGTCTAAATGAATACTGATGGAATTACTAAACATAAATATATACATGTAGTGCCAATGATTTTCCGCAATCGCGGAAAACGGACGGAAATCGTGGATTGTCAAGTTTGAAACGGAATTCATAAGTTGGAGCGGAATACCGTTATTTTCATGTCAAATCCGTTATTTTGAACTAAAAAGTGACAGAATAAAGCCTAAATTGATCAAATACCACTTCTCCGTAGCCATGATCTCCAACCTAACATCAATATTTATTTTAATTTTATTTGTCATTCTTTTGTGTGACGATCATGTTGTGATGTGTTAGATTATTACTTCAATTGGTATCATTATAATAAAAGTGCAGTGTCAAGTTGAATGATAAAATCCCCGTCAATTAATTCTAACATGAAAGCAATATATAAGTAACATAATCAAGCATAAAATTAAACAGTGTGGAATGGAATTTGTAATTTTTTTCTGAAACGGAATTTTCTATTTGGTGAAACGAAATTTGCCTTATTTTGAAACGGAAAATCATTGGCACTACACATGTTATATGTATTGTTAGGAACTAGGTAGTTATGTTGAAGCAATACAAATTCAATGCATTGTTATCTACTTACTTTTAGGGTTTTTGAATTTAACGTTTCTGTCAGAGGCCCAGGCAATACTGCTGTTGAGTAGATTAATATCTTCCAAGGCTCCGTTGTTTACATACTGAATAGTCAATGTATCTGAAAGAAAATTAATGGAAAGTCACCACACTTCACCTTCACATCTTATATGACAAAAACAATCAGTTTTTTTAAAGTGGAACTAACTCATATACAAACATGTATATGGGTCACTCTCTTGAAAACTAGTCAGAAGTGTCACATAGAGAGTTAAAATTAATATTTGAATTTTTAACATTTGTTGGTTGCAAATGAAAGTTAGAAATCTCCCCTTTATAATATAAATTAATGAGATGAAAAATAAAGGTGTAGTCCATGATTAAGCTATGTCTTATGGCAGTATAACATGTGTTGCTCAGACGTAACACATGTTTAGGACACCACACAGTCTGCTTAATCAAAATCTAAGCAGAATTAAATAAGTTCATACTGAGAAGCATTTTAATCATGGCATAACATACAGAAATATGTAGTGCTTATATTGATTAAAAAAAAAGTAATTCCCAGCCATGCTTTATTCACTAAATAATTAGTGTACAATATTTGTGTGCCATCCAGACATCACTGGTTACATCTGTGACGAAAATTTGTAATGTTATTTCTGAAGACATCAAATAATTTTTTTTAAAATTTAAGCATGCATACATGTTGATAAATACTTCCTTTTGATTTGGGAACTGTTTTGTTTGATATATCAATGCAATACAAGATGTTAGTAAGGATCCAACCATATCCCATATGTCATGTTACAAATGGCTGACTGTAAAATGGATTTTTTTTGTACAAAAACACTTCATAACTAAAAAGACAAAAGTTGCACATGGTTTATTTTATTTCCCTTATTTCTTACATCAAATCTGAACATGAATATGAAAAGTATAAGGAAAAAAATAAGTAGGATGTTTTTTTTTAAATTGATGTTTTAAAATTCCATCCCATGCTGACCAGTTTTCAGGAGAGTGACCCATATACATGGTTCATACAAATATTTTGACAAAGATTTCCAGGACTTTTCAAGGATAGTTGACACTTTTTCAAGGACTTTTTGCCATACACAACTGCGAACATAAGAAAATCCTAACTGAGCAACATTCCAACCAATCTGCGCAGGCTCACTTTCTCTGCGCCTCACTTATTAACATCTCCATTGTGGAAGCACGTGTTAGTTACTATTGGTGCCAACTTATTCTTGGAACATGTGGGTTTGTGTACTTTTGCGCATAGTTTTTTAATTCAGCTCTGTTTTAAAAAAAAAGCCATGCTAGTGTTATTTCTTGTTGGCATACTTCACCGCCTTTTCTTCGATTCAAAATGACATACCTTATTTTACCTCAAACAAGAATTCAAGGATATTTTCAAATATTCAAGGATTAAAAAAACCCAACTAATTCGAGGACTTTTCAAGGACAAAAGCGGATATTTCAAAATTCAAGGACTTTTCAAGGACTGGTTCGGTTTTCAAGGACTTTTCAAGGTCCGTGCAAACCCGGATATAATATTAACAATAATCCACTGCTCATATTTGGGATTCTAATAAATCTGAAGATTCTATTAAAGTTGCATAATCCGATAAACGCATGACATTGTACGAGGCTAGATTTGAACTAGATAAAAGATTCACCCGGTACTTGTAGTACACGGGTGAAGATCAGCCTTATATAAATACTGGCGAAAATAGCGTTAGTATGGAAGTGAGGCTACAGTATGTGGCTCCAGTATCAAAGGGCTACGCATATTATGCATATAGGCACAGAGTTGGTGAAATGGGAGAGAATGCAAATCAAAAGCACCCAGATAACACCCTCACAGCTCGTACAAGCCTATGATATGTAAATATGATAGGTAGTCTTAAATAAGAGTAGAAATAATAAGCATATATGTCAAGAAAATCCAAAAAAATTAACAAGATATATGTAAAGAATAATTGTTGCATCTTACATTGTGAAATTAGGCTCTCAATTCTTTGACCCGTTTTTTCGCCAGCTTTTACATAAGGCTGGTTTGCACCCCTACTGCAGCAGTACGGGGTGAATCTTGTATCTAGATTTGAACCTACATGCGGGGCACTTATTAAACATTTATTGCTGTATAGAATGAATACTAAGTCAATTTAATAGAACCTGTTACTGCTGAGGCTGATGAACGACAGCATTTCGATGTCCACACCAAATTTAATTTAGCATATTTTCCCTTCAAATATCTCCAAAGTGAGCCATTTATAAATAAAAGTTGTTTAAACTGAATTAAAATATTATTATAAGTATCAACCTAATATATTTATATGAAAACCATCGGATGATACAACTTTAAATAAAAACATAAATGCACCATGACACGATATCCCACTCAGTCACATTATGCTGACACTGAGCCAACCACCAGTCCTTGCCCTATCCTATTAATGCCAAGCGGCAGGCTAGGAAGCGACAAGTATCAATTTGAAAGTCATTGGTTTGACTCGACCAGGAACCGAACGCCTGACCTTCCGCACGCGAGGCCCACGCTCTGCCGATTAGGCCACCGCGCCTGGTCATTGTGTTAATATTGGATGGAGAAAAAACATAAAAATAGATTGTTTTGGGGGGTTAAAATATTTTTTTTTAAAGAAATGGTTGAAAACGCAGATTTACAACAATAAATCGCGGCAATCCGCGAAACCTCGATCTTACATCCTGTAAAATAAATTTAGCTTGTACTTTACAGCAGGTTAGCAGTGTAACGTTTGAAAAAAACGAATACTGCATCTTCTTACGATGCTGGGTCAGAATTAACAGTTCTCTTTTAGAATCCTAAATATAATCTTGGGTATCTTATATAACATAAACAAGATGCTGCAGGTACATAAAACATTTGTTCGTTAGTGAGACCAGCCTTCTCAGTCCCCAGTTAGTTTGCACAGGTTCTTTTGCGTGGCAGGATGCCGATCTAATCTGCCATGCGGTATTTTATGGAAAAATAAAAGTGAATTCAAAATGAAGAAAATGCAACACGTTACATGCGGCTTACCGTTGAAAATGCTGTTTGCGATAGACCCACATGGCGCTATGGGATATTTGGGCAATGAAGTGTTTTGCTGGTAGTACCGGTAGGGGTTGCAGTCCGAGCTCAGTTCCAAGCCCAAGTCGTTGCCCTCCAATTGCCTGTCATCACGTGACTTGACGTAACGCCTGTGGTTCTGGTAATAGTTGGTGAGCCCGTAGTACATGTACACCTCACCCTAGGTTAGAAAAAAAGAAAAAGTGACCACACTCAGCTAAAGCTCTCGTGTAGCATCAGACCAACACATTTACAAGTCAACATCATTATTAATTCCTTAACCGTGAGTGTTGTTGGGGCACCACAAATAACTATGTCTATGCAACCAGCCTAACTCAAGGCCTGTCCATTCCCTGATGTTGTCTTCCCACCTCTTCTTTGTCCGCCTTGTGTTCTTCTCCCTTTCAGTTTCACTGTGCCTTTCAAGATGGTTTTGGCCAGTCATGATGAACAGGAAATATGACCATACCACTGCAGTTTGCATCTCTTTACAATTGTTAGATCTTTGTGTGGTCCAATTGCCTGCTGGATTTTGGCTTGGACTTCCTCGTTGGTGACATGGTATTTGTATGAGAATTGCAGTATCTTGCGGTAGCGCCTCATTTCCGTTGTTTGCATTCTTCTTTGGAGTTCTGCTATGGGGGTCCATGATTCACAAACATACAGAAAGATCGATGTGACAAGGGAACACATCAGTCATATCTTGGAGCTGAGAGAAACACTCTTGTCAAACCAAACTGGTTTCAGCCTTGTCAATGCTGCTGTTGTTTGTGCTATCTGAGAGTATCTCAGGCTTGGAACCCTCATCAGTTATCAGGGATGAAAGTGGTCTCCAGGAAAAAAAAAGCGGAAATGCTGATATTCTCCCATAGGTTTAACATTGTCAGGGAATCGCGGAAAATTCCTGGAAGTCGGGTTTTAAATATATTGGTATACGCTGAAAGTGCTGTACCGTTTGAAGCATGTATTAGTAGTGTACACTGATAGTGCTGCAACGCTTGGAGCATTTATTAATATTAGTAGTGTACTCTGATAGTGCTACCGCATCAGCACCATCAAAGAGGATAATAATAATAATAATAATAATAATAATAATAATTAGTATATGCTGATGGTGCAGCGGTATTGAAAAATCCCGGAAATCCGCGGAATCGCGGAGATCTTTCACCCCTGAGTTATAACTGAGACCAGGTAGTCGGATCTTGTGACTATCACCGGTCTCTGTCCAGTCACTTCGATCTGTGTTGAAGCAACTGGTGTTGTTTGTTATTACTTATATTAGCTTGGTCTTCTTGGAAAGAATTGATTTATGTCATAGGCTGTTGCGGCTTTGTCATGACGCAAAACTAAATTTGCCAGTTCTTTTTTCCTCTCCTGCTAAACGATCAATGTCATCAGCAAAGTGGAGGTTGGTAATTATTCTACCTCCAATGCTGACTGTGTCTACATGATCTTCTAAGGCATCTGTCATGATCCTGTCATGAAATGAAGAACTGAATTGAATTTTGAGAAAGTTGTTGAAAAGGGTGGGTGAGAGTATACATCCATGTTGTACTCCAATTTGCAAGTACAGTCAAACCTCTCTAACCGACCACCTCCACAGATCGACCACTCCCCGTATAGATCGCCTTATTTGGGACCCAAATGATTGCACATACAATACCATTGTAACAATTAAAAAAACTCTATACTTTTAAATCAATAATTCATTCAGACCGACAGACCAACTTTTCAGTGCCAGAATGCTAATGAGGCTTGTTCTCAGCAGACTTGTACTGTATTTCACTCTGTATGTCAGTGTTTGTTTGTTGTTTTACGTCCTAGCAACATCTAAGGTCATATCAGGACGGGTGCCGACTTGTGACAGTGTGCACTCATGGCGACTTTATAGTGCTGCCACACTGGGAAACCAGGCCGCCAGCATCAGGACCTGCCATCCCACTCAGTCACATTATCCTGATACTGAGCCAACCAGTCCTTGCCCTATCCTAATAATCCCGAGCGCCAGGCTAGGAAGCAACAAGTATAAACTTTTTAAGTCATTGGTTTGACTCGCCCAGGATTCGAACCCACAAACTCATGGGTTCGGATCTCCCGATCTCCCAAAACAGGAGTCAGACGCTCTACTCATTCGGCCACCCCGCCTGGTGTGTGTGCCATTATGAGAGGGAGTCAATACAACACAGGAGGTTGTCACAGTAATGATAAATAAACAATGGGGTTGAATACCGGCAGCAGTACTGAGCATACACTGTGCACAAGTGTCACGGTCCAAACAGGCTGAGAAGAATTAACGGGTCCATTCCAGCTGAATACAAATACTAGCCAATCATAGCCGCGGAGCTGAAAGTATTAATACTTGCATGTATGTTAACATATGGAATTTAATTTTTTGTTTTTTGTTGTTTGTTTGTTAGTACATTAGTTGTTTAAGCAGGGGAAATTTCAATCGTGGACGATTGGTCTTCCTCATTCCACTGCTCTTTGCCCTATCCTAATAATGCCGAGCGCCTGGCTAGGAAGCGACAAGTATCAATTTTTACGTCATTGGTTTGACTTGACCAGGGTTCGAACCCACGACCTACCAAACACGGGAGACAGATGCTCTAACTCATTCGGCCACCCCGTCTGGTTACAACTTTAAATAAAACGATTGTTTGATTGATTGGTGGTTGCTTTACGCCGTGTCGGCAGCATAGGCCATATAAAACGCGTTTATACCTTCTTTGAAACAATGTATCATATAATTCTTTTTTAAAAACAATTTTCTTTACATCTCTTCATACACATGACAACCGAGGCAAATATTGTGCTAACCTGATTGCTAATATGGGTATTCCGAGTTACACTTGTCCCTCAGCAAGGACTGAGGCTGTGACTCAGTATGTTGCGTTGAAGCTACAGCTTACATAGCAGATGGTGGGGGGAGAGGAGGTGGTGAATATACAATCATCATGCTACAGGAAGTGGCATCTAATTTCATGTAAAATATTGGTGAGACCAATTTCACTCCAATCTACATTAGAAATAAATTTTTGGCAATAATCCAACCAAGCTCAGGGCCACGTTCAGGGTACGCCTCCGCGACGTCTCAGAGACGCCTTTTGGCCTATTTGCCTTCAGGGTGCGTCCCGGAGACGCCTCCCATTTCAGACAGGAGACAAAAAGCGCCTCGAAAATGGCCGCCATATTCAGTGGTTTCAGCCAATCAGAGCGCTTCTTTTCCATTGCAAATGGATGCCGCCTATGGGGGGGGCGGCCATTTTTGAGGCAACCAACTGCTTTTGCTGTTCAGACTAATGTGATGTCAGGGATTTCCCCCCCGAGACGTCTCGGAGGCGTACCCTGAAGGCAGCCCAGGAAGCATACGGTTGTAAGTACAAATTGGGTTATAGTGAAGGATTGGGCTCGGAGGGGGAAGACCCATCTCCACCAATCGCTCTGTAAGCTATTGCTGCCAGGGGGCATGCTGGGTCTGAGACTAGCCGAATTCAGAACACACGCAAGGTAGGACAATGATTTCCCTGTTGTCTGGGGCACCTAGTTTACTCGGTCGGGCAGTTGAAGTTCTCAGTGACAGTTTCAATTGACTACATCACGGTTCCAGCGGCGCGGTGCATTGTGGGATGCATCAGAGCAAAACAACCCCCCCCTAAAAGCACATGGCACATGCTAATACACTGGGTGCAGCTATCAAATGTGTTAGTTTCAGCTCATCTCAGCTCTTGTTTGAAACATAGAATACTAACTAAAAAAATATATATAATAAATTAAGATATTAATCTTTTATCCAGCATTGCATTTACATCAATATAATCAGCACATTTTATGCCATGTGCATTTAGATTTAGAAAGATCTAGGCACTCAGACTAGTGTTAGAGCCATAGCTAGAGTACTCAATGCATTGTCAATGGCAGTGAACAATCTCCATACATAAAAAGTAAAATATTGATAAAACTACACCACCTAGAGACAAACCGCTTGGAACACATATAGAAAACATGTTTAACAAAAAGATTATATTAAATTGATAGGGTTAGGGTTTTGGATTTCTATTATTTTTGAATAAAACTAACGTTTTTCACTGCGCGCATTGGCAAACTCAATGGGCGTACGCCTTTGCTTTGCTCCCAACGCCGTTTTCAGCACATGCGCAGTCGGAACCGTGATGTAGTCAATTGGCTAACTTGGGCTTAGGCAAGTAGTTTTGCCACTCTGGCAAGTAGAAAATTCAGTCACTTGCCCAATTGGGCAACTGGAAAAAAAGTTAGTGTCCTACCATGACACGTATTGCAAATGACAACCAAATTAGAACAAAATATATATATATTAATTATTATTAATGACAAAGTTAACACAATAATGTACTATATAATTTATAAATCGTACACGATTATACTAAATTTAATAGTCTATTCCTCACAATGCATAAATGGATATACGTAAACAATTATCTGTCAAACTATATAATTTGGCTAAGTTAACATTTGTTCGTTTGTTGTTTTACGTCCTAGAAACATATAGAGTCATATCAGGACGAATTAATATTTGTGTTCGGATTTAAGGAACCATGACCTAAACAGGGTCAGGCTGGGCCGTGCATTTTGGACATCAGAAATCAACATTGCGCATGGGTAGGTCCCTATGTAGGTTTACTGGCTGGTTTACTCGCATATGGGGCACTAGGGGCCCACCCTTTCAATTTCTCCAAATGATCCCTGCCTCAGTAGGATTGTCAGCTATTACCGTTCATCGAGCTAAATCCTCTTGGGTTGTCATTTTTAAATTGGAGAAATTTCATTGCAGACAAGTCTTCTTCCTCAGCCCACTGCTCCTTATCATATCTTAATAATGCTAAGCGCCAGACTAGGCAGCGACAAGTATAGATTTTTAACTTAGTCATTGGTTCGACTCAGCCAGGACTCAACTCATTCGGTCATTTAGTTATAGCAATAACATATCGGTATTTTTCTCTCGCTTTTCTTTTGAAAAGCATTATCACTTACTTTGGAACCCCCCCCCCCAAAAAAAACCACTATATATATATCAAATGAGATGAACAAACCGTCACCACACTGCCATCCACAACTTTCCTAAACCTTATGGACACAGCTAGTTTCAAGAACCTGGAAAAGTTGTGAATTTCCCAAAACTGTCCCAACTTTTCCAGAACCCCGTCCGAGCCTTGTAACAAGAGAAAGATTGCAGGTGTTTACCTTGATATCCTGATTGAGTGTGAAGTTGACGGTGCAGGTACAGTTCTCC
The DNA here is from genome assembly GCA_030323885.1 of Branchipolynoe longqiensis. NCBI lineage: Eukaryota > Metazoa > Annelida > Polychaeta > Phyllodocida > Polynoidae > Branchipolynoe > Branchipolynoe longqiensis. The sequence continues at coordinate 64,039,702 of CM059193.1, read as the reverse complement.
GTATACGGTTTGGCGACCAGCACTTCCCCACAGTCATTGTAGCCGGGGACATCCGTCGTGTTGCAACTATCTGTATAATCCACAGTCACCTCTTGTACCTGCACAATGACAACCAGCATGCAGCACATCAATTCAGAACCATGGCCGCGTTCAAGTGCGCGCCTCGGAGAAATCCAGACGTCATGCCAGTCCGAACGACATTTAGCTGTTGGGTGCCTCGAAAATGTCGGCCCCCATATTGTGCAGCCATTAGAACATCTATGATTGGCTGAACCCCACAGCCATTTTGTAGGAGTTTTCACCTCCTGTCCAAAAAGCATGACGTCTCAGAGTCAACTCCGAGGCCCACGTTGGATACAAATTGGCAAAAAAGATGCCGTGGAGCCGTCTCAGAGTCGACCTGAGGCATACCCTGAATGCGGCCCTGGTATAACAAAAAGGCTGTATGATGAGAAAACAGTACCACCCTCGGGATAGTTGAGTTCAAACTGGGAATCAAATTGTGTGAATAAATACATACATATTCCACTGTCTAATATACTTTCAAAAGGTTAGTATTCATTAAAATTACGTCCGGTTTGAATTAATTTCACAAAACAAATCGCTGTGAAATACGAAACTGACATGCTGTCATTTTCTACATTTTTTTTTTGGGGGGTAAAGTATTTATTCATCTGAATATGACATTTGTCAGCGCCGGAGCACTGGTCTTCCGACCATCTTACTATTTGAATTGACATTCTAAATAATCTAAGTTTGGTCAGTGCTGTATTAGTCACAGCACCGATCCTGTGGAATTAAGGGAGTGGCTCCTGCTGTATAATGTACAGCAGCAGTCACTGCGGTTCATGCAAAAATGGGGAGCAGCACTGAGTAGAAGATGTATACTCGGGCAACTCAAACAATCGTCGTGGGTTACATTTTTTCTCTTATAAAACAAGCTAAGTTTATAGTTGACAAGACATTTTGTCTGTCTTATATAATGTTCAATGTGTTTAAACAGATTGATAGTTGGGTAGGATGTTTGGTGTGTTGATGGTTTGTTCATGATGGTTAACATTCTCAACTTTATATGACACAAAGGTGTGGATTGTGTTTACTATTGTCAGACTACGGTTTCGGCAAGGGGTGGGGGGCACTGACCTATGCTTACAATTCTACACTACACACATGCATGCATATTCAAATTTGAAAATCGTCAATCTTGGCTCACAGAGCCAGTATTGCCAAGTTCCACAGAAGCGCTGATCCTATCTACCCTACACATTGGGTAGACAAACATGTAAATATATAATGTTCTACTTTTCAATTTCATAACTACATAATGCACTGGTGTCATTTGGTGGAGTCTAACATACATCTCAGATTTGCTATATATATATTTAAAATAAATGCCTGTGCCAGACGGGATAGCAGAATGAGTTGAGCACCCGTCTCCCGTTTTGGTAGGTCATGGGACTCGACCCATAGGTTTCAATCCTGGTCAAGTCAAACCATTGATTACAAAATTTATACTTGTTGCTATCTAGTCTGGCGCTCGGCATTACTACTAAAATGACAGGGCAAGGAGCAGTGGAATGAGGAAGACCAATTGAAATTTCCCCTGTTTAATCAACTAAAGACACACAAAACCCCATAATCATTACACCATTGTACCTTTTTCCAGTGAGCAAGGATTATTGTCTTAAAGTTGCATAATACAATGGTTTTCAGTTTCTGTAACCTTTTTTTCTCTTGATAAATACATTAGGTTCATCATTATAATCTACAATACTTTAGTTTGGAGTAACTTAAAGTGCAAACATGCTAAATTAATTTGTAGGCTTTGCAGTAAGAGGTTCTTTTAAATTGACTTAAAGTTGCATGGTCCGATGGCGTTTGAATTTTTGTCTTATTCTTTAGATAAATATATCAAATTGATCATTATGAGCTACTAATCATTAGTCCGGAGGCATTTTGATGAAAAATGACTAGTTTTGAAGCAATTTGAGCTGAAAGAACCCAAAATAATTTCGACAAGCTTGCCAAAAGTCCTGTGGCTATGACCCAGATGGTCATCTCGCAGTGACCACATGATGTGAGATGACCTACTAATCCAGGAACCTGACAGGGCGGTAGGTAGGTATTTCTGTTTGGGTTAGGAACATTCTGGGAACATATTGGTGCCATAGGCTGGTGGCACTAGGGTTTTTAACAAAATATTATTTTGTAGAAAGGTTAATTTGATTTATATCTATCGAATTGACCAAGTAGCATCGAATATCCAACATCACATATACATCGGTATATGACTGACATCGTCCCAATGGCAGAAATTTCAAAACATCAAACTATGCAACCACCCACCAAACTGCAGATTCATTCTATGATTCAGCCCGGCCTGAGCATTAATGGTTTGACGGGATCCACCGCAATTGCGCAGGTTTCTGGCTGTAATGCTATGATTGCAGCAGCCATTCTGGTCATGCCTATGTGTTATCGTTTGGACGGGATCCATCGCAAATGCGGCGTTTCACAGCGTATGCATCGGATCACGGCCTGGGGTTGTAGCACCATATCAGTTTCTACACTCACCTATGACATAACACATGACCAGAACAGTTGCTGCCATCATAGCATTAAACCTGGAGATCTACGCATTTGCGGCGGATCCCGTCAAGCCATTAATGCTCAGGTCCGGTTGGATAGTAGAATATGGCTGCTGCCATCATAGCCTTAAGCGCAGAACCCGGCGCATTTGCGATGGATCCCGTCCAAATGATAACGCATAGGCACAACCAGAACAGCTGCTGCCATCATAGCATTAAAACAGGAAACCTGTGTATTTGTGGTGGATCCCATCAAACTATCAATGCTCAGACCCAGCTGATGTGGCCAGCATGGAATGGCTGCTGCAATAGCTAATATAAAAGATCTGAAAGTCAAAAACTTTCAAATGCACATATCTCACTCCATATGGTTCACTCCTTTTATATACAGTCTAACTGACAAATTTCAAATGGATGCACGCAAAACAAATGCCTGCACATCCTTACATACATTTAGACTGCCAAGGATATGCGTACTACTTGCATTTCTCATGTACATATTATTGCTCTGTTATTATTTACTGTTATGTCATCCATGTCTCATCCTCCCTCATACCATACATAGTCCTGATGGCAGATGCAATTTTAATTGACAAATGTAAACTTTAAAAAATTTTAATTACCCAAATTGATTATTATATTTATAGAATTGACAAAACAGCATTGAATATCCAACATGGAGGGGGGGGGGGGCAACATCCACCTCATTTTCCCATCCCCTTTATGGCCTTGCACAGTAGGCCTACTTGGTCGGTGGAGGCTAATGAGGTCACGAGATTGGCCTAATTGGTTAATGGCCCCTCCCTGCATAATGGGTGCTTTAAAGTGAGTGTCCAAAGGGGTGAGGTTATAAATTCACTGGTTATTCTGTATATGCTGTCCCAAATCATTAGCTAATGCATCAGTATCTAAGTTGGATATATAGGATCAAATGTAAGTCGTTTTAATTTTGACAAAATTATATTTCATCGGACCATTCTACTTTAATGTGACATTCTATGCAGCAATACATGCTTAATAAGTGCACCAGTATTGAAATTGGATGGGTAGAATCAAATCTAGGTAATGTTTTGGTTCAGAAAATTGTATGCTTTCATCGGATTATACATCTTTAAAAAGGTCAATTTTTATATAAATAAAAATAGGTGCTTGCCCTTTTGAAATAAAAATCAGCGTTGGGCGGACAGGCGTTTTTTCAAATTATTATTTTAAAAAAACTTTTTTTACAAGCGATGGCCAAATGAGTTGAGCATCCGCCTCCTGTTCTGGTAGGTCATGGGATTTGAACTCCTGGGTTTGATCCCTGGCCGAGTCAAAACAATGATTTACTGCTAGCACGACGCATTTTTAACAGTTAAAAAATACAAAAACAGGGGCGGGCGATTTTTCAGGCACGGGCGGGGACGACCAACTATTTTTTAAATTGTTATTATTGGCCTAGCTGCTGAGCGAAAGGAACATTATACTCCCAGTTGTGATATAAACTTACATTGTTTGAGGTGATGAGGAGGGCGATTCCAAGAGGGATGAATGCTATGCCGATAGCGAAGAAGGCCGGAAGGACCGTGCCGGCTGTCATGATAGGCTGCCATGCTGGCAACTTCTGTTGTTTGAACTTTGTGTCTAAAAATACAGAAACAAGCAGTTCTTTGTAATAACGTGGTTTGTGCACTTGTCATGTCAAAGCGCCCAAAGAATTGCGCCCATATGGTCTGCAATGCCTTCCGCCGGCGTACATGGCACCGTCTCGACGTGGCAATGTCTGTGCAGTTTGTTTGTTGTTTTACGTCCTAGCAACATCTAAGGTCATATCAGGACGGGTACCGACTTGTGACAGTATGCACTCATGGTAACTTTATAGTGCTGCCCCACTGGGAGACCAGGCTGCCAGCACCATGACCTGATATCCCACTCAGTCACATTATCCTGACACTGAGCCAACCAGTCGTTGCCTTATTGTAATAATGCCAAGCGTCTGGCTAGGAAGCGACAAGTATACATTTTTAAGTCATTGGCTTGACTCAACCAGGGTTCGACCCCCATGGCTTCTGATCCCCCGATCTCCCAAAACCGGAGGCGGATGCTCAACTCATTTGCCCAACACATCTGATCATCTATGCACAGACAGTGGCTGTTTTCTCTTAAGTTCTCCACATGCAGATGATCCGTCTGGGAAATTAAATTGCAGTGCCGTATACATAGATGAAATGAAAGTGACATCAGAGGAAAAACGCGGAAAGTGATAGCGAAGTAAGGGGATAAAAGTCAGAACGGCAGAATGCTCTCCAAGTTCAAGGAGAGTCTGCACAGACGTATCAGTGGAATAGAGTTAGACTTCCAGTATTTTCTCACAATTCCCTTACAATATCTGAATGGTTGGTTGTTGGGGAGTTTGACGTCCTGGACACATCTAAGGTCATATCAGGATGGGAATTTTTGCGCTTTCACAGAAATCTACCTTCACGCAATATAGGGGAGGCCCTATAGTTGCACACAATCCCAACACCGGCCACCACTGGCCATATTCGATTATGATGCTCCGGACCATTCGGGTCATCCGAGTCGTCAGCATTTCAAATAGAACACGCTGAGGTGTATCTAAACATACATGGGCCATGTGCAAAATGATCCTAGCCCAATGCCCCACATCTTGGCTGGGGGTGTCAGGAGCATTTATGCTGGTACCCGTGTGTGTCATGTACTGCGAAGCTACTTTATTTTTGTTTGTAGTTTGTTTGTTGTTGTTTTATGTCCTAGCAACATCTAAGGTCATATCAGGACGGGTACCGACTTGTGACAGTGCGCACTCATGGCAACTTTATAGTGCTGTCCCACTGGGAAACCAGGCCGCTGGCACCATGACCTGGTATCCCACTCAGTCACATTATCCTGACACTGAGCACACCAGTCCTTGCCCTATCCTAATAATGCTGAGCGCCTGGCTAGGAAACAACAAGTATCAATTTTAAAGTCATTGGTTTGACTCGACCGGGACTCGAACCCACGACCCCACGATCGACCAGCACGGGAGACGGACGCTCCAACCCACTCGGCCACCCCGTCTGGGGAGGGGAGGGTGCATTATAGTACTTCGTAGGCCTTGTAATGTAGGGTTTGTAATGTAAAAGACCATCCAGACTCAAATGGACATATAACTCAATTATGCAATCATAAAATACTTTAAATCCAATTTTGCTGTAGTTATATTGGTTATTTAAAAAAAAAAGTTACCCCCCTACACCACCACCAGAGTGCATTCATTTATGCAACCCGAGGTTGCATGATCTGCGCATGATCAAAAAAGTCGTTCGGATAATCCTAGTTGTTTAATCGATTACGGTCACAGAGGGCTCGGATAAAAATTAAAAGGTAGGGAAAGACAGATGTGTTTAATTTTGTGGTTTTATGTACCAGATATATTAGAAACAACACAAATTTCTGATTACCAAAAATCGCAGCTGTAATTTTGTTATCCCCCCCTGTAAGCGTAAGTGGGTCATTCTCCCGAAACCTGGACCACACAGGGTGCTTTTTTCTCAATGAAATAAAAACGTTCTTAAAACATAAAACTTTTGGCTACTGCTATATTTCTAATCTAATGAGTTTAGAGAAATAAGGGAAATGCCACAGTGTGTGAATCTGTTTTATTTGTTGTGCTGTGGTTTTTTATGTGTGAATATTCTGCATTTTCATATCATGCTATTTGTGACATGTCAATGATCGCATATATTTCCTTCAAAACTTTCATGATTAAAAAGAATTAATTTCATGAGATATAACGAGGTTGAGAACTTAGATAAAAATAATGTTTATTGTGTATAACTTTGTATGGACAGTCCCAAACTAAAGGAAGATTGTAGGTGTCTTGCATGTTATCAATGGTGTCTTCCCAGTAGGAAACACAATATTGTCTATTGTTCACAAATATAAACTGGGAACTACTTTTTTTTTGCCTGCATGATCTATGAATACATCCCCCCCCCCTAGTCCTTTCTGCTTTATTGTGATATAGGAGTAGATATTAACTGAATTAGTCATTTCTTTATTGATGGTTCATGGTGTCTCAAAAAGGGTGTAACATTCGAGTACACAAAAGAACTATTTTTTTTTACTACCAGTGACTTCCAACCTATCCTAGTGCATGAATCTTACACATCAGGGCCCGTATGCATGAAGAATTATTTATCGCCCCGCGAAGGCGGCAGCATTGGAGACTCTTAATTCATCCAACGACCGCCTCTCCTCCGCCATCCGGTCAAACTGGACCCGCTTCCAAGCTCGCAGACGGCGGATTCGCATCTCCTCCTGACGCTCTACCTCTGACTGCGACCCAGAAAACGTACGACCCATAACTAAATCATGCTCTAACGTAAACGTCAACGAGTCATCAGCTACGAACCCTGTCTCCAATGCCGGGAACTCTCCCTACGACAGGGATCTTGGGGACCTGCACGCTCAGCTCCCGTCCCCACAGAACGGACAGCTGAACTCCCCCACGGCGAATACTCCAGTGGTATGCCTCCCACAGAACCCCCGCGTCCAGCCAGACCTAAGTCCTCACGACACACGATTGAACTGCTACCCTCATGTACACCCGACCCCGAATCACTACTGATCGACAGAGACTGCATATCATCAAGAGCGAAGCCCACTTTCATCGCACTCCCCGTAATGCCCTCCCCAGTATTTCTATCAACTGAGAGAACATCTCGCACTGCTATTGATGGCGCGACATTTTTCAACGCCGCGCCACCACTATCAGAATGAGTGCCCAACCGCGCGTCACGCCCACCACCCTGTATCGCCACCGGTGTAAACAACGGCACAATACCGGGCGGCGGACTGCCACTCAGTCGGGCTAACTGCGTCCAATAGCCATCAGCACCCTCAGCACTTTTAGGCGACACCACCAGCACTAGCGCGGGAGTGGCTACGCCCCCCCCACTCACTGACACCTGGCGGCGGTCCCCTACAACGACGGCACCTGTATTAGGAATGAACATTAAAACATCAACATCCCTATCAGGTGAACTGTAAGCGTGGTCCGGTGTACTAACCGCAGAAGCATCCACGCCCACCGGCGACCCTACTGCGCTGGGGCTCCCTGTACCATCATTTTGGTACTGGCGCCCACTACGCAGTTGGCCGGCCGTTGCTCCCTCCATAACTACAAATTACGAAGAGAACCTACCTTCGGAGTCCATGGCCCAGGTCCAATACTCACCCCCTTACGCAGAAGGCAAGCTGGCTCACGGCACCAATGTAATGGCCCACGGCCCTCCGACTCTCACTCTTTCACACGGAAGAACACCAAGATTCAATTCAGTGTACGCTTCACCTTGGGTTTATTGAACCATCTGCTCTCCGCGGCGTCAGTAGTTGTCTGACCCGCCCCCTGACTAGCCAGATCCCACATCGACTCTATAGGTGTGTGTTGGGGGGGGGGGGGGGGGTCAACAACACGCAATAGAGGTCAGCCCAGTTGGGGTCTGACCAGTGGTGACCCGTGCCGCCACCTAGCGCGGTGTAGTGGTACTGCGCTGATGGCGTCGTAGTCTCCGCTGCTACCGCGTGATAGTAGAGCTCATGTTCAGACTACTACAGTAAGGACCGAGTTCGGGGTAGCTATCGCCGAGGGTAAGAAATGGGTCACGGGGTATGCATGGAGCCAAATCGGCGAGGAGGTAGCTACCCTTGTGTTTATTTATAGATTTGGGAAATCCCTCTGCGTTTGTAGCCATATAGTAAGCTCAAATCTATTGAATGCGATCATATTTAACAGAATTACATACGCAATAAGTGATATTTCATGAAATTAACCGTAAATTCGAAGCAATATTAATGCTGCCGCCGCAACGGCGGCGATATTAATATTTTTGAATCGACGAATGCAAGCAGCCGCCGCCAGTAATGGCCCTGTCACACTACAACGTTTCTCACCGGCGACCCGTCAGCGTTGAAAATAAAATTAAAGCGTCGAGAAACGTTAAACTTTTAGGGGAAATTGGACGTTGGCGCAGCGTGTCAGTAGCTGTGTCTCTGTGTCTGTCTCTGTCAGTGTCTCTCTCTGTATGTGTCTCTGTCTGTGTCTGTGTATGCGTCTGTGTGTCTGTTAGTATTCTAACTTGTGATTTAGGTATCTTTACTAAGCTACGTAACCCCAGATAAATGGCACGCAATTCTAGCGCATTAATGTGGTCTGACCTTTCGTCGTCTACCTCCTGTTGCTACCCCATCTTGATGGGCTCCCCAACCCTCTAGAGAAGCATCAGTGGTAATTACTGTATTTGGTTCCGCCATGCGGATTGGATTGGGTGAATTTGCTATATGTTGCATCCACCATCCAATATCCTGTAAACCTTCTTCGGAAATAAACATCTTTCGTTCAAAATTGCCTTTAGTTGTTGCTAACGCTAAATTTTTATCTATTTCTAGAGATTTAATATGGGCTTTCCCGTATAGAATAGCGGGTGCATAAGATATCATTATTCCGATAAGGACTGCGACCTGTCTAATCTTAGGTTTCGGTAACGTAAGAAGCTGGGTCGCTGTTGTCATAAACTTATTTAGTTTCTGTTCTGTTATCGACATTGTTAGGGATTGTGTATCCAGAATAAATCCTAAACATTTTAGTTGTTTTGTTGGTTTAAGTACTGACTCATGTGGATGTACATAAAACCCTAATTTAGTGAGTAATGCACATAAATCCATTACTGCGTTTACACAATCAATTTGTGTTGACGCCATTATAAAAGAATCATCTATGTAAGGAAACATTATGTGACCATTCCGAGCCATAACTGAGAAAACAGGCTTTATCAGTTTAGTGAACAAACGAGGGGCACAAGCTAAGCCATTTGCCATGCAGGTAAACTCATAGAATTGGTCACCCCAAAGAAAGCGGAGAAATTTCCGGTGTTGTTCCTCTATGGGAACTGTGTAATATGCATCTTGTAAGTCAACACTAGCCATCCACGCATCTGGTGTAATCAGATCTCGTGCCGTATCTAAAGAGAACATTTTAAAATGTCAATATTCGATCATTTTGTTAAGGTTGTTAAATCCAGGATCATTCGAACGTCACCATTAGGTTTCCGTCTCGAGAAGATGTTTGAGATAAACTCTCCTGGGCAGTCTGTCACTTTTTGTATAATTCCTTTATAAAAATATTGTTGTACCTGTTCAGTTAGTGCCTCTCGTTCAAGTGGCTCAATTTTATAGGGAAAAGGAACTCTCCCTTGTACCGGAATTTGTCTGAAGGGAATTTGAACACCATTAACTATATTTAAAATATCTTGATCACTGGTAATTTTGTTCCATTCAAGAACATGGTTATTAATATTGCCAGACACAAAGTTGCTTACAGTTTGTGTGGTTTTAGAGGCTGCGGGGACTTGCAATGTCTGTGTTTGGGCCTCTACTTGGACCCGCCCCTGGGGAAGGGTCGTGGGGAGTTGAAGCCTCGGCCGAACGGCCGTGTGGTGTTGTCGGTCCAGCCTGGCCGGGCGGCCCGGCCCCGGAAAGACTGGCTGAAGTTTGAGCACCGACTTGAAGACATTCTCGTATCTTCTGTACGACAGGTAATTACCTGCCGCCGTGAGCATTGCGATGCCTTTGTCCATGGTTTTGGCCAATGACGAGAACTTATTCTCTCTTTGCATCCTATTTGCCACCGGAGTGATGGCCATCAGGGTACTGAGCACCGCTTTATGCACTATGTGCAACATGCCCTCAAATCTTTTGCGGTCCTCCGTCATGTTTACATCCCTATCCATCTCTTTGATGATGGAGTTGTGGGACACCTTTAATGCCTGTCAGTTCATCTCCTAGCTTGGAGATGATTTCCGCTGGTTTGAACGTGCGGAAATGACCATTAATGGTCTCACTCACTTAGCTTTAGGTTTCTCAACCTTCTTAGCCACTTTGCCACCAATGGCAGCATAGACCCCTTCGTATTGTGTGTCTGAGTTTGATTCCGTTGATGTGGAATCTGGGGAAGAATCTGAAGAAGAATCTTTCTTCTTCTTCTTTGACTTGGGCTTGCGCTTTTTGCGTAGTCCCGTCTTGTTCCTTTCTTTGGTGAAGTCGTCACCCGAAGAACTGACCTGTTTCTTTTTCTTCCTCCGTTTAGGAGGAGGAGGAGGAGCCTTAGGCTCAATCGCTGAGTCTGTTTCTGAGAAATCTTCCCAGTCCGACTCGTCGTGGAACCCAGGCATAGGCATATGCCGTTTCCGAGGCGGCGGTGGTTGGAGAGACAGAATGTGACTCTCCATAGCCGCCCACCGAGACTCCCAATCTGGAGCTGTCGGGCCCGCAGGCCTTGTCTCCTCTTCCACGTCGGAGAGGATATGCGCCCCGGGCTGTGGTGAGGGCATGGCCGACAACACCGGGGAGGAGTCATACTCCTCGTCCAAGCCTCTCGGAGCGCGTCCCTCAGCCGCTGCTGCAACTCGCTTACTCCGCTTCGTGGCCATCGGGATCTGAAACAAAGTTATTGGTCAGTCCCGGTATTTCTAAATGTCACAATCTTGTTGTTTATAACGTAATTGGACATCTAGTGTTGTTAGAGAACGTGTTTATACCGTTCTAACACAGGCATAATAAGCTAAATTTTTGGCATAGATTGTGGGTCAAGCCCAAATCTCACATATAGTGATATAGTGATGGGTAGACAGGAAGTGTGAACACTTATTTGTCTCTCATTTTTGCTTGAGTGCAAGTAATTAGCAACACAAGGGATAAATTAGTAGCATGTGGTGAATAAGTGGTCAAATTTCCCTATATCATCAGCCCATGCTTTTTCTAATGAATTTATTGAGCCGGCATCTATAACATTTTGTGGGAGACTATTCCATATATTTATGATCCTGTTTGAGAAACTGTGTTGCCTTAATTTTGAAACGGCTCTGGGTTTTACTAGTTTGAGAGTATGGCCCCGGCTGCCTTCTCTTTTATTCAAGGTGAAAAATTGGTTCATATCTATTTTATCAAAACCTTTCATAATTTTAAATACTTCAATTATGTCACTTCTTTTCCTTCTGTAGGAAAGGGTAGGAAGTTTCAATTTCCTGAGCCTTTGTTCATAGGGTAAGTCCTTTATAACTGCAACTAGTTTTATTGCACGTCTCTGAACCTTTTCGATCTCCAGAATATCTTTCCGAAAAATTGGGCTCCAAATTTGTGGACAGTATTCCAAAATTGGTCTCACGCGGGGTTGGGACCAGTGTATCGGCTCGCCCATCCCTCTGTTCCGCACACTTCTCCCTCCTGTGACTATTGCGCCAGCAGGTTGGAGAAAATGCTACAAAACTCGGAGAAACGCCTGAAAAAGTTTGTGGGGAGTCTATAAAAGAAACCCAGGATCATCTCCAACAACACCCTCTATTAGAGTCCGAGAGAATTTCCACAGGAGATGAGGCAGAGCCCACATCTCTACCCATGTCACACGGGTGTTGATAGAACCGCTAAGTATCGGTTTCGTTCCTTAGACAAAGGATTCTAGAGCGTTCTATCCTTGGTTTTTTATAACCGAACAAACTAGTCCAAAATGGACCAAAGAAAGTTCTGAACTTTCCAATTGATGCTATAATGCATCATAAGTAAGCTAACCACAGTTATTAATATACTTACTGCGTATTAGCTTGTTGGTAGACTAGATTTGCGGGAGCAACTCACCGAAACGTAATCCAATCGTGAGTGGTTTATGCTAATTGCTGGACCCGGATGTGCTTCCTTCTCCGTAGCCTGAGGCTCTATACTGAGGTAAAATATATATATAGATCTGAAATATTATCTCTTCTAGGCTAGCATAAATATTAGCTAAACCTTTGACTTACTGAAGGACACTGTTTTCCTTTTATGGGTCGTTTTCTTTTTCGTCCTTCCTGCCATAAGCATATTGAGGCCGTGAGTAAAGTGCTGCTACTTCCTTGTGTGCTGACCACAAACTGACAACTGGCATTACACGTCTACCAACTAACTAATTAATTATATACCAAGTGGCTTAGGTTGCCATAACACTGCATATTTGGCGGGTTAAAATACCACTTTCTACCTCACTTTTATTTTCGTTCGAGAAGATGACATTCAATTCTTTCTTTTTTATAGATGAATAATGTTATATTATCAAATTGACGGGAAGACAAATGATTTATTATAAAACTATATTTTATTACAGCACTTAAATTACACTATTTCAACTAAACACGAATATATTATCTTATTATTTATATAGTATCATGAGTATGCCTGTTGACGTAGGTGGTAACATGCCAGGCCAAAGGCCTATATAATCTAGAACCATTCATTCAATCATTGTCAGGCTTGTGTGAACATTCAAGCGGTACAGTTATACAGTATTAATAGCAGTAACAACCACACACATAACTATTTATATGCATATATTGACCTCCACAATATTAAAAATTGTGGAGTGTAAAAATTAAAATGGGGAAACGAATATTATAACAGGCTATTGAAGTAGGCCTATAGAGGGTATTCCCGTGACGTCATCAACCGGTTTGTTTCTAGGTGGTGTAGTTTTAGAGATATTTCACTTTTTCTGTATGAAGATTGCTCACGGCCATTGTCATTGACAATGCATTAACTTGATTAAGTTTGCCGATACGTGCAGTGCAACACGTAAATCTTATTCAAAATTACTAGAAATGCAGAGCGCTAACCTTATAAAATTAATATAATCTTTTCGTTGAATTTGTTTTCTAGATGTGTGCCAAGCGGTTTGTTTCTAGGTGGTGTAATTTTAGAGATATTTCACATTTTCTGTATGAAGATTGCTCACGACCATTGACAATGCATTGAGTTTGTTGGGTTTGTTATTGACTTATTGTGGGTACTATCGCCACAATGGCCGCACTTCCGTTTAGCGTGATGTCAGTGCATACCCTCTATTGTCAGTGTAGACCGTAGACTACGCCTTATTTTAACTACAGTAACACTTGACTTTAGTCAAAATATAACTTTGTATAATTTGCCAACTATAAAATGTCATGGGCATTTCCGAATTAAATTACAGTAGAATTCTGAAGCAAAACTAACTTTGAGAGGGACGGTGAAGTTAAGTCAAGTGATCCCACCCATCATTCAATTCATTGGACACTAGTGACTAGACTCTAGAGTGAGTCTGAGTTATATGTTAGTGGCGTCAAGCATTGAAGGGCACTGAAGCAAATAAAACCTGTTTCCCCTTCCCCGAAAATCATCGTTAACAACTCATGGCCGTTAACATACGACTTTGCTTCATACCTTTTGGTCGCCGACTGGGCATTATTTCGGAGTTAACTGCTGAAGCCATCGTTTTCTTGTAACCGGAACAACTACAGTATTTTTACAACAAATATGGCATCAGCCTGCCCGTCGTTCCGCCCATGCATTCTCTCGGTTTGGTCAACTCGACACCAATTTGTATGCGTGATCTCGCTGAAGGCCTTATACTTAAAGTGATATTCCTACGCTGAGGAAATAGTTCCACTCTTAATATACACAATGATATAATTTGATGGAAATATCTGTGAATAATAATGCCTCAAAAGAGAAGAAATATCATACATAACAAATGGAACAAAATACATTTATCAATCAATAGGTTAGATAAAACTTTCACATCTAGTTATAGGGTAAAATAATCATTCAGTCAGGTTTCATATTACAATGTAGTTACTTCTGCAGCTCTGGGACAGGGCAGAGGTGAATCTTTTATTTATATTCAATTAATAGACGGGATCACGGTTCCGAGTGCGCATGCGCTGAAAACGGCGTTGGCAGCAAAACAAATGTGAATGGCCATTGAGTTTGTCGATACGCATAGGGAAAACCTTCAATTTGATTCAAAATGAATAGAAATACATAACAATTTGGCATAAACATGTATGCACACATGCAATATAATGATCTGATGAATATAGCTAAGACAAAACTAGCCATAGTTAAACATTTTGAGCTAAGAAACATACAATTCCACACAAAACAATCAGTGATATCCACATCACCAATATTAATTCTTGTTCTAAATATTAAAATGCCAAATGCGTCAACATACACTTGTTTCAGAGAAATATATAACCAATGTTTATCATAGTTTAAATTCTACTATGTTTTTGTGTTTTCTTGATGCCTCTAAGGCATTTGATAGAGTGAATCATGCAAAACTGTTTGAAAAACTAGTGCAGCGTGGTACTCCAGGCTATCTCATCAGGATATTAATATTTTGGTATTCGCACCAATCAATGGTAGTCAGGTGGGGTGATGCCCTGTCAGAACCCTTCGAAGTCAGTAATGGAGAACGTCAGGGAGGGATATTGTCCCCCTATTTATTTAATATTTATATGGATGACCTGTCGAAAAGGTTAAATCAGTGTAAAACTGGATCTATTAATGGATTATTACTTCTAAATCATCTCATGTATGCCGATGATTTGGTAATATTCTCACCATATAGTAGTGGACTGCAAATGCTACTTAATATATGCTCTGAATATGGCATAGAAGCTGATATCAAATACAATGCTATTAAAAGTATGGTTATGATCATTCGATCAAAATATGACAAGGATACTGTGTTTC
The DNA here is from genome assembly GCA_030323885.1 of Branchipolynoe longqiensis. Classification (NCBI taxonomy): domain Eukaryota; kingdom Metazoa; phylum Annelida; class Polychaeta; order Phyllodocida; family Polynoidae; genus Branchipolynoe; species Branchipolynoe longqiensis. The sequence continues at coordinate 64,024,532 of CM059193.1, read as the reverse complement.
CTGATTTTATGTTAACTGGTGCTCCCCTGTCAATCTCTACTGAAGTCAAGTACTTAGGACACTTTATGACCGATGACTTTAGAGATGACAGGGATATTAATAGACAGTGTCGCAAGTTATATGCTCAGGGAAATATGCTCATCAGGAAATTTCATATGTGTACAGCCGATGTGAAGGTAAATTTATTTAGAACTTTCTGTACTCCCTTGTATACTGCCCAGATTTGGTGGAACTATAGAATGTATAGCATTAGAAAACTGAATGTAGTATATAATGACATTATGAGGTTATTACTCCGGCTACCTAGGTATCACAGTGCTAGTCAGCTGTTTGCCAATATTGATGTGCCAGGCTGTTATCAGGAATCTAACGTTCAAATTTATTACTAGACTTGACAAATCAGAAAATGTTATAATACAGGGACTTGTAAAAATAGAAGAGAGTGATCTCAGATTTACGTCTGCCATATGGAGGCATTGGTACAAACTACTGTATGTAGATCAACATTTTGATATTGGCTAGTATGGTAGTATTCATACTATTACTTATATCATATTCACATTAATTTTTATATCTATCTACTATGGACCAAATTATGTAACTACCATAATCCTGAGTCTGAAATAAAGAATTGAATTGAATTGAATTAACCCTAATAATTTTCTAGTTCTACATATGTAATTAATAGGAGATGGGACGTTGTATTGACTTGTCTGGATGCCATGTTAGTGGTCAACCTTTATTGGTTCTCACAGTCAACACCAGGTGGCAGCACCACACTGTAGTCTGCTAATACTACATCTCCCTTTTTCGGATATCAATCTATTTTACTTAACTGTCATAAACTCTCATAGTTCTTAATCAAACTGAGTACTCTAAAGCCGTGTTCACACCCACAACTTTAGGCCGAACTAGATAAGGCGAACTAGATGAGGCGAACTAGTGTCGTGTCCACACACGGAGCGGATTAAGGCGGAAATCGATATCTGCGCATGAGCAAGTCCAAACTAACCAGCGCCAGTTTCGGTTAGTCGACGTCGGCACTAGAGAGTGTGGGTTCGACCTAGATCTGTTTCGACTGAATCGTATTGTTTTGGAACGGTCAAAACTTCTGCTGGGCAGTGAAACCCTAAAAATAAATGATGAAAAAAATATCTGTGTACCTCTAGCCGGTGTGGCCGTCTCAGGTGCCACAAGGCTGATTTGCCATGCCCAACTTTCACTATTATCTCTGTTTTTAATACTTTCAGAGAAAATTACCCTTAAGTTAAATTAAATACTTCAGATCTTCCTCTTCAATTGCGCATTAATATATTTTTAATCGACTCAGTGAAAGCTTTTAAATTAATTTTGCTAAAATAAATGCTCTGCATAGACATAGCATTGCTGCAGTGTTTACCCTTCGCGGGTGGTAAAATACGGCAATGCTATGTCTATGTGGGGCATTTATTTTTGTAAAATAAGTTTAAAAGCTTTCATTGGATCGATTAAAAATATCTTAATGCGCGATTGAAGAGGAGATCTGAAGTATTTAATGTAACCTAAGAGCAATTTACACTGAAAGTATTAAAAACAGAGATTACGGCCTTTGAGACTGGCCCAGTTTTGACGCATGCGCAGACGACGCTGAAGCGACATTTGGCATATCAGCCTGGTGGCAGCTGAGACGGCCACACCGGTTCATAGACCAAATTATATTGTATAGTGTGACGTGCTTAATCTGCTTCAAGTAAACCACTACCGTCCACACAAGCAAGATGGGCCGACTCAAGCTAGTTCGCTTCATTTAAACCACCTCGTGAGGCGACCTACTGGAGGCGAACTAGATGAGGTGACTCAGCCCTAATCCGCCTCAGCATCGGGTTCACACGGCCAATGTGAGCCGACTTAGATTAGGCGCACTAGATGAAGCGACTTAACGCCGAGGTGTGAACACGGCTTTAGTGTCCTTAGGAGTTTGTCATTGGCAGACTGACTTCTGAACTCTGGGAGTTCTATTCCCAAGCAGGAGAACTGATACATCTAACCGTTCAGGTGGTTTGACCATACGACCTGATCTGGTGGATATTTGCTCATCACCAGCTGATGTTTTGAGTGGTGACGGCTTCACTGGCGATGGGATCACAGGGGTTGAACAGTTCTCTGTTGGTTCTGTTTCATTTCTCCCTGTGTGTACAGTGCCTCTCGGTTTATTCGGATGGAGGAACCTGTTTCTGTCAAGACTTGATATGATCTTGGGCTCGACAGCTTCACCTGGACAGAACCATACTTGTTTTGGTCCCTGATCCAGACAGTGTCACCATTGGACAGGGAAGGAAGAGGGACTGTATGATGGCATCGGTTGTAGTCCTTCTTTGCTGTCTATAGAGAACACTACGGCGACCACCAGGCCTACCCGGTCGGCAGCCGCCGAAGTACGGTGGCGCCATCTAGTGGGTACTTCCCAAACCTTTCTAATTCTTTGACAGTGCATCCAATGTGTCAACATACGGCACTTTAGCAACGATGCGAGTGACATGTGAGGCTACATGATTAAAAAAAGACTTTCCCTCCATTAAAAAACCCTTTTCCCAGAATTTCTGAAGCCAAACTGCTCAAAACAGTGACAAATAAACCAACAAATCGGTAAATAAGCACAATATGTAGACATGCAGTTGCAAGCCTTTCATAAGCCGTGTTTACACGGGGAATTGTGGAACGTTCTAGACAAAGCGATTTATATGAAGGGGAGGCGTGTTTACACTGACAGAGTTTGAAAGTGTTTTGTCGCCGGGAACAAGCAGCCTTAGTTCCGCCTGTAGCTGGCAAGCACTGCTATTTGTTTAGTTTACACACGTCGATTCGATGCAGATGTAGCTGCTACGTTAATATCGCTTGGAATTTAAGGTTAATTAAATTAAATTTCATTATTAGAGTCTGTAATTCTGTTAAATATGATCGCATTCACTAGATTTCGGCCTAATCGGGCCCTAACACTGCCGGGCACCAGCGATTAGTTACTGCTCCTTCTGTTTCCGGCACACACTACTATTTTATACTACCGCCGCCCGGGAACCAGCTGAATCGCTTCAAATAAACCACCTAGGGAGGTGGTATAGATGAACCGTTTCATATGAAGCGATTCAGCCCTAAAACGCCACAGCGTCGCATCTACACGGGAAATGTGAGTCGATCTAGGCAAGTCGTTTCATATGAAACGTTTTAAATCGCCCGTGTAAACAGGGCTTTATATAATCCAATATGGCCACCGGAAGTTGTCTCGTGACGTCATTACATCCCCTCTATTGTAGTAAGCGAACCGTTCTTCCTGAATCACACATATGGCCTACTGGATGTTGTAGCCGAATCGGTAGAACCCAGGCTTCATGTGCAGAAGGTCTGGCCGAATTCATGGTCAAGTCAACCAATGACGTACAGAATTGATGCTTAAGCCCTGTTCACACGGGCGATGTAAATCGATTCGTAGAAATCGACTTGCCTAGTTCGGGTTACATTTCTCGTGTGAACGGGCATGTGAGTCGAATTAGGGCTGAATCGATTTCTGTGATTCGGATACTGTAAACCACTTGTGGAGGTCGATTACGTGAGTCGATTTCTGTGAATTGATTTATTTTGCCCGTGTGGACGCACTGAGGCGGATTAAGGACATGACACGCATGCGCAGTCGATACCTTAGTTTGTTGACTTTCCGGTCGATCAAAAGCACATATTATATAATTTAGTCTATGAAACAGCTAGCTGTGCACAGATATTTTTTTCACCATTTATTTTTAGGGTTTCACTGCCCAGAAGAAGTTTTGATCATTCCAAACCAATACGATTCAGTCCATACATATCTAGGTTAAACCCACTCTCTCGTGGTGACGTCGCCTAACCGAAAACTGCCGCTGGTCAGACTGGACTTGCTCATGCGCTGATATCGATTTCCGGCCCAAGTACTGCCCGTGTGAACGGACGTCTAAATCGATTCATATGATTCGCCTTGGCTGAATCACTTTAGATTTTGCCCGTGTGAACACGGCTTTAGTTGGTGTTTCCTAGCCTAGCACCAAAGACCCTATAATACTAAAGCGGGCTTCCTTACATGCGGTATGCGGCATGCGGCATGTGAATGGCAACATTCCTTACACACGGCATATGGCATGCGGCATGCGGCACACGACTGGCTATATTTAAAACATAAAAATAAACAATTATTCTCCATACTGCTCTGTATATGACCAAATATTGCATTTATATCTATGTACCTTTTCGTACGTCACATGGGGGTTCCTACCTTTATTATAACCAAATTATAGATAAGTATTCATATTTCTGTGCATATGGTAGCATTTTTAGCTTTCCCCTAACCGTATGTCTCCCGGGTGCCCAGCTCACCATGTGTTTCCCCTCCTCACCCCTGTGTGAGACCGTTCCGTAATGCTCAGTCGCCTCTCCTAGTGTTAAACTAATGGACACATCAGACTCAGGTTTCTATTCACACCCTGCGTGCCGCATACCGCATGCCGCACCAATCGCTACAGGGACCGATCGGAAAATGCATTCGCATTCGCATTCGCATACCGCATACCACATACCGCATGTAAGGAATGTAGCCCATAGGCTTCAAGGCGTTTCGATTTTTTGTCGCATTCTCATTCGCATACCGCATACCGCGTGTAAGGAATGCACCCTTAAGACGGCTCACTCCCTATCTCTCCAATGGTAATGTGAATTTCGCAGTGCCACCTTGTGGTGGTTTGATCAACCCAGCAGCTGGTTGGTGTTTCACATGTAAACACATACAATTATATTATACATTAGACAGGTAAGTGTGAATACACATCAATATGAAATTGCTATGAACAAACACACATCATCATCAGCATCATCATCATCATCGCCATCATCACACATCTTTCACATTCATATATACATTTATACATATAATATAGCATCTGTTTAACCAAGAGAACAGCCAGCGCACCAAGTAGTGGGTTTGATCATTTTGATTACACAATACAGGCCGAGTGAGCCGTCTTAGTATTATAGGGTCTTTGCTAGCACTTGGCACTACTAGGACATTGCAAGGATTGATTAGTTCAGTGTCAGGATAATGTGACTGAGTGGGATATCAGGCCATGGTGCCGGCGGCTTGGTCTCCCAATGGGGCAGCACTATAAAGACACCATGACTGTCTACTCTTGTAAGTTGGTACCCGTCCTGATATGACCTTAGATGTTGCCAGAACATAAAACTCCAACAAACAAACAAAGCACACCTGAATAGCACATAAACATTAGTTCACTTTCTTTCGGACTAGGTAAGCACCTTCACAGCTAGTCATGGCCCTGCATAGAGACCTGTATACAACTGCTGAAGAGGAGAATTTGAATGCTGGTTTGAGTAAAAGACATATATAGCTTTAGAACTTCACTAGGTGGAATTTTGAAAACCCGTGCAAAACCTGGAAATGGACATGTTTAAAAATGGCCGCCCATAGCAACCGAGTGGAATTTTTAATGGTTATAATTCCAAAGTTATTTCGTCTAGAGGAATGGGTTTGGGGTCTTTCCTCACCAAATCAAGGCAACCTGAGTCACTAAAGGGGTTTTTAAGGTTGCCTGAGGTCTAGGTCACCAGAAATCCAAGATGTCCATCTCTAGCAACCGGTTAAATATTTTAAACAGTCATAACTTAAAATGTATTTGACCTATATGGATGAATAATGTGTCTTTACCCACTAAATCCATGTTTCCCGAGTTTGAATGTTGTCAGATATCTAGGTTACCTGGAATCCAAGATGTCTGGCCATAGCAACCAACCAATATCCTCCATGGTCATATGTCATAAGCAGCTTTTGGTTACTCCTAATAGACCCTCAGAGAACTTATTTTCTCCCCAAAATAATAGTCTAGCATTTTCCCACACACACCCTACGTTTTAAGTGGTCGATGAACAATTCATGAAATGTAATCGATTAATCAAGTGAGGAATCAGATGTTTGTTTGTTGTTCTTTTACATCCTAGTAACATCTAATTCTAAGGTCATATCATGATGGGTACTGACTTAATTCGATGGTTTTGCGGTTTGGTAATCTTTCTGAGATAAATATATTAAATTGATCATTATAATCTACCTTATTTCCAGTTAAAGTAACTTTGATTTTAAATGGATAAGTTTTGAGATATTTGAAATTCAAACTTGCAAAATTAGTTTTGGCAAGCACACCAAGACTCTGACACCATAGGCTTCAACAGTAACAGGTTCTATCAAATGGGGACCTTTCAGTTTGCATGAGTCTCTCATCAGATGGCACACCATGCCGGTCTCTGTAATGCTTTGGTTGGATAGAAGCAGTTCATTCTACTATCAAGTGTGAGGAATTTGGTGTGTGTGGTGGGGGTGCATGGGGATTTAGGGGTGTGTGTGGTGGGGGCTTAGGGATGGCTGGGGGATTAGGGATGTGGTGGGGGTGTAGGTGTATGTGGTGGGGGTTGACGGTGGGTGTAATGGGGGTGTAGGTGGTTTGTGGTGGAGGTGTAGGGGTGTCTTGCAGAGCAGCACCTCACAATCTTTAGCATCCCTAAACCCCTACCACACACCTACACCCCCACCACATCCCTAAACCCCCACCATACCCCTAAGCCGTCACCACACACCTACACCCCCACCACACACATACACCCTCACCACACAACCCAACCACACACCTACACCCCACCTAAACCCTCACCACACACCCAATACACACCTACACCCCCACCACACACATACCTACACCCCCACCACATCCCTAAACCCCCACCACACACCACCACCACCACCACCAACACACACACCTACACCCTTCTATGCAACCATGATGGCTGACTTGGACCGGGAACGGGTGCTGCCACCAAGTGTATATCGAGAGAACTGGCTCATGAAAGCTCCCCAATGTCTCAGTGGGATGTGGCAATAAATGCTTACTATTTGCATCAATATCTAAGTTAGATATGTAGAGTCAAATCTATATCATTATTTTGGTTTTGAAAATCTGATGCTTCATCGGAATATGCAGCTTGAAGATCTGAAGGCAGCTGGCTCAAATCCTTTTTTATACAAGTTTCTTAACGTTGTTTTAAAATATTTTCCTTGAAAATGCAAAAATTCATCAATAATAAATCAATATGCATACTCAAATTCATTAATTCTATCGATGGAATTTACCAAATAATATCGAATATCCACAACCAAATAGACATCATGTATACATTGGTATCTGACACCAATCTGTCCCAATGTTGATACAATCTATTTCCGACGACCAAACGCACATCAGAACGATGGCAGGCATCCGATATCGCGCCGATGTAGGAGCTGACGTCACACTGCGGGCTGGAAAGGTCACCAACAAGCTCCTTACACTGTTACAGCAGCCGTACAGCTCTACGAAAATAGAAGGTTGGGTACCTGTCCTAGTATGACCTTTGATGCTGCAGGAATGTTGCACCCCAACAAACAACCCAGCTAACAAAAAAAACGTCACACTGACGTCAGTATAACGGTATTGAATGTTACAATAACATTATAAAAAAACATTTTATAAACATTATTTTGTATGGAGTACATAACGTTATATAACGTTATTTCATAACATTATCATTTAAAGTTTTTTTAACGTCAATAGGACAGTTTTTTTTATAACATTAGAGAACTCCTTTAACCCCCTTTGAGTGATTTGATGAAGATTTTGTAGAGAAATCAAGACCTAAACTGTAGCTAGAGAACCCCCCTTTTGAAGAACTGAAAGGTAACATCTACCATAAAGCATGCCACTGGAAGAGTAAACTCCAATTAAAAAAAAAATCAGTTTAATATCATAGAGAGGCATGCACCACATATGAGATATTAAGATTATAATTTAAATTTCTTTTTAAAATCTTAACTCAGTAATTTGGTTGCTTTTGAAGCAGGTCGGTGGAGAGTCAGAAGTTATAAATGCCCACCAGTGCTCATTAAACACCATTTTTATTGCAAAATCATTTTGGCTAAGATTAAATAAATAAATGTTTAAAGAATAGATTTTACACCGCTAGTGGCCCAACGGTGGAAAATGTGTGGGGACCGTCCGACCAATATGTCAGTATAACGTTACTGTGACATTATAACATTACAATACATGGTATAACATCAGTATAACATTACTGTGACGTTATAATGTACCATAACCAAATACCAACGTTAGCCTGACATCAATTAACGGTATGTGTTAGCTGGGAAAGAAGCAAACTATTGAATAACAAGCAATATGGGGCTTGCCGGCCGGCCGAAATAACGCTAGGTGGCGCTCGTGTACTACCAGTCCGTGCGTGCAGTCTAATGTAAAACGCTGCAAACATAGGGAGAGAGGGAGTGTGGTGGTGGGGGTGGGGGTGGGGGAGAGTGGGTGGAAGGAGGGAGACAGAAAAACAGACAGGAAAGGAGTGAGTGAGGAATGCAGGGAGTGAGGCAAATAAACAGACAGTCAAGCATACAGCCAGGCAAGCAGACATACAGGCATGCAGGCATACATATTTACAGGCAGGCAAACATCCATACATCCAGACCAGACGGGATGGCCGAATGAGTTAGAGCGTCCGTCTCCTGTGCTGGTAGATCATGGGGTCGTGTATGGCTATGGCCTGTATTCCTGCCTGTCTGCTTGCCTTCCTGTATGTCTGTTTGCCTGATTGCCTGTATGACTGCCTGCCTGCATGCCTGCAGACACACAGGCAGGGAGGCATTCATGCATGCATACACGCAGCCAGTCATACAGCCAGGCAAACAAACATACATACAGACAGGCAGGCATAGAGGCAGATAGGCAGTCATACATCCAGGCAGACTGTCACACAGACAGGCAGGCAGTCATACAGGCAAGCAGGCAAACAAATATACAGGCAGACAGGCAGGTAAACAGGCAAGCAGGCAGGTAGGCAGTCATACAGGCAGTCATACAGGCAGTCATAGTACACAAAGTATGGACTGATAGTACACAAGCGCCACTTAACATTATCTCGGCCGGCAAGTCCTAGTAGCTTGGTGTGGGTTACTATTATTGCATAGAATTTAGCTGCTGGGAACAGAGAATCTGAAAGTCAAATATACGAATGTCGCATTGTATGGCCGAGGCATGTGCACTGTGTCAAACAATGTTACAACTTACATATTTGCAATCATCCTAATTGTATGCATATGAACAGTTCTCTATGAGTTATTTCAGGGTTAACCTAGATCATGGATAATGCATCACTTCTGAGATACCAACGTAGGTGTCCTCCAGCCCAGCTTCTGGCCATGCTCACGTGGAGATACGGCACACTGTAGCGGTTCACACTGCCGCACATACACGCAGGAAGTGGTATTTTGTTGAATGTACAATATTTGCTAACACAGTTTCCACTGGAACCTACATTAGAAATATAACATCAGGAACTGTGTTAATTGTTTCAAAGTTTTTGTTTGTTTGTTGTTGTTATACATCCTAGCAACATCTAAGGTTATATCATGATGGGTACCGACTTGTGACAGTGCACACTCATGGTGACTTTAAAGTGCTGCCCCACTGGGAGACCAGCACCATGACCTGATATCCCACTCAGTCACATTATCCTGACACTGAGCCAACCAGTCCTTGTCCTATCCTAATAATACCGAGCGCCAGCCTAGGAAGCAACAAGTATCAATTTTTAAATCATTGGTTTGACTCGACCAGGGTTCGAACCCGCAAACTTGTTTCAAAGTGCCATTAAAGAATAGGGCCTAGGGTGAAGTTTAAGGCCCCTTGGTACCGGCCATGTAGGCAGCTTCATCCCTTCCTGGGGAAAGAGCAGACAGTAATTAGGAAGCCAAGTAACAGTGTTATTGCTATCATCCCTCTCCATTTATGCAAGTACTACAGTGATCGAGGTCAGAGATCCACTCATACAGATTGATAGGGTACCTCAATAAACACGGAGAAACAACTTAAGAATAGTATATGAAGAGTTCAGGCGCAAAACCACGTAAACGCCAATCCAAAAATGGAGATAAAAATTGGAATCAATTCTTCAAAGACTTAATTTTGTTTAATTCCTACTCTTTTGTTCATTTCTCCATAACCATGTGATCATATGAAAAGTGAAAGTAGTGAGAATTTAAATTATTTTCAGGTAAAAGTCTTTGATTTAAACTACATTTTTGGATTGGCGTTTACATGGTTTTGCGCCTGAACCTTTCATATGTCACACACAAATAAAATCACTAATTAAAATTACATACATTTGCTATACTTGGCTGTTCTTGATGCGCGAAAAGGAAGAAGGCAAGGTGGAAGTGGAAAAAAGAGGCGTTTATTGGTACGCCTCCGGCAGAAACATAACAAGATACAGTGAGGAAGCTCATGAGGAGCAACAAAGCAAATAGAGGGAAACTACAAGGTACATTGAGGAGGCTCATGAGGAGCAACAAGGCAATGGAAGATAATTATGTAGAAGGCCCATAAGGAGCAAAGTCAAAGTTCGATCTCTTTAGGAGTTCATGTGAGGGGGGGGGGGCGCCGAGGAGCCCTCCACCATCTGAAAGAAAGAGGAGGTTTAAAAAAATAGTTTGGTGGGTGGGTGGAAGAGAAAGGCAGAGCGTCGAGGAGGCTGGAGGGCGAGTGACTGAGGGAGGCCGGCGGGCGGCCTTATAAGGGAAAGCAGGAGGGCGATGGCAGGGGAGGTGAGAAAGCAGCGGGGCCGGGGGAGGGCGAGGGAGAAAGCTGAGAGGCGGACGTCGAGGGAGGTGCGAATGCTGCACGACGACCCGGGGGGCGGGGGAGGGTCTCTTCCTCTCCACGCATCAAGCGCAATGCTCGCATTATGACCGATGCGCGAAAAGGAAGAAGGCAAGGCGGAAGTGGAAAAAAGAGGCGTTTATTGGTACGCCTCCAGCAGAAACATAACAAGATACAGTGAGGAAGCTCATGAGGAGCAACAAAGCAAATAGATGGAAACTACAAGGTACATTGAGGAGGCTCATGAGGAGCAACAAGGCAATAGAAGATAACTATGTAGAAGGCCCATAAGGAGCAAAGTCAAAGTTCGATCTCTTTAGGAGTTCATGTGAGGGGGGGGGCTCGAGGGCTCGAGGTGTGCCCGAGGGGGCGAGGCGGCGCACGTATGAATGCACCGCCTCAGATGTCCAGGTGCCCTGGGCCATGATATCCGCGAGGGGCACCCCGGCGCGCTGGCAGGCTTGCGCGGCGCCTCGGCGGAGGCTGTGGAGAGTGTAGGTATCGGGGGCCGGCACCCCTTGGGCCTGCAGGGCGCCCCTCAGGAGTGCGGTGAGGGAGCGCGGGTCGAGGGGCCGGCCGGAGGGCATGATGAAAGCCGGCGCATCGGGAGGTGCCGGGCACTGGGCGAGGGCACTGTGCCAGGCCGAGACGGGGCAGAGGGTAGAGCCCGGGGTGGCAGGCACAAAGAGGGCGACCGCGCCCGAGGGGCCGGAGATGGTCTTGGAGCTCCTAATGAGAAGCCGGAGGCCCCCGGGCGCGGGGCGGACGTTAGCACGGGTGAGGGTATGGGGGCCACCCCAACCCTCGGGGCTCGGGGCTAGAAGGTTCGACTGCCGGAGCATCCCGAAGTACCCGAGGAAGACGGCCCGAGGCACGAGGGAAGCAGGGCCCGCTCGCGTGAGGTGGGCGATGGCGAGAGCAAGGTGATGGGGGGTCAGGGGAGGGGCCTGACGCGGGACGTGCGTGGAGGTGCGTTCCCCCCGACACACGTCCTTGGCGAGGCGAGCGTCGAAGCCCGAGGTGAGGCCCCTCGCCCCCTCCACCCAGGACCGCGCCCCCGAGACGGTGTTCTTGACGGAAGCCGGGGCGAGGGCGCGGCCGAAGAGGAAGGCGGTGAAGGCGGCGACGTCGAAGGCTGACGGCGCAAGGGGGTCCACGCCTCGGGCGACTGCGTAGGCCACGAAGTCCTCGGCTTGGTGGCGGCGGTTCCTCCAGGTCGCCGGGGCGAGCGCTGCGAGCCGGAGGTGAGGGACGTCGGCGACCTCGGCAGAGGGGAAACCTAGAGGCCGGGGTAGAAAGGGAAGGAATCGTGAGAGGCATGGGCGGGCATGAGCCCGAGGCAGGCCACCTCGGTCCGAGCCGTCTCGGCCCAGGGGCCGGCGAGGTGGGCCCGGCTGAGGGCGTCGGCGAGGAGGAGGTCCGCCCCGGGTTTGTGGGCGATGCGCAGCTCGAAAGATCCCGTGGCCACCATCAACCAGAGTTCCCTCGCGCAGGTCCCGAGGGTAGGGTCTCGGGCGCGCCCCGACTCGAGCGCGGCGGTGGATGCCATGTTATCCGTATTGACAACCACCATCGCCCCCGCGATGTCATCCGGGAGGAGGAAGCGGAGGGCGACGACGAGGTTCACCGCCTCGAGCTCATGGATGGAGGGGAAGCGCGCCTGGAAATCTGCGGAGTACCCTCGGGCATAGTAGTGTGTGCAGGAGTAGGCCCCTCCGCCGGTGAGGCCGGTGTCACACTCGATTACCACGCGACGGCCCCCGGGGCCCGGAGAAGACAGAGGCCATTGGAGATCCGGCCGTATGCGGTGAACCACCTCAGGTCCCGGAGGGCGTCGTCGGCGAGGGTAAGGGTGGTGGCCTTGAAGCAGCTGCGCAGAGCCCCGAGGAGCCGGGCCATGAACTTCCGGCCGGGGAGTACGCAGCTGCTGACGTGGTTGAGGCGGCCCAGGAGGCTTTGTAGCTCCCGTTTCCCGAGGGTGGTGCGGGCGATGCGGGCCTCGCAGTCGTCGACGATGTCCTGGATCTTGTCGGGAGCAACCCGGATGGTCATCGCCTCGCTGTCGAGGGCGAACCCGTGCCAGGTGAGGTGGACAGCGGGGGGGGGTGACACTTTCCGGGCACCACGTCGAGGCCGAGGGCAGCGGTGAGGGCGAGGAAGGCTTCAAAGGCCTGGCACGCCCTCAGGTAGGAGCCCTCGCACCCGATGAAGTCATCGACGTACACGAGGGCGTGGAAGCCCTCGCGCCGAATGATCCAGGCCACTGCTGCGGTGACGCGGACGCACGCCGCGCCCGAGGAGCGGCACCCAAAGGGGACGGCGAGATCGACATAGGTTTTGCCGTCGAGGCAAATGCCATAGAGGGGGCAGGAGAGCGGGTCGGCACGGAGCTGGCGGTAGGCCCGGGAGATGTCGGCCGACCAGACGTAGGCCCCGATGCCTTCATTGATGAGGCGGCGGCCTACGTCGGCGACAGAGGGGAGCCTGTAGGCGTGGGGTTCTCCGAGGAACTCGCGCCGGGGGATGCCCGAGTTTACGCTCGCTCCCGGAGGGTAGGATAGGTCCACGATAACCCGCCTCTTTCCCGAGTCAGACTTGGGGCGGGTCATCATAGGGGAGACCTGGGTCCAGGGGCTAAAGGGGGGAACGGTGAAGGGGCCGATGAGGGCGCCGAGGGCCAGCTCCGTGTCGACGAACTCTTGGATGTGAGGGAGGTTCTCGGAGGGCTCGCCGTGGTTAGAAAAGGAAGGGCCGGGGGGGGTCGAGGCGGAGTAGTTGGAGGGGAAGCCGAACTCGAGCAAGTCGAGGACGGCGGGGTCGGGGTAACCCTGGAGGCGTGCGCCAGGCAGGTAAATTAGGGAGGCCCGCTTCCCGGAGGGCGGTATAGGTGTGGTTGAAGGAGGGGTACCGGGCCCACGCCTCGCCGGAGGTGTGGGGCCAGGTGGACAGGATGGTGGGGCGGTACTGGGACGGGGTAGGGCCGCAGGAGGGGGAGGCGGGGAGGGTGGCCTGGAGGTGAGGGTCGATGACGTCGACGGTGGGCTAGTCGAGGGTGAGCGCCGAGGCGGTGGGGGGTTGGGGGGGGGAGGGTGAGGAGGTGCGGTGGGGGCGGGAGAGGGGGGCAGCGAAATCATGCGGGGTGGGGGTGGGGGGGCGGGGTCGGGGGGGTGGGGAAGGATCGGGGGGACAGAGGAAGGCGGTGTCGGCAGAGGTGAGGTGGACATCAGGGTCATAGGGTGTTGGTGGACACCTGGTGCTGGGAGGCGTTGAGAGCCTTAGGGGCGGGGTGGTGGTCCCTGGCTGAGGAGGTGGCGCTGACGGGATCGGCGCCGAGGCGGTGGTTGGGCCGCGCCTCAGGGGAGCTGGTGGTGCTCCGGGCGGTCCGGTGGGTGTCCGGCTGGGGGCCGGGGGCGATAACAGGGGGGCTGGCTGGGGTGTTGGTGGTTCTGTCGGCAGCTTTTTCTTGAGTGGGCCGGTTAAGGGCCTCCGGGCTGGCCGGGGGGCACCGGCGCACTAAAAATCCGCCAAGGTGACGGGCATCGCGCGCTCACGTGCACGCTTAGCCATGCACACATCCTCACTGTGCATCGTGAGGACTTTGCGCACGTTTGCGCAGTACGTGCACATGTGCCACTGCCTGGTGCCCCCTTGGCCGTGGGCCTCCCCAGGGGTAGCTTGGGTGCAGGAGGTGGGGTCCCTGTTCCAGGCGTTGCAAGGGGCCCCATGGAGGTCCCTACTGTAGGGCACCCATGGTGTCGGCCTGGGTCCGGGGCTGGGGCCGTGGTCTGGCTGGGTCTGCGGCGCGGGCGGGTGTGGTGGCGGCTTGGTGGGCGGGCATGGTGAGGGATTCCTTTCTCAGCAGGTTGAGGGCAACTGGATCGTGCCAGCCGTGGGGGAGCCTCCCGTCCGCTATCCACGTGAAAATGGTTTCAGAATAATGGCGGACGGTAGCCCATGGATACACGAGGTTGTCCCTCAGCACGGTGAGGTGGTGGTGGTGTAGGCCTTGGATGGAGTGGGCGGGGAAGCTTGGATGGCTGACCAGGGTGAGGAGGGCAAGGCTATACTCATCCTTGGTAGCCTCGCCCCTCTTCACCGGCTTCCGTTCAGGACCCCTCTCCACCAGGTCCGAGGGGAAGATGTAGTCAGTGGGTATACCTTGGCGCCTGACCGTGTGTTGCGCCTCGGCGGAGGCCAGGATCTCGCGGACGGCGTCGGCCGCGGATGCTGGGGTGTGCTCGATCACGTCCTGGAGGTATGCGGGGGGTGGAGCGGGCGCGGCTTGGGCGGTGAGACGGCTGTAGCGTTCGTACTGGGGGTGCACTGCCCCTGGCAGAGCCGCTTGAGGTGGCGGTGGGGGGCGGGCCCCGCCCACGGCGCGCGCCCGAGGTGCTGGGGCGGGCGGCGTGGTGTAGGCGGCTTGTCGCCTTGGCGCAGGCAAGGGGCTCTCCGGTGGTCCTCGGGGTCCCCCCAACTCGAGGGCGTCCATGCGGGTAGTGAGGCGGTGGAGGGCCTCGAGAATCGTGGCCGTCTCAGTGCCCGAGGGGCGGTCCGAGGGCGCCGAAGGAGATGCCGGGGCCGAGGATGGTGAGGCACCTCCCAGCGAGCCCGAGGAGGGTCCCGGCGTGGCCAGGACGGTCGCCCGGGAGCTCTTGCGGCCCTTGCCCTTTCCATGTCCGGGCATGCTGGAGCGGTCCGAGGGGATGCAGCGGTCCGAAGTAAGGGCAGCGGTGGTGGATAGCCAAAAAAGAGAAAGGCAGAGCGTCGAGGAGGCTGGAGGGCGAGTGACTGAGGGAGGCCGGCGGGCGGCCTTATAAGGGAAAGCAGGAGGGCGATGGCAGGGGAGGTGAGAAAGCAGCGGGGCCGGGGGAGGGCGAGGGAGAAAGCTGAGAGGCGGACGTCGAGGGAGGTGCGAATGCTGCGCGACGACCCGGGGGGCGGGGGAGGGTCTCTTCCTCTCCACGCATCAAGCGCAATGCTCGCATTACGACCAAATTGACCAGAGTCCACTTTTTTAAAGGGTTTAAGCGATTGAATTTCAAATATGTCTACTTCTTGTCCTATTCTGTGTGCCAGGATAGGATCACTTTTTAAGTCATTGGTTTGGTATAGCTATGGTTTGAACTTACAACCTGCTGCTTTGGGAGAGCGCACACAACTGAAATTGGGCAAACTTTGTGGTTGGTGCTGACTTAGACCAGAACGTGAGTGACTTGGAGGTGTTACGACACGTCGGCAGTTATATGGTCATATTCATGACAGGGCCGCACCCAGGGGGTTTCCTGGTTGCCCGGAACCCCCCCCCCCCTCCCACCCCTCTCCCCCAAAAATTGTTTAAAAAATTATATAAACGTATATCTCAGGGACGCACATGAAGGGGGGTTTCCTGGTTGCCCAGTTGCTTCTTAACAGAAAACCATGTAAAATATTGCCCTAAAATGGGTGTTGTTCCACCAACCCATGTGAAAAAAATTACCCTAAAATAGGGGTAGCTTCGATCCATATTTGGAAAACCGCCTAGCCAATTCCTGGGTGCCCCCCTGCATGATGCATTGAGATTTTCACTGCATTGAGATTTTCACTCGCCTAACCCAGTGGCAATTAGCTTTCTACCCACATATAAAAAAAACCTAACTGAGTGCTTAAAACACCCATTCCAATAAGCCAGATTGCGGGATCGATCCCTGAGTGAAGCCCAACACTGAGTGTGATGCAGTGTCATGATACTGTTGGTGTAATGTTTCAATGATGCAGCATTAATGTGCACTGCCAGAATTACTAGTTTTTCTTCATGTGAACTCAGCTATTCATTATATGGCTATGTTCAATCAATGAAGCAATCATTCAACCCTGTCTACGTATACATGCATACACATTTACCGGTGTGACAATGAATAATACATTAGGGTGTGAGTCCATTTACTAATCTACACTTCCAACACATATAGAATTCAGCACACTCCTACTTCATTCTAATTCTAATTTAATAGTTACTTGGTCTGCTAATTTAAAATGAGTGAAGGCTATGTTGATAAGTAGATGATAGCTAAGGCTCCCACCTATGCTCTACCATTGGCTCTAGTTCAGAACCAAGTGAGAGTGCACCCCCACCGATTCGGACAGAGGAAGCTCGAGACTGGAGTGGGAGAAGGAGGGTTTATTGATAAGACTACAGGTGGTACATATGGTTAAGTTCACGAGGGTAAAATAATAAATTACATGTTTGAGTTCAGTCCACTTGGCCTATGTCGGCCGATGGTAGAGGGAGGACCTGAGAGCCCGAAGTAGTAGGCCCGGGAGCCGACCCCCCACCTTAATTAGTGGCAGTACAATAGAGGGTGAGTGGGCGTGGTAAAGTCAATGTTGGTTTGAGGGTGGAGCCTGAATGTGGGTCAAGCGGGGGTAGGCGGAGGAGGGGGAGGGGGTGCATGCGCTGCTTAGTGATGTGAGCGTCTCGGGCTTCCTCCGCCGGATCAACCACAATTCTAAATTATGGGCCCTCACACACTGTATAAAAGGCACACTGTGGCATGACACTCCATATCCCGATTCACAATGCAAGCCTTCACTCTCCTCATACTGCTGCTCTTGACCTCTGGTCTGGCTCGTAAGTCACCATCTTTTGATTTGCACAATCTGTTGGTTTTGACTTTTGGTCATATTTATTTACTTACATGTACTATGTTAACAATTAAGACCTGCTCTATCTGACTCCAGAGATACTTGGCTAAATTCTGAGATATTTGAACTGAAAGTATATAATATACTAGTTGAAGCCAAGATAATATCATTGCTATAGTATCTAAGCCACATCATCAATTATTGAAGTCAGTGAGTTTTGACATTCTTAATGCCCCTGTCACACTACGACGCTTCTCCCGGCGATCCGTCAGCGTTGGAAATAAAATCTTGCGCGTCGAGAAACGTCAAACTTTTCGGCGGTTTGGGAGAAAAGATCGGCGTCAGCGCGGCGCGTTATGCGCGCGCCGCCAACGTGTGTATACGCGCTGGGGAAAAAAAAAAAAAAGTTTGGCGCGACGTCTTCATTTAACCTTAAATGTTGGTAGGGCGTAAAACAAAAATGGCCCAGTTTGCGCGACGCGTGAGCAACGACCCTCCCGCGCGCGCGCCGTCTTTCTAGCATTCCCATAACGTTATGCCGGCGCGTCCAACGCAGCGCGACGCGCGCCTAACGTCCTCCTAGCGTTCTTACCCATTTCGTCCCGCGCGTTGCCGCGCGTTGGAAGTTTTGGACAGGTTCAAAACACTCAGCGACCAATAACGCGCGCCGACTTTCGTCGGCGACTCGCCGGCGACAAAGACGTGTACCGACGTGTACCGACGCGCGCATAACGCGCCCCCAGCACGTCTCGATATTTCACTAATTATCGCCCAAAAACACCACACGTTGACCGGTCGCCGGCGAGAAGCGTCGTAGTGTGACAGGGGCATAAAGCTGCATAGTCAGATAAAAGCATCAAATTTCCAAAACCAAAACGCTTATTTAGATTTGATTCAACATATCTAACTGCCACCAGACGGGATGGCTGAATGAGTTAGAGCGTCCGTCTCCCGTATTGGTAGACCATGGGATCGTGGGTTCGAACCCAGGTCGAGTCAAACCAATGACTTAAAAATTTATACTTGTCGCTTCATAGCCAGGCGCTTGGCATTATTAGGATAGGGCAAGGACTGGTTGGCTCAGTGTCAGGATAATGTGACTGAGTGGGATATCAGGTCATGGTGCTGATGGACTGGTCTCCCAGTGGGGCAGCACTATAAAGTCACCATGAGTGCGCACTGTCACAAGTCGGTACCCGTCCTGATATGACTTTAGATGTTGCTAGGACATAAAACAACAAACAAAACAAACATATCTAACTTCGAAACTGGTGCACTTAATAACCATTCGTTCCTACATATAAGAGTATCCTACCGTCAACGCAATAAAACCTCTATGGTGTCAGAATTTTGACATGCTTGCTAAAATTAAGTTGAATATAGAAATATTTTGGCGAGATAGAGAATAATGGTGGTTCGCAGCAATGTGTCAGGGTGATATGCATCCGGATTCACAGGGGTGGGAGAAAGGTGTTTAATGAACTGAAAAGTACATAATCAAAGTTCTAGTCAATCTCTTCAATGTCCAAGGGAGCCGGAAGGGGAGGGACCTGGGAGCTCAACGAGGATGACCCCGGAGCCGACCCAAAGCACAGGCTCATCGCTCGGGGGGCATCCAAGGTAGTTAGTTGTTGATGCGTCGGACTCCCAAGTCCCCTGCGGAATTTTGGCCGAAAGGTCGACTCCCCTCATGGAACAAGCCTGAGCTGTGCCCATCAAAGACCATGGATGGTGTACCTTAATGCCTCGTGCACTCCCACCTCCTCGAGGGCACTGCACAGCATCGGGGTGAGTTTGTGCGGCATGAGGGGAGGCCCAGGGCGAGCGAGGAAGACTAGGGCATCAGAGGTAGATATTACCTACTCAATGGCTATGCGAATGAGGTGCAAGGAAGAGCAGGGAAGGGCTGAGATGAACAGAGACATAGTCTGGGCAGGTGACCTGATCGCCTTTGAGGATGAGATGGTTATGCAGAGGCCGCCATATGGTGTTAGGGCCTCCCCACAAGTTGTGTGAGGGAGACAGGAGGTTTGATTACCTCAGGAAAGTAAAATAGGCGATGAACACCGCCGCCCAGGGGACCACACCACGGTTGCCAAAGGAGTGGAAGTACCTATGGATATAGAGCAGCATTTCAGGGGCAATGGATGGCGCCCTCCTAACCAAGGAGGCGAAGAGCCTCTCGACGCCCCTCTTGACCCTTTTGGGAAAGGGGGTTGGGTCTCTGCGAACCTCCTGGGGCCAGGACCACACTCCCAAGAGGGCATACACCATGGACAATGGCGACAGCAATTCCCGATGCATGTGGGCGATGAAAAGCATGACGTCATAAGGGGACGGAGCCATGTGATTGACTCCCCGGTCCAGCACAAACTCCACGTAGCATTTCGCATGCCCTTCCCTTTCCTCCAAGTGCCGGGGGTGAGGGCAGCTGGGTGGAGGGCCATCACTTGCTCATGAGCATGTCGATCGTGTCCTGGAAGTAATGAAAGTCACAGGTCATGGGTGAACAGTGTCAGGGAGTGGTTGACCCTTATGCGTGAGAGGGACCTTATGGCCACTGCTCTCAAAATATATCAAGGGCAACCCGGGAGGAGTGCATGCAGCTCAGCGCGTCTGCCAGGATAAGCTTGACACCGGGCTTGTGGTTGACTGTTATGGTGAACGATCCGAGGGCCGCGATCAGCCAGAGCTCCAGGGCACACATTCCCAGTGTGGGATCGTTTGTGTGCCCCGACTCCAGGGTGTGAGCCGAAACAGCATTGTCTGTGTTCACTACGATTTCAAAGCCTGAGGAGACACAGGGGGTTAGGGTTTGCCCAGCCACCACCAGGTTCACGGCCTCGAGTTTGTGTATTGTCCATCACATCCGAGGTCATAGGCCTCTGAGAAGCAGTGGTCCCAGGAGAAGTCCTATGCCCCAGTCATTGGATAAAAGCCAGAGTCACACTCGATAGTCTAAGTTTTCCTGGCCAGGGGAGAAAGGAGGAAGACGCTGCTCTTGCGCGCAGCTTAGTCTCTGAATCAGCGCACATCCTTCCTGAGGTCGAGGTCCACAAGTTCCACTGGGGGAGGGACCGAAGACTGTGCAGGATGGGACCCATAATCTTCCGGGTCAGTGGAATACATGTGCTCACTTGGGCCACTAGGTATGATTAATGTAAGACAATCTATTTAATGAATTACATACAAATAAAAGCTAGCACTAGTGAATTTGACTAATGCTAACTTTATTAGGTTATTACGGACTTTGTATGCAAAAAAAACTAATGAATGCTTTCTTTTAGTCATTGCTTTTTCTTCCATTCATTCATAGGCTCGAAGATTTTCATTGAGAATGCCAAGGACTTGATCCGCATTACCTCTGGTAAAGATATGGCCCTTCGCTGCATTGGTTCAACTGGCACCAGGTTCATTTGGTATTATAAACATCCAAAGAAAGAGAAGAAATCTATGTACTGGTGGTATCGAGAGTCTGCTTCTGAAGGTAGGGATGCAGCAATTCTTATACTCGACAAGTACACAGCACACAGCGGTGTCTACACATGTCAGGATGGAGATAACCGAGGCGACTATGACAAACTCACTGTGGAGGTGACGTAAGTATAGGCATGTGGACAATTAATTAAGGCACATGCCAGTAACCTAGACATTCCCTATATATCAATGAACTTTAAAGTTTGAATTGACAAAGCCCACATGTTAACATGGCAGCCATTGGCAGGAAGTTGAAAGGTTCCTGGGTAATAATCCAATCTAGGTCAGGAAGCAGTTATTTTCATTGGGTAAAGTAGTCAGGTGGTACAACCAGTTCATTCAAACATAGAGGATTTATTTCATGGACTCTATCACTTCAAACTGATTTTGTGTCATTATGCCTTGATATTATCTGATTTGAACACTCAGGAGAGTATATGTTGAGGGAAAATATATACAATCAGATTGTGGCTATTGGATTTTAATGACCATAAGTTAGGAATACCAAACTAAGACCATCAACAGTGAGACACATTTTCTCCAACTTTTACAAAGGGTTGTAAAGTAGGTTGTGGCAAGAAGACCTGATTCTAGTCTGCGGATAGAGTGAGCGAAGGCTGCCAGTGTAAAAGTGAGCAGTGGAAAGGCTGTGGTCACCTGGGTTAGCAAAGTGAGTCAGTGAGCCTCGTTTGCAAATTATGCGTGTTAGCAGGCCAACACATACAATATATTCCTTACTAGGCCTATATCTCTTATGATGGTGCATAATATCTCCGAATAGTGTACATGTGTTGTGTTAGGTAGATTAATTGGGAGCACAAAAGCTATCCACAGCTGGTCCTTTTTCAGAGAATCAACTCTAATGAGGTTTATTTCATGTAATCTTTCAGCGAGTCAATGGAGGCATTCGACTGGGATCTTTCCATCCGCAAAATTTAGGCTCTGCCAACCTGCGCAGTGAACTAGGTTTTCGAATGCAAAGAGGACCAGTCAAATGGCTTCAGTGATTTCAGCCAATCAGAGCTGTTCTCTTCCATTGCAAATGGCTGCCCTGTATGAGGGTGGCCATTTGCAATCGAAAAGAACCAATCAGAGCTGTTCATTTCCATTGCAAATGGCTGCTCCCATAAAGGGCAGCCATTTGCAATTGAAAAGAACAGCTCTGATTGGCTGAAGCTACTGAATCTTTCAACCTTTCCATATCAGCTATCTTGAAATACACCATGTGACCTTATGGATGGAGCTACAAGACACATTCGATTCATAAGTATAGAAACCCACTTCCGGTCCCAGTCGAATAGGAATTTGTAAAGAAATATTTTGATATGCGTATAGAAAGGCCCAGTCGAACACGTCCAATGAATGGTGAAGACTGTCCCAGATAGCACAGAGCCGTCGGGCCGACGTTGGCTATTGGTCGCACCGTCGCCACATATTTTCCACCGTCAGGCCACCATTGGACCGACTGTGGTGGTCCGCCGCTTTTTGCCATTTCTTTTGCACACATTTCCCACCGTCGGGCGTGGTCCGCCGCTCTTTGCCATTCTTTTTACATATTTGCCACCGTCGGGCCACCATTGGGCCGACGGTGGTGGTCCGCCTCTTTTTGCCATTCTTTTTGCACACATTTTCCACCGTCGGACCACCGCCGGGCCGTCGGTGGTGGTCCGCAGCTCTTTGCCATTCTTTTTACATATTTGCCACCGTCGGGCCGATGGTGGTGGTCCGCCACTATTTGCCATTTTTTTGCACACATTTTCCACCGTCGGGCCACCATCGGGCCGTCGGTGGTGGTCCGCCGCTCTTTGTCATTCTTTTTACATATTTGCCACCGTCGGGCCACAGTCGGGCCGACGGTGGTGGTCTGCCGCTTTAAAAAATTCTTTTTGCACACATTTTCCACTGTCGGGCCACCGTCGGTCCGTCGGTGGTGGTCCGCTGCTTTTAGCCATTCTTTTTGCACACATTTTCCACTGTCGGGCCACTGTCGGACCACCGTCGGGCCGTCGGTGGTGGTTCGCCGCTCTTTGCCATTCTTTTTACATATTTGCCACCATCGGGCCACCGTCGGGCCATCGGTGGTGGTCCGCCACTCTTTGCCATTCTTTTGACATATTTGTCACTGTCGGGCCACCGTCGGGCCAACGGTGGTCATCCGGCGCTTTTTGCCATTCTTTTTGCACACATTTTCCACCGTCGGCCACCGTCGGGCCATCGGTGGTGGTCGCCACTCTTTGCCATTCTTTTCACATATTTGCCACCGTCGGGTCACCGGTGGGCCAACGGTGGTGGTCCGCCGCTTTTTGACATTTTTTTTGCACACATTTTCCACCGTCGGGCCACGTTCGGGCTGATGGTGGTGGTCCGCCACTTTTTGCATTCTTTTTTCACATATTTGCCACCATCGGGCCGTCGGTGGTGGTCCGCCGCTCTTTGGCATCGCCGGATTGAGGAACCGGACAGGAACCGGACACTGTCCGGTGAAATATGCCAATGTACAGTTTATATATGGTTGGCGTCCAGCATGTCTGTTATCTGTCCGGTGGTGTCCGGTGGTGTCCGGTGGCAAGTTTTGAACATGCACAAAACTTGTACCGGACACCGCCGGACTGATGTGTACGGTTGGTGTCCGTTTTAAGTCCTCTTAGTCCGTTTTGTCCGGTACCCATCTGTTATGGCCCTGGCACACTATGACACTTCTCACCGGCGTGCCACCAGCGCGCAAAATAACTTCTACGCGTCGAGACACGTCCAACTTTTTGCCGGTTTTGGGAGAAAACTCGAAGCAGTGCAGCGTGTTAGTAGCATGTTATTAGCGCGCAGCCAACGGGTTTCGACGCGTGTGTCTGTATGTCTGTCTGTCTGTGTGTTTCTGTGTGTGTCTGTTTCTGTGTGTCTGTGTGTGTATCTGTGTGTGTATGTGTGTGTATGTGTGTGTGTCTGTGTGTGTGTCTGTGTGTGTCTGTCTGTCTGTGTGTGTATGTCTGTGTGTGTGTCTGTCTGTCTGTGTGTGAATGTGTGTCTGTTTCTGTGTGTCTGTGTGTGTATCTGTGTGTGTATGTGTTTGTGTGTGTGTCTGTCTGTCTGTGTGTGTATGTCTGTTTGTGTGTGTATGTGTGTCTGTGTGTGTATGTGTGTATGTGTATCTGTGTGTATGTGTATGAAACAGACAGACACACACATACACACAGATACACACACAGACACACAGATACACACACCGACACACAGACACACAGACACACACATACACACATACACACAAACACACACACATACACACAGATACACACACAGACACACAGAAACAGACACACAGACACACACAGACACACACAAACACACACAGACACACATACACACATACACACATACACAGACACAGACACACATACACACATACACATAGACACACACACAGAAACACACACATACACACAGACACACACAGACACACACAGAAACAGACACACATACACATACACACATACACACAGACACACACAGACACACACATACACACACAGACACACACATACACACACAGACACACACATACACATACACACAGACACACACATACACACACAGACACACACAAAGACACAGAGAAACAGAAACAGACACACAGTTTTGCGAAAAATTGCCAACATTCATCGACGTTCGACCAGCGTTCTTGTAACGTGCATGTGACGCGTATTGACGTTCTCCTAACGTTCTCAGAACATGAGTACCCAGACGTTCACGCATGTTGTCGGTCATCACATTTTTTTGACATGCTTAAAAAATCTAGCGACCTGCTACGCTCGCCGATGACCTCTGGCGACTGTCAACGTCCAGGATAGTGTACCAACGTGTACCGACGTTCGCATAACGTCCCCCGAACGTTTCCCAACGTGTACTGACGTTTCGGCAAAAAATTACACACGTCGACGCGCGTTGGAGAGAAACGTCGTAGTGTGACAGGGCCATTACCTCTCCGGTTTGCTTCCTGCAGAGTCCATTGACAGTGTTGGGGGAATTCGGTCTGACGTTTTTTGTTGGCGCGTCCGTGACAGTCCGGTGGCTATTCGTTAACGTTTGGTTAGTCCGTTTGACATTCAGTCATCGTCCGGTTATCGTCCGGTGGCTATTCGTTAATGTATGTTCCTTGTCCGTTTAGCGTCCATTTCTTCCGGGGGCCTTTGCAACATTTCGACACATTTCGGTACATTTTGATACCTACCGCACACCAACGGACTAGAAAATTCTTTGTCCGGTTGTGTCCTGTACTCAATCTGGTAAGGTGTGACAGGCGCTTTAAGTGTGTCAAAATGTTGCGTTATCGCGTCAACGGACGCTGGACGAATGGACATGAAATGGACATGAAACAGACATGAACGGATAGCCACCAGACAATAACCGGAAGATAAACGGACACGTACCGGACTGATCACGGACACGCCAAAAACATATACTGACCGAATTCCCGCAACACCTTCAACGGACTATGCAAGAAGCAAACCGGAGGCGTAACGGATGGGTACCGGACATGAAATGGACTAAACAGACTTAAACCGGACACCAACCGTACACGTCAGTCCGGTTGTGCCTGGTACAAGTTTTGCGCATGTTCAAAACTTCCCCCATACACACCGGACAGAGAATGGAGATGCTGGATGCCAACCGGACAGTGTCCGGTTTCTGTCCAGTTCCTCAATCCGGTGAGGTGTGACAGGGCCTTTAAGCGTAGCGTCGGTCCAACGTAATGGTAACGTATGTCGATGCATGAGACACACCAATAGACAGGCAAGTACAGGCCTCCCCCATCCATCAAGTGGTAAAAAGATATGGTTGAGAAGGATGTTAAAATGTGCCTACCTAACAACTATAGGTGAGGTGTAATACAGTTGCTTTCGGAACAGGTCAGTAGAGAGTTTGAAAGCCTCCCCCCCATCCATCAAGTGGTAAAAAGATAGGGTTGAGAAGGATGTTAAAATGTGCCTACCTAACAACTATAGGTGAGGTATAATACGGTGACTTTCGGAACAGGTCAGTAGAGAGCTTGAAGTTACAAATGCCTGCCAGTGCTCATGAAACACCATTTTCATTGCAAAAGTGTTTTAGTGAGGAGTGCTGTTTGTTTTTTTAGCAGTCATCAATTCTTAGCTTAGCTTTTTAGCCAAGATTAGTGTTTTATCATCTTAATATCTAATATGAGGTGGATGCACCTCTATGATATTAAACTGATTTTTTTAAATGGGGTTTACTCCTCCAGTGCCATATGTGGTAATTGCTTTGTGACACAGGAGACATATATCTTTTAAATGTTTCCGGTTTGGGGCCCACAATTTAACCCATATGGGCTCTGTGTTATCTGACAGTGCGGCCACCGTTGGACCACCAGTGGTGTATGCTGCTATGTGTGGCAAATGGTGGCCCGACGGCGGGTCAGTGGACAAAACAACATCGGCCCGATGGCGGTTTGCCACCGTTGGCCCGATGGCGGTTTGCCACCGTTGACCTGACGATGTAGCCACCTTTGGGCCACCGTTGGGCCAACAGTGGTGTATGGTGCTATGGGTGGCAAATGCCATCGGGCCACCGTTGGAGCCCACAATTGAACCCATATGGGCTCTGTGTTATCTGACAGTGCGGCCACCGTTGGGCCACCAGTGGTGTATGCTGCTATGGGTGGCAAATGGTGGCCCGACGGCGGGTCAGTGGACAAAACAACATCGGGCCGACGGCGGTTTGCCACCTTTGGCCCGACGGTGGTTTGCCACCGTTGTCCTGACGATGCAGCCACCTTTGGGACACCGTTGGGCCACCGTTGGGCCACCATTGGGCCAACAGTGGTGTATGCTGGTATAGGTGGCAAACGCTGTCGGGCCACCGTTGAGCCAATGGTGGCATATGCTGGTATGGGTGGCTTGCCACTGTTGGCCCGACGGCGGGTCAGTGGACAAAACAACGTCAACCCGATGGCGATTTGCCACCGTTGGCCCGGCGGCTCTATGCTATCTGGGGTATAGCTTACATAAGCGAGATCGGAGTTCCGGTCGCGCGATGTGTCATGGGTAATGTCAAAGGTCACGGCACATAAACAAAGCCACGTGTTCTCTTAGTTTGATTCAAAATGGCCGAGAGAAGTGTTTTACCATGATGTATCTGAGGATTCGCCATTATGTTTCTTGAAAGCACAATGCACCCCTTCGTTGAATATATTCCATGAGCCACATGATGTTTGGGTGTGTATGACGAAGAAGACGGGTAAAATCATGAGTGCATATTGCTAATGTTTTGCTGGGTTAGTTTTTTTCTTGATATAGGGCCTATATATACATTTATTTTAGCATAAACTATAAAAGGAATTAAATGTTTTAAAATTATGTAAAAATATATATACAACTTTCAATATCAATTTAATAGTACCAGAAATAACAACAGTACTAATAGCCCAGATAGCACACAGCTGTCGGGCCGACGTTGGCCCGACGGTGGCTGCGCCGTCGGGCCAACGGTGGTAAACCGCCGTCGGGCCGACATTGTTTTGTCCACTGGCCCGCCATTGGGCCAACGGTGGCATGCCACCGATACCAGCATATGCCACTGTTGGCCCAACAGTGGCCTGACGGTGGGCCAACATTGGGGCTAACGGCGGCATACCACCAACATAATCGACACACTTTCTTCTTGTTAACAGAGGCATACACTCTTGCTGTGCATTGCAATTATAAGAAGCATGGCACTTCAAATGAATGCACATTTAAGACATGAGATAAGATATTGGTCGTAATGCTTGCATCGCATTTGATTAGCGGTCTGGAAAGTACCTCCCTCCCCACTGCTCCTCTCTCTCCCCCTCCCGCAAGTCTCGGGCCTCCCTCCTGTGACGCCCCTTACCTCCGTCTCCACTTCCACCCTGCTCCCTCTCGATGAAGTCACACCACCTCCTGCAGCTGACCCGTCCACACCTCCAGCTTTTTCCATCCACCCACCATTCTTTTTCTTTTTTCTTCTTCTTTCTTTTTACTCTTCATAGGGTCGAGAGCTCTTCAGGACTCTCTTCTCAGCACTTTTACCGACCATGTCAACCAATACCAATAAAGAACCATTTTACCTCCAGCCCGCCTTTTGTTCCCGCTTCCTTTACCGCGTATCATAGTAATTAGCAAGCCATAAACAAATAACCCGAGTTTGTCTATTTAAAAAGTATTTGGAAATGAAGAGCTTATTGTTTCTACAAGTCTCGATTTCTGTAGTAGCCTACATATGCATAAATATATACCCAACGAAAGCTCTTGTTGAGCTTCATGTACTAATATTTTAGTTTAGCTACTTAGGAAGGAAAGAACAACACAGTGGATGTTCTAGGTTGTTTGATTCTGACATAGATACACTCATGATCTAGCAGTAGTTTGCCTTTTCCAAGAGTCAGTGAAGAGAAGTTAGTGTCTGTTGCATGAGAATTTATCATCTATATTATTAATCATTCCATTAAAGAAGATGAGCACTGACAATTTGAAAGTGTCTTCCATTTTAGCTGTGTCACAAAAGAGCCACTGTTAGTTCAATTGATCCCCACCCCACTGCTTTTCATTCTTGCCTGACCTCACATCTAGTAATCTCTTCCAACACCCAGCAGAACACTGTTGCCCTCCCAATCCCATCCCCTCACCACCCCATTTTCTAACTATCCATACTACCATTTGTATGCAGGTATTGCAGGTATAGCAATACCTCAGGGAGTTTGACGCCCCTGCCCTGCAGAGTTGTAAACCACTGCCTTGTGGTAAAGGTTCTCGACAGAACCGAAGGCTAAGGGAGCAAATCCTAAACAGAAAACGATGTCACTGTGGCAGCATTAAGGGTGGTTGATGTATGGAACTCCCAACATCTCCCGACCAGCCACTGCAGGGACAAATAGTTTTGCGCCTGTCTTGACATGTTCTTGCCAGTGTGAAACCTCTATTTGCTCCCTGAGAGAGTGCCGCTGGTAACTTGCAAAAGCCAGCAGCACTTCAACACTTTTGCAGGCAGCTTTCATGAAATGTTCATGAACGCAACTCTCACAGCAGAGAGCAAAATGGAGAGCAGCAGTCAAGTAATGAAAGCAGTCTTTGTCGCATCGCGACCGACAGCATGATGATGATGATGATACTACCACGGACAATTCATTTTCTGTTATGTAGAACTCTCCATTGCTGAATACGTACTATTGGGCTATGTGTCACTATTTTAAAACAAATTGATAAAATCTTATACACTTTTTCAGGAAAGAGTCCAGGCCAAAAGCCGTCGAATGATGATGAATAATCATTGTTAAGGTGGGTTACAGTGAGTCTGCTTTCAAATGATTGCGTTGAGGTATTAAGCTTGTTGCATCGCATCAGTATATCAAGCGAACAGTCACAGAGCGTGCAAGAGAATTGGAAAGTCTGATTGACTTCCATCAGCAGTTGGACTTGGTACTAACACTCATTCAACATTATTGCTGGATCAGGGGCAGTGAAAGCCCCCGCCCCGTCATCTATTATGGTGCCTTGCACCTCACCCCTTGCCTCATTAGTTAAACTCTTTATCTTAACTCACAGGCACTCACACCTCTATGCGCCTGCTTTGAAAATCGGGCTGACCCTCTCACTACAATCGTTCTGGTTTGGACAATGCCACATTCCATATCTCTTCACAGTCTTTTCAATTCATTAAATGTAAAACATATGATCATTTATTGTTCATGCAGTGTTGCATACCTCATTTTACACTTATAATGCTACCCCTGATATTTTTGTCAGGGAAAAAGTTCAGCAATACATAGACCATGTGAATAGATAGACAAGAATTGAGATAACACACTTTGAAAAGTTCCTAAACCATCCTCCAATGGACTAGCCAAGGATCTTCTATGTGGGAAGCAAAATGTTGAATGAACAGAAAAACACCAACTTATCTTGGCTTCAAATCAATGTTCAGAGACCATTTTTCTGGTTTGATTCCTAACCAGGACACGTGAATGATTCCCTCAGACTTGACATTGTGTCCACTCCCTGCCCTTCTCACTCTACCCATCCTCCTCTTCATGTTATCCCAACAACATCGGGACTCCTCTGTACTAGACCCCCCCACTGGGTTCCCCCTGTTGAATCAACAATCACTTTACAATAACAATTAATAAAAGGAAATTAAATAAACAAATAGGATAAACAGACAGGTAGTGAATTAATGGTCTACTATTATCCTAGTAGGCCTACTTCCTTCTCCTGGCAAACCAATGCTTACCCAGTAGGCTAATACTTAGCAAACAGCAAATATCACTTACCTTAAGAATTGGAATACTACTAAAATTGCATTTCAGCTACATGAACCAACTTCTAACACTCACCACCTGCTTATAATCTTTACTAATCCCTATCATAATTAACTAATATGCATAAAGTTCTACATGTCCTATAAACCATTAATGTTCTTTGCATGAAAAATGCATGGTATCCATATTTCATGCAACTACATAAATATTTTGGTGTAAATTCTTGCTAATGTAGTCTACGGCTGGAAGACCAGTGCCCCGGCATTGAAAAAAATACCAATTCAGAGGAATGCAATTAAAAATATTTTTTTCTGAAAACAAAAGAGTATTATTATGATAATTAATATAAAACTCTGTTTTGAAAATTATGATCCTATCAGCCATTTTCCATGGCTGGTCACATTTAATCCATTATCATCATTTCAAATCATCTTTCATAAGTTGTGATTTGATGGCTGTGTAACTTGAAATAGCATTTTGGGTTCACGACACAATGAGTTTGTTGTTGTTGTACATTAGCTGGTTAAGCAGGGGAAATTTCAATCATGGATAATTCGTCTTCTTCATTCCACTATTCCTTGCCCTATCCTAGTAATGTTGAGTTCCAGGCTAGGTAACAACACGTATCAAGTTTTAAGTCATTGGTTTGATTCAGCCAGGGTTCGAACACAGGGTTCGAACCCCACGACCTACCAGAATGTGAGGCAAATGCTCAATTCATTTGGCCATCGTGTCTGGTTATGTTGAACCTTTGGTTTAATGCAGAGCACTGATAGTTGACATGTTTATGGGACCTACACAGTGGCAGTATATGGAGACACGTTACTACTTTCATCACTGTCTGGAATAGTTGATGACCAAGTGATAGCATTAGCAGATTTTATAACTGTTTTTCTGTTAAATCAGCAGACACCGTGATATATATGGACACTAGGCCTACTGCATCCTTTCCTTGCTTGATTAATTTGGTTATATGGTCACCTTTGCTTCTTCCTATACATGCTTGTTTGCAAAACTGATGTTCAGATTAATTTGTGAGGACATGTGTTGAAGCATTGAATTTTTGAATTTGCATGATTTGTAACATACTGGGATTTGAATATTGGGTGAGTCTCAATGTTCTTGGCACATTGCATGGAGTCTCTTGACTACCTCAAATTTTGCGGAAGAATGAGGTATAAGAAATGGTGAATGGTGAATATTTGTAAGCCATCCAGCTCTTAATAATATGAAGCATAGCTTGAATGTCTTTTAATGATCCATAAGCAATGTTGTTAAAGTAGTGCTATACAAGCTGAATCATTTGGCAAAATTCCAATTTCTTATAGTTCCTATATATTTTAATTCCAGCTCATCATTGTTGACAGATCCAAACTAGTGATGAACTGATGTTTGACCAGTCAAGGTTGAAGAATGTATCACTGGCAGCCCACTCTTCAGTTAATATTTTAATACAAGTTCTGTTTATCGATTAAAAAGATAATGATTAATAAATGTTCTCATGAATTAGATACATGTTAGTTTTACCATCATTGATTGGATAAAACTGGTCTTCCTCATTCCACTGCTCCTAACAATTATGCTAGTAATGCCTAACACCATCCCAGGCTTATTTGAGCTAGAGGGTTGAATCCATGACCTGTCGCACAGGAAGCTGGTGCTGAACTCATTCAGCCATCACATCCCTTATTTGAGACCAGCTAGGTGGGCATTGCAGTACCTACCTGCTAAAATGCCTTAGGGAGTTTGACGCCCCTGCCTTGCAAGGTTATAGACCACTGCCTTGTGGTGTACAGGTACTTGATAGAACCAAAGGCTAAGGGAGCAAACCCTAGCAGAAAACCATGCTTCCGTGGCAGCATTAAGAGCGGTGATGAATGGAACTCCCCACATCTCCCGACCAGCCACTGCAGGGACAAATAGTTTGCGCCTGTCTTGACATGTTCTTGCCGGTGTGAGACCTCTATTTGCTCCCCGAGAGAGTGCTGCTAGTAACTTGCAAAAGCCAGCAGCACTTCAACACTTTGCAAGCAGCTTTTATTAAATGCACAACCGCACAAAATAGCAGCGCTTAAGAAATAAAATCAGTCTTTGTCGCATTGCGACCACCAGCATGATGATGATGACACCTACATTGGTGGGAATTCTATTTTGAAATTCCATTCAAGGTAAGTTATACTCTAAATATTTTGTCCTATACCAGGGTTTTGTAAGTTTTCTTTCCAACGTCATTTCACAAAGCCTAAACTACATCCTATAACAACCAACCAAACTACCACTGCATTCATAAACCATAAATTGAAAAAAATAGTTAACGGAGTGGCCTTAAAAAAGAGGGTTGTGGGCGTGGTAAATTGTTATCCTGCCGTTTCAGAGCTCCGAATGCAGGTCAGAGGGGGTATGTGTTTTTAAAAAGTCCAGTAGGGCCTACATCTATATTTTTTCTTGTGCTTTAACATTTTATTTTTTGCTAAATTGGGGCCTACATTGACAAAGAAGTCATTGAAACGATTTGCTGTGGCTTTTTTATTTGTAATAGTTTCCCCATTTGACTTAAGCTTATCTGGGTAAGGAGAATGTTGTTGCCTTTTTCTTATAATAGTATTTAGTATTTTCCAAGTTCCTTATACATAATTCTTTTCTTGAACCACTAGCTTATTATAGTAGCATTTTTAACTATCGCTTAGAATTGATATGGATTTATTTTTATATGTTTTATTCTTGTTCTCTGCACTCTTTGTTGTACTTTTTTTCTTTTTTTTTTTTGTCCATTAGTTGTTTAAGCAGGGGAAATTTCAGTCATAGACGACTGGTCTTCCTCATTCCACTGCTGGTCAATAGAAAGCCCAAGCCTACACTTTTACCGACCCAAGGGATTTTTAACCTCCCACACCACATAGACATGGTATGAGAGCAATCGGCCTTTGATGACGCTGTAAGTTATACACAGCGGTGGAAATCCAAATTGGCAGAGCTGGGGGCAAGGGGAATTGAACCGCCGACCCTCAGATTAGGAGTCTGACCTAGAAAAAAGTCAGACACTCTAACCACTCCGCCACAGAGAGGTACTTTATGTATAAGTTGTTATTTCTTTGCATGCATTACAGAGATCATTTGTAATCCATGGCTTTGTTTTGTTACTGAGTATTTAGTGCACATTGTTTTGATTGGACAATGTTTATTGCATAGGCCATCGACTTTCCACCATCGGGCCGCCGTCGGGACAACGGTGGATTTCCGACGTTGGGAATCAATCCCTTTCCGCATTCGAGCCACCGTTGGGCCACCGTCGGGCCGCCGGTGGTGTTCCGACGTTAGGGTTCAATCCCTTTCCACTTTTGAGTCACCGTCGGGCCATCATCAGGCCGACGGTGGTGTTCCGACGTTAGGGTTCAATCCAAATTTCCACTTTTGAGCCGTCGGGCCACCGTCGGGCCGCCGGTGGTGTTCCGACGTTAGGGTTCAATCCCTTTCCACTTTTGAGTCACCGTCGGGCCACCGTCGGGCCGCCGGTGGTGTTCCGACGTTAGGGTTCAATCCCTTTCCACTTTTGAGTCACCGTCGGGCCATCGTCGGCCCGACGGTGGTGGGCCGCGCATGCGCAGTTCTTTAAATTTGGATTCCGGCTCAAGTCGCCCGCGGAACACGTGCGATCGTTGATCAGTGTTCTTTTTCTACCAATAACTCCAGAAATACCAGGAATTTTAAGGAATTATTTAACAGGTTTGTTTATTAATATGTTTAGATTATTTTGTAAAAGTTTTGTAATTTATTACGAAGTATTAATGGAATTATTCGTGTTAATACGATTTGCATCATCCGATACGGTTTGTTTACTTCGAATCGCCACCGGACTCGAGTCGAGTCGCCAGCACAGCACCTCCGATCGTTGGACAGCGTTCTTTTTTAACAAATAACGCCAGAAATCAGAGGAATTTTAAGGAATTATTTAACAGGTTTGTTTATTAATATGTTTAGATTATTTTGTAAAAGTTTTGTAATTTATTACGATGTGTTAATGGAATTATTCGTGTTAATACGATTTGAACTACCCGGTACGGAATGTTGACGAAGGACCGCCATCTTGGTTTTTCCGAGAAGACACTGTCACTATAGTGTCAATACGTACAGGTGCAAAATATTAGTTTTATTCAAAATTAATAGATATCAAGAACCCTAACCTTATAAATTTAATATAATCTTTTTGGTAACTATGTTGTCTATATGTGTACCAAGCGATTTGTTTCTACGTGGAGTGGTTGTAGAGATATTTCACTTTTTCTGTATTTAGGGATAACTATATTATTAGTATATAGACATTAGGGGTCGATGGCGTTTGTTGCCGTCGGGGCGACGGCGGCAGCCGCCGTCGAGTCGACGGTGGGAGGTTGGACAAAACAACGTCGGCCCGACGGCGTTTGTCGCCTTCGGCCCGACGGCGTTTGTCGCCGTCGGGCCGACGGCGTTTGTCGCCGTCGGCCGTCGGCGGTTTCCGCCGTCGGGGCGACGGCGGCAGCCGCCGTCGCCCCGACGGCGGGAGGTTGGACAAAACAACTTCGGCCCGACGGCGGTTTCCACCGTCGGGCCGCCGTCGGGCCGCCGTCGGGCCGACGGCTGTGTGCTATCTGGGTATTTACATCATTTGTATCCATGTGATTATTCCAATGTTGTAATAATACATTATTTTACAATGCAGCAATATAATTTGCCTCCGATTTACTAGTAAGGGTATATTTCCTATTAGAGGTTATATTTATATTTAAATATTTACATATGGTAAATACAGTAAAACCTCTCTAACCAGCCACCTCCACAGATCGAACACTACTCTATATCGATCACTTTATTTGGGTCCCAAATGATCGCCCATACAATGAAATGAAAAACTCCTTAAACCGACCACCTCCCTAAATGGACCATTTAAAGTGAGTCCCATAGTCGGTCGATTTAGAGAGGTTTTACTGTATATGTAACTAGTCACCTATGTCACTTATGAGTAGCATAGACCCTACTGCTAATGTAGTGATCCAGTTCATTAGTGAAGATGTTGTCAATTAGCGTAGCACTGTGGTCTGTTATCCTAGTTGGTTTATCTATTAATCGATAGAGCCCTACGCTGAACATTATGTACACAAATGTTTTTTGTTTCTTTGTTATCATTATAGTTTAGAATATCAATATTAAGATCACCATATGGAAAGATTGATTCTTAAAATTGTATTTACATTTTTTAGTATCATTTCAATTTGGTCAGTGAAGGTTTGAAAATCTGAGCCTGGCGTTCTATATATGCCTGCCGATATGAATGTCTGTTTGCCTGTTTGACTGCCTGTCCCCCAATAACCGATGTCTACTTTTTGTGTTTGTAGGGGGGGGGGGGGGTCATCAAACAAACAAGTATGACTCCCTGATTGCATGTATGACTGCCTGCCTGCTTGCCTATATGACTGCCTGCGTATTTGCATGCATATATGAGTGCCTGCCTACGTGCATGCATGTATGCATGTATGTAGCCCTATAGGCCCCTATATCCCAGACAGCACACAGCCGTCGGGCCGACGTCGGCTATTGGTCGC
This sequence comes from Branchipolynoe longqiensis, assembly GCA_030323885.1. Lineage (NCBI taxonomy): Eukaryota > Metazoa > Annelida > Polychaeta > Phyllodocida > Polynoidae > Branchipolynoe > Branchipolynoe longqiensis. The sequence continues at coordinate 63,988,809 of CM059193.1, read as the reverse complement.
ACCATCGCGATCGACTTTCCACCGTCGGGCCACCGTCGGGCCACCGGTGGATTTCCGACGTTGGGAATCAATCCCTTTCCACTTTTGAGCCACCGTCGGGCCGCCGTCGGGCCGCCGGTTGATTTCCGACGTTAGGGTTCAATCCCTTTCCACTTTTGAGTCACCGTCGGGCCTTCGTCGGCCCGACGGCGGTGTTCCGACGTTAGGGTTCAATCCCTTTCCACCTTTGATTCACCGTCGGGCCTCCGTTGGCCCGACGGTGGTGGGCCGCCGCAGGTTTGCATTCATTTTCCACATCTGGTACACCGTCGGGCCACCGTCGCCCCGACGGTGGTGTCCCGACCTTAGGTTTTAAACCTTTTCCACTTTTGAGCCACCGTCGGGCCACCGTCGGGCCGCCGGTGGTTTTCCGACGTTAGGGTTCAATCCCTTTCCACTTTTGATTCACCGTCGGGCCATCGTCGGCTCGACGGTGGTGGGCCGCCGCAGGTTTGCATTCATTTTCCACGTCTGGTCCACCGTCGAGCCACCGTCGAGCCGACGGTGGTGGGCCGCGCATGCGCAGTTCTTTAAATTTGGATTCCGGCTCGAGTCGCCCGCGGACCACGTGCGATTGTTGATCAGTGTTCTTTTTCTACCAATAACTCCAGTAATACCAGGAATTTTAACGAATTATTTAACAGGTATGTTTATTAATATGTTTAGATTGTTTTGTAAAAGTTTTGTAATTTATTACGAAGTATTAGTGGAATTATTCGTGTTAATACGATTTGAATTATCCGATACGGTTTGTTTACTTCGAATCGCCACCGGAACACGTGCGATCGTTGAGCAGCGTTCTTTTTTAACAAATAACGCCAGAAATCGGAGGAATTTAAAGGAATTATTTAAAAGGTTTGTTTATTAATATATTTAGATTATTTTGTAAAAGTTTTGTAATTTATTACGATGTATTAATGGAATTATTCGTGTTAATACGATTTGAACGGTACGGAATGTTGACGAAGGACCGCCATCTTGGTTTTTCCGAGAAGACACTGTCACTATAGTGTCAATACGTACAGACTATATTAAATTTATAAGGTATGGGTGTTCGATTTCTATTAATTTAGAATAAAACTAATATTTTTGCACCTGTAGGCTGTACGTACTGTCACTACAGTGACAGTGTCTTCTCGGCTCGTCGGGTCGACGGCGGCAGCCGTCGTCGAGTGGACGGTGGGAGGTTGGACAAAACGACGTCAGCCCGACGGCGTTTGTCGCCGTCGGGCCGACGGCGGCAGCCGCCGTCGACCCGACGCTGTCGGGGCCGCCGTCGCCCCGACGGCGGGAGGTTGGACAAAACAACATCGGCCCGACGGCGTTTTCCACCGTCGGGCCGCCGGAGCGGCCGCCGTTGGGCCGCCGTCGGGCCGACGACTGTGTGCTATCTGGGATGTATGTCTGCTTACCTGTATCTCTGTATATATGTTTGCCTATCTGTTTATTTGCCTGCCTCCCTCCTTTCCGGTCTGTCTCTCTACCTGCACCCACTCCTTCCCTCCTTCCCTCCTTCCCTCCTTCCCTCATTACCTCCCTCTCTCTCTCCCTCCCTCCGTCTCTATGCCCCTCTGTCCCCTTCTCCCTCTGTTTGCAGCGCATCACATGACACTGCCCGGACTGATAGTACATGAGCGCCACTCAAACTCACTGTCAGGTGGTGTTGAATTAGTGATGTTAAGAGCTGTCACACTACGATGTATAGTCTTAGCGTATGCCGACGTCTGTGATTTTCGACCAACATGTTGGCATATGTCATCATAAGGTACACATACATTGGGCATATGTCGGGTATGTTTTGGGTACGTCGTTATACGTCGACTTATGTTGCCGTGCGTCGAGGCTCCGAAAAAATGTTGTGCATGCTAAAAATTCCCAACATGTGTTGACATGAGGCTCATACGTTGAACGTACGCTGCGTGTATGTTTGGGATACATAGGTGTACGTTGGGAATACGTTGCTGCACATTAGCCATACGTTCAGCTGGTGGGAATGTGCAGTCCACATACAGTCCGCTTACTGCCAACAGATGCATTACCTACTCCTAATGTACTTCAAACAAATTTTGCCTGCCGTATCTCCAGCATAGTTAGTGTATACACCATACTTCTAGCGATGGAGTGACGTACGTAATGTTGGTCAGCGTACCGTGAGCGTATGCGAGCAATTTGCGAACGTTTTGCGAGGCACATGAACGCTGTCTTACGCTAGCAATAGGTCAGAGATACCTTCTGCATACGTTACGTACGTTGTGTGTACGTTGTGTGTACATTGTGTGTATGGCCATTTTTATCCCCCGTCGCTGAAAAGTTCGACGAATGCCGAAGTACTGGCAAATTTTCCGTAGTTTGGCAGGGCCTTTAGAGACTCTTTGAGGCCACCTCTAATTAGTTCAACAAAGTGTGCACCATGGCAGTTGAATGCTGCAACAGTCATTGGCACCACCTGTGTTCATTATTCATATCTGAATAGAACACGTTCCCTTGATAAACCCACACGGATGACTTAAAAGGCAACAATTTGATATGAAAGACATGAGGATGAAGATATGGATTTTAATTATCTCCTGTGTTGGCTATGCTTTTATTTTGACAGACACACAAATTGCTTCTGAGTAAGCCCCTAGATCTCTGAGTAGGCCTTCAGATGAAAGATTTGATTCACAAAAAACCGCAAATTGTCAGCTTTCCTTGAAGAGCTTTAAAGATGAGAGAGATTTGGCCTCAAATATAAATGACAGTTGTCCAGATGTCATTGTACATAACCTTACAGAATATTTGAAGAGTTCAGGTGCAAAACCACGTACAAACCAATCCAATATTGGAGATAAACATTGGAATCAAATCCTCAAAATCTTCATTGTTTTGTATTCCCTTTCTCCTGTCTATTGCTTCATAAACATGTGATCATATTACAAATGGAATTAGTGAGAATTATAATTATTTTCAGGTAAAAATCTTGTGTTTAAACTACAATTTTGGATTCGTGTTTACGTGGATTTGCACCTGAACTCTTCATTTCAAGCAAAACTGAATCAGGAACCGTTATATATATATATACAATATAGGCCTATATATAATATATATATGTATTTATATATTATATTTATTTGTACTTCCTGTTTCTATTCAACTGGTGGTGAATAGGCTACACAACTAAATTAACACATATGTTAAGGCTCTGTCACATTACGGCGTATGGCGGGAGCGTATTGAAAACCTACGTAGGTCCTGCGCGTGCCAGCCTATGATGACCTTTGGTGACCTTTCGGGTGGTTTTGAGCGTATGTGGAACCTATGAGGAGCATACGAGGAGCGTATGAGGAGCGTATGGGAGCGTGCTGTGACATTTTTTGACGGTTTTGATTGGCATGTGGAGCGTACGAGTAGCGTATGCGTAGCGTACGTGTAGCGTATGAGCGTATGAGTAGCATATGAGTAACCTAAGCAGAACCTATGCTTAGCGTATGCAAAGTGTATCTTATCTCAAGTAAACTGAATAATTAGTGTTCAATATATGTGTGGCATCCAGAGTAGGACGGTCCAAACATGTGTTCCAACCACTATCAAAAGCGACTACCTGTTAGGAAGCAGTCTCCATATGAAATATGAAGAAATGGGACGGTGCAAACATGTACACACACACCCACTACACACACATGTACCTAGATTTTATCCTACATATCGACCTTAGTTTTTTATTATTATTATTATTATATAATACCATATTGGGGGGTTTGTGACCTAGGGGTCACTGGCTGCAGAACTGCAGCATTAATAAAAACGGCGGACCTGTTAGGAAGCAGTCTCCATGAGAAATATGAAGAAATGGGACAGTGCAAACATGTAGGACGGTGCAAACATTAAACCTGCATGTGCATGTTTCCGACATGTTTGGACCGTCCTACATGTTTGCACCGTCCCATTTCTTCATATATCATATATGGAGACTGCTTCCTAACAGGTAGTTGCTTTTGATAGTGGTTGGAGCACATGTTTGGACCGTCCTAAATACAAAAAATACAGTACGGTACCTGTCGGATTGACCCGTCTCAGCTCGATGTCAAGACCTATGGCATACGCTTTGAATACGCTGTGCATACGCTGTGCATACGCTGTGCATACGCTAGGAGTACACTCCCATATGTAACTCGTAGGTTATGCGTACGCTACATATGCTAGAGATACGCTAGAGATACGCCGGTGCCGCAAGTTGAGCCTATGAAAAACCTATGCCGGCGTACCCCTAGTGTACGAGGAGTGTACGCCGGCGTATGAGGAGCGTATGCCGGCATATGAGTAGCGTATGAGCAGCGTATGGGCCATACGCCCTCATAGGTCAAGATTTTTTGAGCATGCACAACAAAATTTGGATGGACGGATTTATGAAAGCGCATGGCGGCGTATGCCTCATACGCTTCACATAAGCCGGCATCTGGCGGCATCTGGCAGCGTATGAGTAGCGTATGAGTAGCGTATGCATAGCGTATGAGTAGCATATACGGCGTATGCCGACGTATATGACGTAACGCGCCTACGCCGCCATACGCTCCCGCAAAAAACCCTAATGTGACAGCCCCTTTATGGACTTAGACTATACATATATGAAGCATATTTATCCTGATATACTGCTTTGGGGTTTGAGACCTGGGAGCCTTTAGGGTGTGACCAGACGGGGTGGCCGAATGAGTAGAGCATCTGTCTCCTATTTTGGGAGATCGGGAGATCGGGAGATCGGGAGATCGGAACCCATGAGTTTGTGGGTTAGAATCCTGGTCGAGTCAAACCAATGACTTAAAAATTGATACTTGTCGCTTCCTAGCCCGGTGCTCGGCAATATTAGGACAGGGCAAGGACTGGTTGGCTCAGTGTCAGGATAAATGTGACTGAGTGGGATATCAGGTCATGGTGCTGGCAGCCTGGTGTCCCAGTGGGGCAGCATTATAAAGTCGCCATGAGTGCACACTGTCACAAGTCGGTACCCGTCCTGATATGACCTTAGATGTTGCTAGGACGTAAAACAACAACAAACAAAACAAACAAACAACCTTTAGGGTGAGCATTGATTGATCTTAGGTCAATCCAGTCCGTGGAACTGAAACACTTTTCTTTTTAGATGAAACAGTGTTTCTTAAATGATTTAAGTCTTCACACCTTAGCAGGTGTCATCTATAAAAGCAAAGTATATCTCAAGTGACATCAAATTGATCAATATTCATTACAAAAGGCATCGGTACTCAAAGCACCTATCAGACAAAACAGCTTGTACTGTTTTCATACAAAGAGGAACATTGATGGCAAGCCATTGCCTAAACAACCACCAAGGGAATTCTATATGATCGCATTAATAATAGTTTAATCCAGTTCGTTATGTAAATTCATAAGGTTGATTGATTGATTGATTGGTGGTTGCTTTACGCCGTGTCAGCAGCATAGGCCATATTCACGGCAAGAAATGTTTGTTTTTTGTTCAAACCATCGCTTTTACATGTAAAAGCAGACAATCAATTATGTGCCAATAGGCACTCATTAAATTAGAAAGCTCACAATCATATATTTGTGGTCAAGGGAAACAAATTCCCATAGAAAAAGAAAAGTTTTATTAATAATTGATAGAATCTATTTAGTAAACTATATGAGGTGGTACAGTCCAGCTGCCCTCAAAAAGGCTAAAATGTTTTCCTGTTTTACCTTAGTAAAAAGGTCATGCATACTGTCTGCAGTGTAGAACTGTTGGCGCAGGGCCAAAAAATCAACGCAACTTAGTAAAATGTGTTTGAGTGTCAGCGGGGACTGACACCCAATACATTCAGGGGGAGGTTCCCCCTTGAGCAGAAAAGCATGTGTAAGCCACGAGTGGCCAATCCGGCAGCGGCTAAGGACCGCTTGGTCCCGCCGACCTCCCGCATGAGTCTGTGGTGGCTTTCCCACAGATGGTTCAATTTCTTTAAGTTTATTAATGTTTTCATCCCACTCATGTTGCCATTTGGATTTTATGTGGGTGGTTATTAGTGGTTTCAGATCAGAGTGAGGGATCAGACACGGTTCAAGATCACAGTTCAGGGCCTTCTTCGCAGCCCGATCAGCTCATTCGTTTCCTTGTATCTAGGAAAATTCATAAGGAGTTTTCTCTGAAGTACATAGCACATATATATATATAGATATATATATATATATGGATATAGTGAGTGCATGAGCAAGGGCTTGAGTGAGCGAATCACTTGAGTGAGTCAATGAGTTAGTGTATAATGCCTAGGTCACAAATGCTGCGGTCACCGTACGGTGCTGCGGTCTGCGGTGTGTCTTGCGGTTTATGCAAATGTTACCGTGTTGCAATCTGTGGTTTATCTATTCACAAATCGTATGGGCACCGCAAGGCGCCTTGCGGTTTGTGTCAAACTTTATACGCGTCTTTAATAATAATACGGTTGTGGGGCCGGCACCGGGGCGTCCGGCCGGCGCTCTAAAAATCCCGTTGAGAGTTCTTTCCCGGCCGATCGCGAGACTTTTTTGAGAAACACGAGGCCTCGGCATGGTTAGTTACTATTTTACGGACATTAGCACAGTATCCGCATATGTGTGCCACCTTGAGCGTGCCGGTGCCGTGAGAGCCGCCCTTGGATGCCTTGTCGCACGAGGCGGGGTCCTTGTTCCAGTGAGGGCACGGGGCGCCGACCGCGGCCCTATCGTACTGGGGTCGGGGGTCGGCTCCCGCCTTGCCCTGACGCGCGTGTTGCTGCTCCCCCGAGGCGGCGGGCTGGGATGGGTTGTGTCCGGCCATTGCTATGACCTCAATCCTCACAGCGTTGATCGCCGCCTCGTCCTTCCAGCCCTTGGGAAGCCTACCGTCCGCGATCCGGGTGAATATTTCCTCCGAATACCGCCGGACGATATGCCAGGCGAGCGAGCAGTTATCCTGTGCGATCGCTTCTTGGTGGTTGGAGAGCGCGGTGAGGGCACTCGCGGGGAAGGCCGACTGGTGCTCGAGTCGTTTCAGTCCGAGTGTGTATTCCTCCCTTGTGGCCTCGCCTTTCTTAATCACCTTGCCCTCGTCCCCCCTCTCCACCAGGTCATAAGGGAAAATGTATTTGGCAGAAATACCTTTTTTCCGTGAGTGTCCTTTGCCGTCCGCCGCCGCGACGATGAGGCGCACCGCCTCCTCGGCCGTGGAGCGGGCGCCGCGTCCGTAGTCGCCGCTGTCGTGTTGTCGGTGGTGGGTTGCGTGGCGGCCGGTCGCGTGGGCGGCGTCCGGGCGCCGGGGCCGGTGCCTGGGCGGGGTCGGTGACGGGACCTCCCAGACGCTGAACGGGCTGATGTCGGCTGCGCGTGCCGGCTGTGATCCGTTTCGGCCCCTGACGTGGGACGGGGACGGCGATACCGGCGATAGGGATCGCGCCCGGCTGTAGCGGTGTTGTTCCTGGGCCGGCGGCCGGGGCCGGGTGGCCGGGTTAGGTGGCGTGGCGGGCGCTGTTGTCGGGCACTCGGGGCGGCGTAGGCTGGCGGCGAGCGCCGTCATGGCGGCGGTGGCTTCCGCGAGCGCCTTGCTTTGCGCCGCCATCTCGGTCCTTTGTTCGGCCGCCTCGCGCCGCTGCTCGGCCGCTTGGCGTTCTACGTCGATCCACCGCTTCTGTATTTCGTCGATTGACGCTTGCATTCGGCCGATGCTGTCGGCCTGCCTCGCTTTTGCCGTTGGTTTACGGGTCCTAATCGACTGGCGCGCGGGGGGCGCGGCCCGGGGTGGCGGTGTCGGCGGCTTCGGGGAGGCGCCGCCATCTTGTGAGTCGCTCGCGTCGGACAGTGGTGGGCTGGCGGCCTTCCGTGTGGCGCGCTTAGCGGGTCGGCCTCTTGGTGCCGCGGCCCTGCGTGTTCGCTGCATTTTCTTCTTTGATGTGGGGGCTTTTTGAACCGTTTGATGCCGTTTGACGCTTTTGACGTGGGTATTACGTGGGTGGAGACGGGAGTTAAATCCATATGCTACGGAAGCCGGGACCCGAATGCAGGTCAGAGGGGGAGGGGGAAGGGAGCATGCATGAGGGGGGGGGCCCGCCTCGGGCCTCCCGCCAGATCAACCATAATTCGGAAATTATGGGCCAATGTAACGGACACTGCCAACGAAGTCATGGAACTAGGTCAACGATGCTTCCTCTGGTGTGTCACCCGGCACGGTGGTCCAATCGGTAGAGCGCGGGCCTCGTGTGCGGGAGATTGGGAGTTTGGTTCACAGTCGAGTGAAACCAATGACTTATAAAATTGATACTTGTCACTTCCTAGCCTGGCACTCGGCATTAATAGGATAGGGCAAGGACTGGTTAGCTCAGTGTCAGGATAATGTGACTGAGTGGGATATCCGGTCATGGTGCCGACGGCCTGATTTCCCAGTCGGGCACCACTATAAAGTCACCATGAGTGTGTGCTGTCAGTAAGCTATATGTCCATGAGTGTGCTATATGTGCACGAGTGTGCACTGTCACTAGTGTCAGTAAGCTATATGTGCATGAATGTGCGCTGTCAGTAAGCTATATGTGCATGAGTGTGCTATATGTGCATGAGTGGGTGCTGCCAGTAAGCTATATGTGCATGAGTGTGATATATGTGCATGGGTGTGCTATATGTGCATGAGTGTGTGCTGTCAGTAAGCTATATGTGCATGAGTGTGCTATATGTGCATGAGTGGGTGCTGCCAGTAAGCTATATGTGCATGAGTGTGATATATGTGGATGGGTGTGCTAGATGTGCATGAGTGTGTGCTGTCAGTAAGCTATATGTGCATGAGTGTGCTATATGTGCATGAGTGTGTGCTGTCAGTAAGATATATGTGCATGAGTGTGCTGTATGTGCATGAGTGTGCTATATGTGCATGAGTGGGTGCTGCCAGTAAGCTATATGTGCATGAGTGTGCTGTATGTGGATGAGTGTGCTATATGTGCACGAGTGTGCGCTGTCAGTAAGCTATATGTGCACGAATGTGTGCTGTCAGTAAGCTATATGTGCATGAGTGTGCTATATGTGCATGAGTGTGCTATATGTGCATGAGTGGGTGCTGTCAGTAAGCTATATGTGCATGAGTGTGATATATGTGCATGGGTGTGCTATATGTGCATGAGTGTGTGCTGTCAGTAAGCTATATGTGCATGAGTGTGCTATATGTGCATGAGTGTGTGCTGTCAGTAAGCTATATGTGCATGAGTGTGCTGTATGTGCATGAGTGTGCGCTGTCAGTAAGCTATATGTGTATGAGTGTGATATATGTGCATGAGTGTGCACTGTCAGTAAGTTATATGTGCATGAGTGTGCTATATGTGCATGAGTGGGTGCTGCCAGTAAGCTATATGTGCATGAGTGTGATATATGTGCATGGGTGTGCTATATGTGCATGAGTGTGTGCTGTCAGTAAGCTATATGTGTATGAGTGTGTTATATGTGCATGGATGTGTGCTGTCAGTAAGCTATATGTGCATGAGTGTGTACTGTCAGTAAGCTATATGTGCATGAGTGTGCACTGTCAGTAAGCTATATATGTGCATGAGTGTGTTATATGTGCATGAGTATGTGCTGTCAGTAAGCTATATGTGTATGAGTGTGTTATATGTGCATGGGTGTGTGCTGTCAGTAAGCTATATGTGCATGAGTGTGCACTGTCAGTAAGCTACATGTGGTGCATGAATGTGCTACATGTGCATGAGGGTATGCTGTCAGTAAGCTATATATGGGCATGAGTGTGCTATATGTGCATGAGTGTGTGCTGTCAGTAAGCTATATGTGTATGAGTGTGCTACATGTGCATGCGTGTGCAGTCAGTAAGCTATATGTGCATGAGTGTGATATATGTGCATGAGTGTGCGCTGTCAGTAAGCTATATCAATTCATTGGAGATACCAGCAGGCCAATCACCCCCTCGGAGGAAACCAACCCATTATGATAAAATAAAAATTGGTAAAATAAAATTGGCCTGGTTCAATTATTTAATATATGTCGGTACAATTCTGGTTCATCATTCATATTGATTGGAATATATGACCAAATGAGGTGTGTATTTGCTTCCAATGTGATGTTAAGGGTTAGATCCTTGGCAGAGTTAAAACAAAGAATTACAAAAGGAAAAATTGTCACTGCCTTGCCTGGTGATTTGTATTATGAATGAGGAAGGTCAGTTTTTCACAATTGAAATGAACAAATATATAGAGAAGAACTGGTATCCAGAGTATTTAGTGGGTTTTTTGTGTGTTTTTTGTGTGTGTGGATTAGTTGATTAACCAGGGGAAATTTCAATCATGGACGATTGGTCTTCCTCATTCCACTGCTACTTGCCCTATCCTAGTAATGCCGAGCGCCTGGCTAGGAAGCGACAAGTATCAATTTTGAAGTCATTGGTTTGACTCGACAAGGGTTTGAACCCATGAGCTCGAATCCCATGACCTATTAAAATGGGAGGCGGACACTCAACTCATTTGGCCATCCCGTCCCGTCCTGGTATTATTCCTCAATGTATAACATGTAACTCTCTTCTTGCCATAATTAACTTATTTGCTTCCAATATGGGGCTTAGCCACCACTACTAAATAAACTAGCCTCTTATATATATGAATCCAAGAATAGATAGCAATCAAACTGAAGTTGTGCATTTGCCTCAAATTTGTTTATTCTAATATTTCAAACTCACCACCCTTTTATTCACATATAAAACGTTTGTTATATATTTTGTATAATCAATCTGCTATTTTTTCAACTTAAACAGTTAATTTGCATATAACTACCTGAACCTTTGTTGATCTCCTTGGTTGCAACTTTATATCTTACCAATAATCTAATTCTCTGGATTTTTCTATTGGGATAATTAAAAACACACGAGACAGAGAAGTAGATATAAGGTGGCATTTATTTTAGTTATATCAGACGTTGTTAGTCAGTATAGGTATCATGGCTCGAAGATACTTAACCCTACCCATTTATCTTACAAGCTGGGGTGAGTGGGATGGCAAATTAATGAGCAGATAGAACTCAGTGTTGTCTCTTTGAAATCTAGCGAGGAAGTGAAAACATCTTAGTTAGTCGTTTCAATATGTGAATGTCTTAAGGCTAGGTGGCGTATCGATCGGCGGCCATTGGTATAGTTCAGTTCATCCTTAGTAACCGAATGACTGTCTGCCCCGCATGCCAAATTACCCATGTTGTATCAACATGAACAATGTCATGGCATATTTTTAATGTCTGTCAGAAGTAAATCGAATAAAGCAAACTATCCTTATTTGAGGGATGCTTTTTATTTCATTAGGACTGTTGGAGCATCTTACATTTATGCCAGATACAAACATCTGCGCTCATAAATGTGGATTACAGCAGGCAAATCCAAGTCAATTACATCCTCCTATTGAACTTTACTGTTGTGCAGTCCATCAGAAACAAACTCAGGTCAATCCTATCAAAGTTGATTGAAAACCTGAACATAAACATTGCTGATAGGATTCTTGGTATGTGAGGCACAAATGTAACTAAGACTAGTAAGAGTGATGTGAAATGTGAAACACTGAATGTACATGTTTGAACAGATCAGCATGGAGCTGACTTCTAGCAGAAAGCACGACCATTGTCCCGACTTAAGCCCTGTTCACACATGGGCGTTAAGTCGCCTCAACTAGTTTGCCTTGTCTAGTTAGGCTCACATTGGCTGTTTGGACGCGACGCTGAAGCGGATTAGGGCTGAGTCAATTCATCTAGTTCGCCTCATGTAGACCACCTAGCGAGGTAGTTTAGATGAAGCAAACTAGCTTAAGTCGGCCCATCTTGCCTGTGTGGACGCTAGCGGTTTACTTGAGGCGGCTTAAGCACGTCACACGCATGCGCAGTCGAGACCCGAGTTTGTTGATTTTCCGGTCGATCAAAAGTGCATATTATATAATTTGGTCTATGAAACTGCTAGCTGTGCACAGATATTCTTTTCATCATTTATTTTTAGGTTTTCACTGCCCAGCAGAAGTTTTGACCGTTCCAAAACAAAACGATTCAGTCGATACATATCTAGGTCGAAAACACACTCTCTCGTGGTGACGTCGACTAACCGAAACTGGCGCTGGTTAGTATGGACTTGCTCATGCGCAGATATCGATTTCCCCCTTAAACCGCCCCAAATACTGCATGTGTGGACACAACACACTCTCACGCCGTGTTCGCCTCATCTAGTTCGCCTTATCTAGTTCGGCCTAAAGTTGTGTGTGTGAACACGGCTTAAGTCTTTACTGCACAAGGCGCACTGAGAGAGTGTGGCTTGGGAAGGTACTTGACATCATACTTAGTCATAATCAAGCACTTACTCAAACATAACCACTCAGAATACCAATAACAGTAGATTAGCTAAATACAAGTAGTAGTTTTACAGATAATAACTATTACATTGGTAATTCCATCCTGATGTCTAAGCTGCTGGAGGAGTAGTGAGGGAAATGGCAACAATGTGGCTGTAGGTTATGGTTGGAGGTGATATGTGGCAGCTAGGTCGAGCGAGGCCCGATGTGTGAGTCTGGAAGGAGGAGAGTAGAACAGCCGGGACGGTTCTCACCCCACCACGAATCAAATGCATCAATGATTTATCATACATGAAGTGAAAGTTGTCTTTTCTAATTATATAATTCTACAAACAGCATATCATCACACATATTCCATTGCGAAGTTACGATAAGACCAGACATGCCACATAGTTAATTTCTTTTGATTGATAAATGCATTACTGGAACAGATTTATTGAGAGTGAGATGATGTATTAATGCAGGTATTGTTTGTGAAATTGGACTATGGCTAAGTGAAATAAAGCCATTGGCATTACATACTCATGACACCAAACCAACACTTCATAATGTATTACCACTCAAGTTTAAATCCAAAGATTAATAAATGAAATAATTGAGACTATGTAAGATGTGTTCAGAGGATATGTCTATCATTATCAAACCTGCTACTTTTTGAGTATACTGCTGTTTTGTTCTTCCCAGAATTTTAACTCTAGATATTCATGGATGTAGTTTATTTCAATAAAAGCGAGCAGGAAATCATTGCACACATCTCTACAATGAAAATACCTTAATTATAATGCTTTAAGATTTGATTGCAAGCCGGCATGTCTCAGGCATAGCAGTAGATTACTAGAGCCGTGTTTACACGGGCAATTGTAAAGCGAATTAAACAAAGCGATTTATATGAAGCGAAGTAGTGGCGCGTTTACACGAGCGAATTTGAAAGTCTGTCGGCGACCGGGAACCAGCAGCCTTAGTGATGCGTCTGTAGCCGGCGAGCACTGCTATTTGTTTAGCTTACACTCGTCGATTCGACGCCGATGTAGCTACTATGTTAATATCGCTTGGAATTTAAGGTTAATTTAATTAAATTTCATTATTTGAGTATGTAATTCTGTTAAATATGATCGCATTCAATAGATTTTGGCCTAATCAGTCCCTAACACTGCCGGGCACCAGCGATTAGTTACAGCTGAGCCTGTAGCTGGCGAGCACCGCTATTTTACACTATCGCCGCCTGGGAACCAGCTGAATCGATTCATATAAACTACCTCGCAAGGTGGTTTACATAAAGTGAATCATATGAAGCGAATCAGCCCTAATCCGCCTCAGTGGCGCGTTTACACGGCGAATGTGAGGTGAACTAGGCAAGGTGATTTATATGAAGCGACTTAACTCACCCGTGTAAACACGGCTGAATAGTACTACTTACTGCAGTGCGTAAAGAAAGTTTCTTTCACTGACTTTCTGTATAGAGGCATCAATGCAGCATAGATAAATGGGTTTACCACTGAATTCACCACTGAAAACATAACTGCAGTCTTCTGCAATGGTGAACCAAATTCATATTTAACAAACCCGACACGTGCCAGCATGTAGTACCATAGATCAAAGCCAATTGAGATAATGAAAACGACAGTGACAACAATTGCGGTCTTAGTTAATTGGTCTGAAGCTTTATCAATTACGTTTGAACTTCCAGATGCCCCTAAGTTTCTTTTGGCCCGCATTTTAAAGCTGATAATGATGAGGCCATATAATATACAGAAGCTTGCACAAGGATTGATATATGCAAAGAAGAAGGATATAATTGAAAAAACATAAAAGAATTGTTCTGTAATTTTTCCATCCCAATAATACTGATTGTGACATTCAGAATTATGATAGCGAACCTGTAGTAAACTAGGAGCTAGTACTATTTGAGTGTACACAAACATAACTACCATAATAATACGAAAGTGACGTTTTGTCAAACCTTGGTATTTCAGGGGATGACAGACACAGAGGTAGCGTTCTAATGCCATTGTCACAAGATTATAGATAGAAAGTGAAACTACATTCCAATATAAAAACTGGCTATGCCATGCATGACAAATGAAAATATCAAGGATTCTATATCCTGTCAATCCCATTGGGGTTACCTTGAAAAGAAAACAAGCCGCAAAACATATTATACCGTCTAAAAGTGATTGGTATTTGAACAACATCTTAATTATATCAGAAAAATCATCACCATTTACTGTCAAGGTGATAAGTGTTGCAATGTTTGCAATCAAACCGAAGATTGCTGCTGTTACTTCGATGTTATCAAATACTTTGCTCCACAATGGAGCAGTGGTGGGAACCAGATCCGTCAAGTTGTTTCCCATCTGGTCTGATATGTTGGTACTCTCCATTGTCACAGTGTCCTGGGAAGGAAACAAACACTAAATAGAACATACAAGATGCATTGACAATGAGGGGAAAATGATGATGATTATGATAATAATAAAATAATAACAACCAGGGTTTGCTTCTTGGATGATCAAAAGATGTATGGAGGAATATGCGCATTCAGCTTTCACAATTTGTACTGAACACGTAGATATATGTAATACCCTGGTTCATCCTGAAGGCTGCAGTGGTGTAAACATAGACCATTTAGGTTTAAATTCAAACAGGAAACGAATCATTTTAGCATATACCACTTTAGACTATATTAATTATTGTCACTGGCCATGCAGCATAGCCATCTCGTATACACCATTGTATGCAGCAATTGGTGGTTTAAACTGATTCTCTGAAGGGTCATTCACAATTTTCAATCAATCAATTCTTTTACAGATTCGTATTCATCAGGATCTTAAAGCTGCGTAGTCCGATGAAATATCAAATTTTCAAACCCAAACCAAATATCTAGATTTGATTTTACATATCTAACTTAGATACTCATGCACCTATTAAGCATTTGTTTCTGCGTAGAAGGCAATACTGAGTCAATTTAACCGAACCTCTTACTGCAGAAGTTTATGGTGTCAGAGTTTTGGCAAGCTTGCCAAAACTAAGTTTCCATGTTTGCACTCAAAATATCTCAAAGGTTTACCATTTAAAATAAAAGTAACTTTGAACTAATGTAAAGTAGATATGAGATACTAGTGATCGATCTAATATATTTATCTCAGAAAAAATACAAATAATTCAAAACCATCGGACTATGCAACTTTAAATATGGGGGTAGGTGGATACTAATAGAGATTCTTCTAGGTAATATTGATGCAGTTCTTAGATAGCTCACCCTGAAGATTGACAGGCACACCTTGAGCTAATTATGTTTAATACATCCTAATAAATTACAAAACTTTTACAAAATAATCTAAACATATTAATAAACAAACCTGTTAAATAATTCCTTAAAATTCCTCCGATTTTTGGAGTTATTTGTAGAAAAAGAACACTGCTCAACGATCGCACGTGTTCCGGTGGCGATTCGAAGTAAACAAACCGTATCGGATAATTCAAATCGTATTAACACGAATAATTCCATTAATACTTCATAATAAATTACAAAACTTTTACAAAATAATCTAAACATATTAATAAACAAACCTGTTAAATAATTCCTTAAAATTCCTGGGATTTCTGGAGTTATTGGCAGAAAAAGAACACTGCTCAACGATCGCACATGTTCCGCTGGCGACTCGAGCCGGAATCCAAATTTAAAGAACTGCGCAAGCGCGGCCCACCACCGTCGGCTCGACAGTGGCTCGACGGTGGACCAAATGTGGAAAATGAATGCAAACCTGCGGCGGCCCACCACCGTCGGCTCGACGGTGGCCCAAATGTGGAAAATGAATGCAAACCTGCAGCGGCCCACCACCATCGGCCCGACGGTGGCTCGACGGTGGCTCAAATCAGGAAAGGGATTGAAAATCAACGTCGGACCACCACCGTCGGCCCTACGGTAGCCCGACGGTGGCTAAAATCAGGAAAGGGAATGAAAATCAACCCCGGACCACCACCGTCGGCCCGACGGTGGCCCGACGGTGGAAAGTCGGTGGCGACGGTGCGACCAATAGCCGACGTCGGCCCGACGGCTGTGTGCTATCTGGGCTTCACTCCCCTTTCTATTTCTCACTCCACCCGCCCTCGCCATTTATTTATTTATTTATTGGCCTTATGTGGAACTAACTACACATGTCAGAACTTACAGAAGGCTGATCAGCCTGCTACTAGTGCTAGGTCTACACGAATGAAGTGCAAAAGGTGGTGCAAATGGCAAAAGCCACAGCTATGGAAGACTCACCAGAACTTTCGTCAATGAGTCTTGGCGAGCGGGCGAATCAAATATGGCTGGACTTTAAGCAGATTGAGCTGGTCGGTTGTATCGCGGAGTTGGAGGCCAAGTGGAGAAACTTCTACAGCCGTGGGCTGAGAGAAGCGAGCGAGGGTGTGTATATGTGTTTGTATGTATTGGTATACAAAAGAATATATCTAGATATATTTTGACTGTTTGCAATCTACAAACAGTTACAAGCCATAAACAAGAAGCAAGAAAACCTAAATTATTACTCAAACAAAATTCAAAAGATTTGGACTAGTGCTGCCCAGCAGTGAAAGCAAGTGTTTATAAAAGCTACTCTCTATAAAATAAATTGGATTTAGATGATTGTGACGTGAATACCTTGTAAGCAAAGTTATAAGGCTCTGGTATTGCACATTCTTTCATGCTCAAGCACATCACCCATCTATTCTGGTGGGGAAGAGAAAATCACGGGACTACCAGTGCTCCAAGCGAGTAAACCAGGAAGTAGATCTCTGCATTGTTCTAGAAGCATCTAAGGTCATATCAGGACGGGTACCGACTTGTGACAATGTACACTCATGGCAACTTTATAATGCTGCCCCACTGGGAGACCAGGCCGCGACCCAATTTCCCATAGTCACATTATCCTGATACTGTGCAAACCAGTCCATGTCCTATCCTATTAATATTGAGCGCCAGGCTAGGTAGTGACAAGTATCAATTTTATAAGTCATTCGTTTGACTCGGCTAGGATTCGAACTCCCAGCCTTCCGCACGGGAAGGATGCACTCTACCGATTAGGCCACCGCATCTGGTATTTACCTTAGCAATACAAAAGTTTGTTTGTTTGTTGTTGTTTTACGTCCTAGCAACATCTAAGGTCATATCAGGACGGGTTCAAGGCAGGTAATGACACATACCAATCTCCTCATGCCTTAGCTCAGTCCCCCCGAAAAATGGCACAGAAGTACAAAGATGTGACTAGATTTGTATCTAGGGCGGATTATATGGCTACGCTCAATTACATGGCACTAACCAGACGGGATGGCCGAATGAGTTAGAGCATCCGTCTCCCATGGTGGTAGATCGTGGGTTCGAATCCTGGTCGAGTCAAACCAATGACTTAAAAATTGATACTTGTCGCTTCCTAGCCAGACGCTCGGCATTACTAGGATAGGGCAAGGAGCAGTGGAATGAGGAAGACCAGTCGTCTGCGACCGAAATTTCCCCTGCTTAAACAACTAATATACACACACACAAACAAAACAAACAAAACAAAATGGTTCCCAATCAGACTCAATTCAATAGCGATCAATAATTGAAAGAGGAAAATGAGAAACCACCATTCCATGACAATAACTGAATAAGTACTTACCTAATATTTGCAGTTAGCTGTTGAAACTTGGTGTCGTTCAGCTTGAAATGCCCACTGAACCAAACCTGTCCATGAACCAACCCATATATTCCTATCCAAGTTTATATATACAGACAGATGTCAAAATCCAATATGAGTTGTTTGAACATACAACAAAAAAGAAAATCGAAAATATTCACCTTTTATATTCGTCATATTTCATTACTGAAGTCAAGATTTCATTAGGCCTATTTGGTGTCAATCAAAACTGCTACACACAAAGGTGCAACAAAGAAAAATACTTACTGTTAGATCTGGAAAGCTTCTTCAATGTTAATCTTCAAACATCCCTGGTAACATGCTGAAGTTGGACTAACGTTCACAAATGGTTAAACAAGTTGGGCATATTTCACAATGTTGGGCTAATGTGAGTTACCAACTCATAATTTAGGTTGGTCTTGTGAGATTTGGTCCAACATTGGGCTAACAACTGTCTTTGATAGTTGGTTCATGGATATATGCCACCCTATTGCCATATACCTTTTAAATGGGTTCTGAACTTCTTGTTAATGCTCATTTCTACCACAGTTGGTGCATGACATGTTCCAGTAGTTAGCTGTTCTGACACAGGTGGTGCATAGTGCAGGTTTACAGTGACGCAGTTTAACATGAATGGAATAGTTACATACTTCATATATGCTGTATAAGAATTATACGAGTATAATAACCCGGAATATCCTCCTCTCCCTCATCACTCACTCAGCTCCATGGACTGTGGGAGTCTCTCATAGTCATCTACTGCTCCAGCCTCCCCAACCCCAGCTCCGATGGTGGTGCCACCACCCCTTCACACTGTAACCATCACTCACTGTACCGCTGAACATTTCTGTCATTCACTAATTCAGCTAAGTGACCCAATTTTGTCTTATACCGTGGAACAGTTCTCTAGGACCTCTGAGTATATTTCAATGGTCTAGGGATACGATACTTGCACTGGACACTGGATATAAGGGATTCAAATGGCAACTATGTTTTATTCTTTAGTGATTTAAAATAACTATTATTAGGGTTTCTTTCCCTATTAGGGCTTCTGATCAGGATTACACCGATATTTTGCATAGTTGGCTCATACTGGATCAATATTGGCTCATACCCTTGAGCCAAAGTTGGCTCATACTATTGGATCAGCAATAGAGTAGGCCTATACCAGTCAATTAACTTTGGATCAATGAGCACCAGGATGATTGGCTAATGTTGGCTTGCCAAATCTGGGCCAACTTTCATGAATACATTGGGGTAACGTTGAACCAACATAAGTCTGTTATCTGGGATAGTCGGTTGTTTTCCCAGCAGATGGCACTGAAGGATGCTTACCCAACCTATGGTCACATGGCCACAGAGCCTGGCACTGATTGGCTGTGAGGGGTAACAGGTGCAGTGTCTAAGATCACATAACTCTTTGTTGCAGTGTTCCTGTGTCAACTGCAATGACATATCAAGATCTTGATACTCCCAAAAGGTTTCTTTCCAGATACACATCTTAGAGAAGCTAACTATTTCATTTTTGTCATAATAGATTTTGCTTTCATGACTTCAGCTATTGATATGGGAATGAATAGAAACCTCATTATTAAAGCCCTTAAGTGACTGGCAACCAAACCCTCGGCCTCAGTTCTCCCCCTTTTTATTTATTGCTGTTCCCCCGTTATTTCCTGTCAACCACCTACAATGACAGTGATAGCCCAAACACAAATGTAATATTTAAAACCAAATACACTGGGGTTGGTCCCACTGAAATAACAAACTCATATAATTAACCACAATAGGGTAACACTAGAATATTCCTACCAAACTGACATTTATGTACTCCTTGTTTAACTCCAACTGATCAGACCCGACATTAAAACTTATTACACCCTTACCAAATGAATACAGAAGATAACTTCTGTTTAGATTCTGAATACTTTGAAAATACTCACATTGATCTGACTAATATTCATTTAGTCATATGACACTATTGTTACCGGTACCATATTGCTGTGCACTATGCTGCAAATTGTGTATTCAACAGCTATTGTTAGTTCACCTTATATACCTTACTCTATATACCATTTTTGTGTAAATAATCCAGAATTGAAAAATGGCTGGAAGACCAGTGCTGACAAAAGAACTTATTCGGCAGAATAAACAAATTTACACCCCCCCCCAAAAAAAGAATAAATCACTGGGTATGAAATAAGCATTATGAGAGTTAATCTGTTAAGGCCCGTTTATACTTTTGACGGCATGTGACGCCATCAACTTTACGCCAGTTAGCGCAGTGTGACGCTGCAAAACGGTGGGGAGTGCGCGAGATGTGGAAGCGCTGACCTTGAGAGTTCAACATAGTTGAAATCTTGTCAACATTTGCGCTGTGTGCACCATCTAACGCTGTCAAGCATCAACGTAAAGTCTAAATGGGAGCATTGGCTTGCACCGTGTTGCGCCGTCTAACACCGTCTGGCGCCGTCACATGCCGTCAAAAGTATAAACGGGCCTTTACATGATCATCACGTGCGCTTTTGATTGGTGCTAGTCCTTAGCAATTATTTCACTCCTACTCTCACGACTCATGTTGTGCAGTTTATATTCGTTTAATAGATATTCCATAGTTACAAATGAGTGAATGAAGACAGTAGAAGCCTCTTTTTGACTCAAGCATAACAATCCTTTTATTGTTAGAAAAACAGCTTATTACAACTAAGGGGTCATCCAAAGTTTTCAACATTTTTCACAGTCGTACGAAGTGTAGTACTTTTCCAGCCCCACCCCCTCCAAAGTAGTACACATCAACATTCATAGTCCCCATCATCATCTTTTGGCTGTGTGATTACACCAATGTAGTGAACAATGCTCCGCTTCCGGGCATACTCAATGAGCACATAATCACCCGGCTCTGGGTCTTTCTCCTGAAATGGAATATCTGTATCTTCTGCTTCCTCCTCAGAGCTGCTCTCTTCAAAACGTTCAACAGTGGATAACTGTCCTTCTTGCTGTGCTTCACAGTTGCGGTGAGTTTTCTCATAGGTCTGTCTGTGAGAGTAGTGCTTTGAAGTCTGCTTCCTCCCTGATGCCTTGGGGTATGGTCGTATCTGCTCTGAAGAAACGGTTACCATCTCTATTTGACTGGTGGAAGGCTGTTGTGGCTGCTGTGTGTTGGTAGCAGGCTGTGACTGTGTGCTAGTGGAAGGCTGTGGCTGTGTGCTCGAACCGCTCTTTTCTTCTCTACAACTTCTGGTTCTGGGGGAGTTGGTAAGCAACTGATCCAGCTGTGGGTGGTTGGGTGAGTGGGGTTCCATCAAACTTCTACTATATGTCCTGGAACCTGACCAAAGCCATATATGGTACTCGGAATGAAGGCAAGACTAATCAGGTCATGAGATTGACATAATTGGTTAGTGGCATCCCTGCCTATTGTCCTTCTCAAAGTAGGTGTCCAAAGGGATGAGGTAATAAATGATTATGGCCTTTGCTGCTGACATGACATTAAGCAATCACCACTAATTAACTAATAAATTCAATGATTATTCTGCATATGATGTCCCAAATGATCAGTTTATGTATCAATATCTTTGTTGGATATATAGAATCAAATGTAGGTAAGCATTTTGGTTTTGAACAATTTATATTTCAACGGGCCATGCAACTTTGATATAGAACATAAAGTCTGCCAACAAATATCAACATTGTGCATGTTCCTCATAACATGGCCAATTCACGGGCGGAGTGGATGGCCAAACCCCATTGGCTTATTTCTGCCGGTGGGAGCAGCACCACTTTCCATTTTAAACTACAGGACCAACGGCTGACCCTCTTCTCCATCCCCCCAACCATCCCCGGCAGCTCCTGAGCCATGGTGGCACCACTAGGAGGAGTTGTGAGAACTAGCACTTAACACCTCCAGAGTTTCAACCTGCTTACCCCATGTGGAGACACCAGTCCTTCCTACTGTGTAGTCACATGACCAATCGTCGCCAGCTTCAAACTGGATCACAACTGTTGCAGGTGCATTCTTCGAAGAAACTGTGTACCTCTCTTCGCATAGCATCACGTAATGCCAATATGCTGAATGTAAGGAAATCTGACAGAAATACTGCAGCTAAGAGACAGAGCAACATGTTGAAACCTTACAGACGCCCAAAGCTAGCAGACACCAAAACCAACCTAATAGCGAAAACCGGTGACGCAACTCTGGAATGTGCACCAAAACACAAACAGAAAGCACTGGCACCAGCAGCTGCACCGATGGAACTGCTTGATCGCAGACAAGACAGGATGGCCAAATGTGTTGAGCGTCCGTCTCCTGTTTTGGAAGATTGTGGGATCCGAACCCATGGGATTGTGGGTTCTAACCCTGGTTGAGTCAAACCAATGACTTAAAATTTGATACTTGTCACTTCCTAGCCAGGTGCTCGGCATTATTAGGATAGGACAAGGACTGGTTGGCGCCATGTCAAGATAATGTGACTGAGTGGGATATCAGGTCATGTTGCTGGTGGCCTGGTCACCCAGTGGGGCAGCACCATAAAATGTTGCCATGAGGGTGCACTGTCACAAGTCAGTACGCATCCTGATTGACCTTAGATGTTGCCAGGATGTAAAACTCCAACAATCAAAACAGCTTAAAGTTGCATGGTCCGATGGCGTTCGAATTTTTGTCTTATTTTTTAGATAAATATATCAAATTGATCATTACGAGCTACTAATCATTAGTCCGGAGTGATTTTGATGAAAAATGACTAGTTTTGAAGCAATTTGAGCTGAAAGAACCCAAAATAATTTCGACAAGCTTGTCAAACCTCCTGGGGCTATGACCTAGATGGTCATCTCGCGGCCACCACGTGATGTGAGATGACCTAGTAATCCTGGAACCTGACAGGGCTGTAGGTAGGTATTTCTGTTTGTGTTGGAAACATTCTGGGGATGGATTGCTGCCATAGGCTCATGACACTAGGGTTTAAAAAAAAAAAAAAATTGTAGAAAGGTTAATTTGATTTATATCTATCAAATTGACCAAGTAGCATCAAATATCCAACTTCAGATATATATCGGTATATGATTGACATCATCCCAATGGCAGAAATTTCAAAACATCAAACTATGCAATTTTAATCAATGAATGGTGGTGGTGGTGGTGGTGGAGGGGGGGGGGGAGTACACATGTCAATGAAGTTGTGTGTGCAGTTAGTGTTATTTATTGATAGTTTACACCAATAGGCCCCTATAAACCATTGCAGATGGACGGTTATGCTAAAAATTCCCCAACACAAAAATGCTGATTATTATCCAGGCAGTCGACCTGAACTCCTAATTATAGTTTAGCATTGACAGAGATGCTGGAAAGCCCTTAAATTTATACTGAATGTATAGGTCGAGAAAATACAACAACCTTATTTGTTTCTAGGATAATTTAATATGAAACAAAGAAATGCACTACACTTTTAAGAATTGCGATGCCAACATCTTCACTTGACCAACGATTGGCCCGTTTTCGTGAGGCTGACCCATATATACTTCATATGGACCCAACAAAAAATATATATATACTGATCGCCCAATAGTAATATATATATATATATATAAATTTCAAAATTTAAATTACCCATTGAATATCCAACATGGAGGGGAGGGGCAACATCCCCCTCATTTCCCCTTCCCCTCTATGAACCTGTACAGTAGGCCTACTTGGTTGGGGGTGGCTAATGAGGTCACGAGATTGGCCTAATTGCTTAATGGCCTTCCTGCATAATGGGTGTTTCAAACTGAGTGTTCAAAGGGGTGAGGTTATAAACTCACTGGTTATTCTGTATATGCTGTCCCAAATCATTAGCTAATACACCAGTATCTAAATTGGATATATAGGATCAAATGTAAGTAGTTGTTTTAATTTTGACAAAATTATATTTCATCGGACCATGCAACTTTAATCGCACGGAGGTGTTGGAAGCTAAACCTGACAAAAGGAGGATCGTCAAGAAGAAAAGAGGTAATTTTTCATGTTCTCCACACCTCATGGATATAAAAGGGAGAAAGTTGGCACTAGTGAAGCAATGTGGCCCAAATATTTTGCTGCCCTGTAAAAAATTACCAAAGCTCCTCTTGTGGAGGGAGCCAATAAGTAACCATAGTCACGAAGTCGCCATAATCGCCTCAGATTGGAAGTAGGAGATGTGCAATGTTTTAGTCCAAACAGGTCTTCACCATGATCCGGACAGAGGAAGCCCGAGACGGAGGTGGGAGTGATAAGGGAGGGTTTATTCAGGAAACAGGTACAAAATCAGTATGCAACAACGGGGTAGTAGAGGACATGCAAGTGTTCTTGAGCAGGTCAGTCGACCTCATCCACGTCCGCAGAGGGGCCTGGCAGGATCTGGGAGGAGGTAGGCCTGGGAGCCGACCCCCACACAGTGGCCTACAACAAGAGGGTGGGTGGGTGCGGTAAATCCATTGACGTGAGGATATAAGGCCCGAGTGCAGGTCAGGTGAAAAGGCGGGCAGGAGGGGAGGTTCTAAAAGGCCTGGTAGGGGGCGTCTCGGGCTTCCCGCCGGATCAACCACAATTCGGAATTATGAGCCGATCCGGACAGAGGAAGCCCGAGACGGAGGTGGGAGTGATAAGGGAGGGTTTATTCAGGAAACAGGTACAAAATCAGTATGCAACAACGGGGTAGTAGAGGACATGCAAGTGTTCTTGAGCAGGTCAGTCGACCTCATCCACGTCCGCAGAGGGGCCCGGAAGGATCTGGGAGGAGGTAGGCCCGGGAGCCGACCCAAAGCACAAGGCCAAGGCTCTCGGGGCGTTCGTGGTCACCTGACGGGGCACGTATGCGTGCACCGCGTCGGACTCCCAGGTGCCCTGGGCCATGATGGCGGAGAGATCCACCCCCCTCGAGGCGCAAGCCTGCGCGGCTCCTCGGCGGAGACCGTGCAGGGTGAACTCTTCGGCGCGGGGCACGAGGGCCGCGCCCAAGGCGGGGCGGAGGAGGGGGGTGACGTCCAGAGGAGTGAGGGGGACGCCGGCGCGGGTGAGGAAAGCCGGGGCGTCCCCGGGCGCAGGCAGCAAGTCGAGGGCGCGCCACCACGCGCGGCCTGGGCACAGAGGCGATCCGGCGAGGGCGGGCACGAAGAACGAGACGGCCTGCGCCGGGGAGCGGATGGTCTTGGAGGAGGTGACCCGGAGGCGCAAGCCCCCGGGAACCGGCTGGACGTCATCCCTGCGCAGTGTGTGAGGCCCCCCCACGGGGCGTGGGTGGGGGAGAGGATGTTCGATTGCCTCAGGAAGCTGAAGAAGGCGATGATGGTTGCGGCCCACGGGGCAACCCCGAGGTGCCCCTGGGCGCGCATGTGTGTGTAGATGAGGGGTAGCATCTCGGAGGTGACGGGTGGAGTGCGGCGGGTGGGAGCCGCGAAGAGCCGCTAGCCGCCGCGTCTCACCCGCGAAGCGAAGGGGGCGTCGAAGGACGCGACGTCGCCCCCCCGCCTCCCGGGCCCAGGAGCGAGCCCCGGAGAAGGCGTTGGCAACGGAGGCGGGGGACGGCAAGAGGCGATGCAGGTGGGCGATGAACTGCCCGACGTCGTAGGGTGCGGGGGCCAGGTGGTCGACTCCCTGCTCGACGGCGAACTCCAGGTACCGCCTGGCGTGTCGATCGCGATTGCGCCAGGTCCCGGGTGCGAGGGCGGCACGGTGGAACTTCATCAGGTGCTCATGAGCGCGCGCGCGCCGTAGTCTGCAAAGATTAGAGGTCATGGGTGAACATATTCAGCGAGTGCCGTACACATAATCTACGGATCCCCCTGCTACGGCATTCCCTGCGGACTATGTCGAGGGCTACCCGGGAGTAGTGCGCGCGCCTGAGTGCGTCCGCGAGGACCAGGTCGACACCGGGCTTGTGGTGGATGGTAATGTCGAAGGAGCCGAGCGCCGCGAGGAGCCAGAGCTCGCGGGCGCACGCGCCGAGGGTTGGATCGACGGCGCGGCCGGACTCGAGGGCGTTCGCGGAGGCGTCATTGTCAGTGTTTATGATGAACTGGTATCTGCTCGGAGCGGGGGGCCGCGGGTGCCGTGCACATCGCGCCGCGACTATGCATGTGCTCACGTGCGCGAGGCGGCCGACGAGCCTCTGGAGGGCCCTCCTGGTGAGTGTGGGGCGGACGAGCCAACACTCGCACTCCTCGATGACGTCGTCCATCTTGTCATCTGGTATGCGGAGGACCATGGCCTCGCGTCGAATTCGATGCCCAACCAGGTGAGGCGGACGGCTGGGGTGCAGCATTTGTCGGGGGCGAGCTCGAGCCCGAGGGAGGCGCACACCTCCCAGAGGGCGTCGAACGCCCGCATCACGTCGAGGTAGGAGGCCTCGCACCCGACGAAGTCATCAACGTAGACAGCTGTGAAGAATCCCCGGCAGCCCATGATCCAGGCCACCGCGGCGGTGACCCTGACGCAGGCCGCGCCCGAGGTCCTGCAGCCGAAGTGCAGGGCTATGTCGAGGTAAGCGCGACCGTCGACCGTGATGCCGAAGAGGGGAGTGGAGAGGGGGTCGGCCCAGAGCTGGCGCTAGGCGTGGGAGACGTCGGCCGACCAGCAGAAGGCGCCCAGGCCCTCGACGACGATGCGACGGCCGAGGTCGGCCGTGGATGGAAGTCTGTAAGCGTGCGGGCACCCGAGGAACTCCCGCCTCGGGATGCCGGCGTTCATGCTGCAGCCCGGGGGAAATGACAAGCTTCCCCGGGGTGGACTTGGTCCGTGTCATGATCGGGCTGCACTGCGCCCAGGGGGTGAAGGGCGGCACCGCGAAGGGGCCGAGGAGGGTGCCTCGTCGGAGCTCGTCTGCCGCGTAGTCGGTGACGTGGTGGGCGAAGCTGGGGTCCTCGCGGTGGTTCTTGTACATGGGGGACGGGGGCCCGGCCGCGGTGTAGTTGGCCGGGAACCCGAACTCCAGGTGGTCGAGGAGGAGGTCGTCGTCATGGCCCCGAAGCAGGCGACGCCAATTGGGAATGTTCAGGTCCGAGGGGACCGGGACTCGGGCGGCCAAATAATTCGGGAGTCCCGAGGCGCGGGCGGCGGCGTAGGCCGCAGCGTAGTGTTTGCGGTTGTCGGCGCCGGACTTGTGTGGCTTCACGGCCTGTTGGCTCTCGGTCGCGGCGGTGGCTTCCGCGAGCACCCTGGATTGTGCCGCGAGTTGTGTCCGCTGCTCGTCCGCCTCCTTCCTGTGTTCCGCAGCCTCCCTTTCCATGGTGGTCCAGCGCTCCTCCATGGCGTTAATGGTGAGTTGCATCTTGGCCAAACCGTCGGCCTGCCTCGCCTTCAGGGTGGGCTTCCGCACCCGCTTAGACTGGCGGGTCAGGGCCGGGGGCCGGGCCTGCAGGACGGCCTGTCTCGGGGAAGCGCCGCCATCTTGTGAGTCGGACGATATGCTCAGGTCGGCTGTAGGCGTGGGGGTTCTTTTCTTTGAGGCGCGTTTAGTGGGACGGCCTCTCGGAGCTGCAGCCCTACGGGTTCGCTGCATGGTGCTTTTTAATGTGGGTGACCTTTTGATCGCGTTGCCGCTTTGTGACGTGGGTGACATGGGTGGAGACGGAGCTGTAGAGTTTAAATCCATTGACGTGAGGATATAAGGCCCGAATGCAGGTCAGGGGAAAAGGCGGGAAGGAGGGGAGGTTCTAAGAGGCCTGGTAGGGGGCATCTCGGGCTTTCCGCCGGATCAACCACAATTCGGAATTATGAGCCGATTAATAACTGACGCTGTCACCATGTCATGGTCGTGTATTCTACGTGGTTTGATGGACAGTACTTGGAAGACTATGCTTGATTCTGGAAGCCATGTTGTCAGCTCTTTATTTCCACAAGGTGGCAGCACACATAGACAATAGATCACTGAGTTGGTATGGTGGCCCTTAAGTACAGCATATACCATGACACCTACCACATGGATGGACAGACCAGTACGTGGTCCAGGATGTCCAACTGTCGGTGCATGAATTGACATCATCACCCAACATTGCACGTCTGGCACCACCAACCGACTGCAGCACAAGGGTATCGGGGCCCATATGGGCTATATTCCGACAACCCCATGTGGGCGTACCTATATGCGACCAACGTGAGTCCCGAACTGACTATTCTGCCCATATCGGACCCACATGGGTCCCATGGATGCAGTCTAAACCATATATCACACAAAATATAAACCAAACTTGAAGGGACCCTAGAAATTTGTTTGGATTAACCGATCATTGGTTTAACTGAGCGTCAGCTTTGACTTGAGTAAGCGTGTATTGCACATGTAATATACAATGTATGTGGACACTTTGATTATTGTTTTTTATGTACATACAGTATAACCCTGTTAAACTAAGCTCGATTACACCAAACGATCGGTTAATACAAACAAATTTCTACGGTCCTTTCAAAATACTACCATTTATCATATAAAAAAGTCAGTGGGGTCTCAGATGACCTTATAAATTACAGTGCCAGTATAATGACCAATTTCCCACTCAGTCATATTATCCTGATACTGAGTTAGCCAATTCTTGACCTATCCTAGTAGTGCCGAGCACCAGGCTAGGTAGCGACAAGTATCAGTTTAATAATGCTGTGTTCATATGAACTGGTGAATATGGTGTTTTCCATTTCACAACCTTTGAATTGCGTTCAAGTGACTTCACAACTGGTGAACACCACCTGTGAACTGGAGATATTTTTAAGTGGCTCACTCCTCACCACTTGTGAAGAAATGGTGGTGTCGCAGTTTCTGCCGTCCGTGCGGTGCAAAACATTAGTTTTATTCAAAATTAATAGAAATCAAGAACCCTAACCGCATAAATTTGATATAATCTTTTTGGTAAAGATGTTTTCTATGTGTGTACCAAGCGATTTGTTTCTAGGTGGTGTGGTTTTAGAGATATTTCACTTTTTCTGTATGAAGATTTGACAATGCCTCTATTATCGCCCAGCATGAAATGTGTTTGCCGCGAATTGCCAAATGAACGCTCTCAGTTTATATGGTCGCGTTCACCCGCAGTAAGTGGGAAGTTCCCGATATTTACGAGTACCGTATGAACACAGCATAAGTCATTGATTTGACTCAGTCAGGATTCGAACTCCCGACTTTCCACACTGGAAGCCTGCACTCTACCGATTTGGTCACCAGATCCAGTTATGCTCTTTTATTGAACATTTCACAGAATCAATACATAAAATGTATTTGCTAAATTTGTTGGACACAATATTGTGATGGTCATAATACCATGGGTTCGAACCCTGATCGAGTCAAACCAATGACTTTTAAAATTGATACTTGTTGCTTCCTAGCCTGGCACTCGGCATTATTAGGATAGGGCAAGGACTGGTGGGTTCAGTGTCAGGATAATGTGACTGAGTGGGATATCAGGTCATGGTGCTGGTGGCTGGGTCTTCCAGTGGGGCAGCACTATAAAGTCATCATGAGTGTGCACTGTCACAAGTCGATGCCCGTGCTGATATGACCTTAGATGTTGCTAGGACATAAACCAACAACAAACATAATAGCAATAAGGAGTCGCCATCAGGCCGTGACTTTATTTCCACATATATAAACACACCATCACTTCTAACACAAAATTGCAACATCGTGACAGTAATGACGAAATATAAACCAGAAACAAACAGACAATTTCTAAGTAACTACACAAAGTTTCTGGATGCATCTCGTGTTATTTAACACAAGCTATGAAAATAGATCAATCCTAAGTTCAATTAGGACTGACTAGGTGTATTTTTGATAATCAACCATGGGTAAGCAAAGGAACTGCCCCCCCCCCCCCCCAAATAGCCGATGTTTACTTTTTGTGCTTGGGGGGGGGGGGGGGGAAACAAACAAACAAAAGGGGTGAGCAAACGGGTTCTAAGATTTAAGATTTTTGTGCATTGGCAAAAATGAGCAACATAATACACATGTCGTTCCACATGAGGATAATTATCTAATTTGGGTCGCTTGTTTATTCATTTACAATTCAATCTATTAATTAATACAGATGGCTTTTATTTCTACTTTCCTATATATGAATTTCATTCCAGTGTGTGTGAATATATATATACAATTATATCAAATTATATACAATTATTATATATGAGTCGTTCTCTGAAGCTGGGTACCACCACATATTTGGTCTCCATGTTACGATGGACATAATTAATTCTTTTCTTAATAGCAAGTCAAATAATTATTGTTGCCTTTTGTTATTAAGTATGTTAGCAATACTATATGTATTTAATACTATATATATTTAATCCAATGTATCAAAATGTATGTTGATATGATTTTGTGCTAAAAAGAAAATGTGGAATCTGACACATTTGCACATTTATATCAAAATTTAAACAAACTTGTTGTCAACATTGTTTCAACGTTTTTCTTGTAAGACATAATTTTGTTTGCTTAATCTAATCAAATCTTGTTCGAATGTGTTGTGTACATTAAAAATGATGTTATGAATGTGTTTGTTTGTTTGTTGTTGTTTTACGTCCTAGCAACATCTAAGGTCATATCAGGACGGGTACCGACTTGTGACAGTGCGCACTCATGGCGACTTTATAGTGCTGTCCCACTGGGAAACCAGGCCGCCGACACCATGACCTGGTATCCCACTCAGTCACATTACCCTGACACTGAGCACACCAGTCCTTGCCCTATCCTAATAATGCCGAGCGCTTGGCTAGGAAGCGACAAGTATCAATTTTAAAGTCATTGGTTTGACTCGACTGGGACTCGAACCCACGACCCCACGATCTACCAGCACGGGAGACGGACGCTCTAACTCATTCGGCCATCCCGTCTGGTCTGTTATGAATGTGTGTTTAATGTCCATGTTACATGGGACAGTTTAATGTATTGTTTAATTTGTAGATCCAAATCTAAAAGTGAAATAGCTTTTTTCGACTATGACATAGCGACACGTAAACCTTCATATGAATATGGATTCTGCTGTTATTTGGAATGGTTTCTGCTGTTATTTCGAATGTTTTCCATGTCACAAAAGTGGTACCCAGTTTCAGAGAAAGACCCATATTTAGGTTTATATTGCCATTGTGATTTGTTTATATTGACAAATGTTTACAAAACTATATCCATTAGGACTATGGCAGACATCACCACAGTAATTAATATTAATGTGTGAAATGATGAAATGTACATGGGGTGATGTGAAAACCAAATCCTTGATGTGCCAGTGTACATTCACATCCAGTAACTAAGACCTTGTAATCATTGGCAGACGCTTTAATATACGCAGCACCCAGGTGAGTAGGAAGTCCCAGACGCCACGCACGACTGCTACACGAGTGATTAGGAAGCGCATCACAATCATGAACATCACTGTTTTGATGAACCGGTTACGCTGCAGGATCCTGGAGGAATAAATTATTGCTATTCTCAGTTTCATGAAAATACACACAAAAATAAATATCAAATTTCTTGTTTGGTGATGGATATCTCTACAAAAACTTCCAAATCATATTAATAAATTTGATAACAGTAAAGTGTGCTTTAAAGAATGTGTTTTCATTTTAATGCAGAAAATATGCTTGGTTTATTTGGTCATGGTTCAATTCTCACATGTATCCATTTAAAGGGGGTGATAATCAGCGTATAATAAATTAATGAAGCTTATAATATCATTAATGGAAATAATTAAGAGCTAAAATTAAAATAATCTTACCGCTGTATGTTTCTTCTGGCCTTGGGCATCTCTGAGACCTCTTCTTTGAGCAGAAATTGCTTTGTTCCCATGCAGTAGTTCTCCATATACGTCATCCATTGGATCTCCTTAACATCAAAGTTAAAGACCTGCAACAAGATAACATGCTTTGACACCCCTAATCAAACAGATGAATTTGATATTTATTGCCAAAAGGAACATCTTGAAAATAGCCTTCTATTCACAAGAATTTGCAGGTAAATTTTCCTTAGAACTGCAGCGAAACTATCAGAATACATTACTTCTACTATTACAGACTGACAGGTTTTCTACTCCACATTTATAATTAATCATACACAACCAACCTTTCTATCCGACTCGTTCAACTTTCCAAGCAGTTCGAGCATGTTTTGATTTGAGAAGTTCCAGTCCTTCGTCGTAAAGTACTCGAGGCAGACAACCGACTTCCAGATACGTGTCTGGATCTTCGCAAGCATTGGTTTTTTCCCACGAAGCTTCAGCATAAGGTCAATGGTCAATGCTGGCAACCAGTGATCAAACCACAGTTTGAGTTTGCGCCAAATGCTACTCATTGTGAAGCAGGGGCTAGGAATCCGGATAACATTATCCAGAGGGTTCTTCATGAGATACTTGTAAGAAGCTCTCTCTGTTGGGAACAAATTTGTTAAATTGCATTAGTTTTATAGATGAGCCTGTCTCAAAAGGTACTAACTCTTTGTTTTTTTGTCCATAGTAACGATTGACACAAAACAGCACAGAAACGGTTACACTGAAAGCACAAGGACATTTGCTTCAAATCAATATGTATTCTATTGGGATTATGAAACACCATGTAAAAAACAAATCAGTTTATCCTGAGCAAATGCATAAGTAGATAGTGTGTTGATCGTTACTATGGACAAAGTTGTGTCCCATATTGCTTAGCACCTTTTGAGACAGTCTCAGATATCCTATAGTATATCAATATCTTACGTAAAAGTACATTTTTAAACCAATAAGGATCAAATTTAATTTTGTTAATCAAAATTGTTAAAAGGAGTTTTGAAAGCCCTTTCCTTATAGTTCCACCTATGTAACTCTCCTCTGTACTTCCCTTACTGACGTCACAGCACATGCAGATTCGGGGTTTGAAGGTACAGATTGAGCACATTACCACAGGTATTTTATGAAGTTTCAGAAGTTCAATATTAAATCTTGTAGCGATTGCGAGTATCTGTTTTAGATATATCCATTCCGCAAAGAACATGCTAATGGGATTGCGAAGTAAAAACTGATTAATGCTCTAGAATCATCTGAGTGAGACTGAGACTGAGGATGAGGATGAGGATTGAGAGAAGGGTAGGGAGAAAGGGAAGGGTGGCGGGAGTTGGTCTGTTGGTTGGTTGTTGGAATTTTACTTCCTGGCAACATCTAAGGTCATATCAGGACGGGTACCGATTTGTGGCAGTGCGCGCTCACGGCGACTTTATAGTGCTGCCCCATTGGGAGATCAAGCCACCGGCACCATGACCCGATATCCCACTCAGTCACATTATCCTGACATTGAGCAGGGTGGCGGGGTAGAATGATGGGTGGAGGGAGAGAGGTAAGGGTAGTGGAGGGGAGAGTGAGGACGGGGGATGGGGGGGGGGGGCGAAGGGATACGAAAGAAAGGGGGTGAGGTATGGCGAGCTCATTGAAAAGGTAACGCAAATCTAGATAGCAATAGCGGTACTACTACTTTACTACGAGACCAGACGGGGTGGCCGAATGAGATGAGCGTCGTCTCCTGTTTTGGGAGATCGGGGGATCCAAACCAATAGGTTCATAGGTTCCAACCCTGGTCAAGTAAAACCAATGACTTTAAAATTGATACTTCTCGCTTCCTAGCCTGGCGCTCGGCATTAACAGGATAAGGCAAGGACTGGTTAGCTCAATGTCAGGATAATGATATCAGGTCATGGTGCCGGCAGCCTAATTTCCCAGTGGGGCAGCACTATAAAGTAGCCATGAGTGCGCACTGTCACAAGTCGGTACCTGTCCTGATATGACTTTAGATGTTGCTGGGATGTAAAACAAACAAACAAAACTTTAATATGGAAATTTGAGGAGAGAAAGACTGCATCTCACCCATCTGTCCCCACGTGAGTGGGTTGAGGGATCCCGTAGTGCAGTTGTACACCTTGGTGTTGGTAGGGCTGAAAACCAAGCAAGCAAGATGAGCATCGCAAGTTCAATACCCAATAACAATACTAAAACGTCTAACATTTACACAACCAAGTAGTGTCAACGGTAGCTTGCCTGTGTAGCAGTCATGTTGCAGTTGACAGACCTTGGAGTAGTTCATGTCAGTGGTGTCAATAGCTGTCAATAGCTTTCAATAGGTATATAAATTATAATTAATTAATTCACAGGTGTTGGCGTCTACTTAGTTTGTTATGTCAGTGATGTTAATAGCTATATACGTATATAAATAATTAACAAACAAAATTTATTAATTGACGGGCTTTGGAAATTGGAGTAGCACAAGGGTGTCTTTTTTAACAGTAAGCTGTTATATATATAAAATTAACAATAAGATCAGTAAGCTCTGACAGTAATTTCAATAAACTGAGATATACAATAGAGGATGAGTAAATGACGTTATTGTATGGAAACGATACATGAGTCAACACAATCATTATGATTTAAATACTAAATCGATTGACAGATAATTTTTTCATTTATTGCTCATGCTAGATTCTGGGTGGTTATATCCATTGAAAGGCGCTAAATGTAATATTCAACCAGCCTCAGTCTAATAAATCACTTTTGTTGTATTTGCTGTTGCTGACTATGGGTCATTAGACATTCAACTTTACACATGTACTCATCAAAATGACGGGCACTTGAAAGCCTCAATACGAGGTGAGAGTTCTTCGCACTCTGAAGTGTGCATTGAGATCAGATTTCTCTCTGTCAATGCTCATCTCAGAGGGCCTCGAACCTCAAACCCCCTACTAGGCATTGTTATTTATTCAAAGCAGTATTGATTAATGGATAACATTCTATTTTATGATGAAGTGTATATCGATGTTGGCAAAAACACAACCTTAGAGGTGAGTGATGATTGATTGATTGATTGATTGTATACCATGTCAGCAGCGAAGGTCATGCTCATAGCAAAAAGTGAGTACAGTAAAACCTCTCTAACCGACCACCTCCACAGATCGACCACTCCCCTATATCAATCACTTTATTTGGGCCCCAAACGATCTGCCATACAATACCATTGTAAAAAAAATTTTAAACCTCCCTAAACCGAGCACCTCCCTAAATGGACCATTTAAAGTCGGTCCCATGGTCGGTCGATTTAGAGAGGTTTTACTGTAGTTTATTCTGTTGGTTAATTTTTCTAACAACTAACATGTCAAATGACGGTACAATCTTTGTCAAAAGACAGTTACAAGAAGTGATAGTCCAGCTGTCTTCGGGACTTCTAAAATTATTCGTGCTTTGCATTTGGTCTCAGGTGATTTTTTTTTTTCAATTGTTGGCATAAGGTAATCAAATTCCACACAATCAAGTACAATGTGGTTGATTGTTAGTAAGGTGCTGACACCCAATACATCCAGAGGAGGTTCCCTTAGTAAGAAGGTGCCAGTTAGTCAAGAGAAGCTACCCCAAACTCTGAATAAAAAGGTTAGCCTACTGCCCCAGGTCAGTATTTTGGTCATGTACCGAAAACGTTGCAAAATGGCAGCAAGGAGCGTTCAAATCGGTCTTATTGCATTATTAATAGAGTAAATTCGCTACCATTTTAGCCTCGTTTTAAAATTCAAATTTAATAAATACATTTGACTAGATTTGTCCAACATTTCATTTGTTGAAAGTTTTAACAAATTTATAACTTAGAAACATTAAATATTGAAGTTAAAGTTTTGAACTTGGCTACCTACACCCGTCTGTACTGGTAAGTCTGCCTGCATTATGCAGTTCAACATTCTGGTCACGTGATCACAAACAGAATGGTGGCAAGCAGAATTCCATGTTGAATCAGAAGTTATTTCATTAATAAATCAACTTTTGAACAATTGCAACCTGGTTTTGAACTGAAATAGAATAGTATAGTTATACGAGTCTTACCTTGGTACAGATGATGGATAACTGTTGTTTTACCGAGGTATAAGCCTCGGATAGATGTGGGCTAGGGAGAGGTAAGCACGTCCGGTACCAGCAATCTTAACCTACTTATTGAGGATAAAAATGACTTTCAAACAATGGATACTATTACTTTACCGAAAAGGTACACCAACGGAATAGATGTGGCAGGGTGTGGCGGGAGGGCCCTAGCCCACATCTATCCGAGGCTTATACCTCGGTAAAACAACAGTTATCCATCATCTGTACCAAGGTAAGACTCGTATAACTATACTATTTTACCTCGGTAAACAGCCTCAGGCTAGCCTCAGGCTAGGGAGACCTTTACATAATTCATTTTTATCCTTAATATCATTCTTTCTTATTATTATAACATTCTAAATTTTTGTTCTCACCTATTCTTGTTAGTTGGCGAGAAGACGCTTTGCAACGCCGGTAGGCTTTTCTAGTCGTTTATTATAATGTTTTGCAAACGACTTAGCCGTCTTCCAGCCTGCATGCGCTAGTATTCTTTTCACAGAAATACCAAGCACCCGTGCCTTGGAGACCATGGCTCCTCTAGTTGAGTGGGAAGAGTATTTACTCGTATCCACTCCAGCCAATTTCAACACCGTAATTGTCCATCTGGCAAGTGTGTCTCGTGAAATCGCCTTATGTGGCTTTATAAAGCTCACTAATAGTTGTTGTGATGCACGTAAATCCTTTGTCTTGTATATATAAGCCCGTATGGCCGACACAACACATAATTTCCGATCATTCGGAAAACAGTCTAAGTGAACCGTTGATAAAGGGTCACCTAACGTGTTCGATTTAAGCAATTTTTCTAAATCAAACGTAGCTTGTTCCTTGTCTATTTCTAATCCAGTTAAGGATAAAGCAACAATCGTCTGTCCTCTGTGTCCGGTTACTAACAATAACAGGACCGCGACCTTAAAACCTAACTGTTTTATATCTAACCACGAGTTGTGAGGCCAAGCCTGAAACAACTTAAATACTATAGAAACATCCCAAAACCGACTATACTTTGGTTTTGGAGGATTCCTTTGATAAATTGAACGAAGTAAATAACAAATAACATAATGTTTTCCAACTGTTTCGCCATCAATTCTAGGTAATATAATTGATAACGCACACCTCGCCGCATTAATCGATCCAAAGGAAAGTCCTTCATCCTCTAGAGAAAGAAGAAACCGAGCTACTTGTGAAATCTTTGGATTTGTTGGCTTAACTTTCATTAACAAACAATGTACACCCCATTTCTTTAAATAGGTTGTATACATTTTGACAGTTCCTGGCCTCCAGGCATCCGATACTATCCTATCCTCAGTAATTCTGTCCAATCCAAATTGCTGTAGCTGCTTCCTTAGAAAAGGAATGCCAATAGGGGCGTCGTTGACACGTCGCCGTGAACCACTAGCGGTCCGTGGTGCGTCAGATTCCCGAGTTTTCTTGGGAATCGTATATGATCTTTTGCCAGTTGTGAAACTGCTGGCAGCCAAGGTTGCGTGTCCCAATCGGGCACCACCAGTATCGCATGTGTCCCTTCCAAGCCGATTTTTCTCACTACTCGGCTGATAATGCTAAATGGTGGGAAAATATAAAAATAATTATTTTCCCAGGTAATAGCAAACGCATCTACTTTCCAAGCATCCGGTTCAGGATGCCAAGAAACATAACAGGGTAACTTGTTATTATTTCGTGATGCAAATAAGTCAACTTCAGGTGTACCCCATTTTTCACAAACGAAGTTAAACAAAGGTGTAGAGAGAGACCACTCTAAATGGTCATGGAAATTTCTACTTTTATAATCTGCAAGTGTATTTTGTGACCCTGGAATATGCGCTACAGTCAGCCAGACTTGTTGAGCCTGTGCCCAGTTCCAAATCAGTTTAGATAACTGATTGCAAGACTTTGATTTGGTTCCACCCATGTTACGAATATATGCCATGGCAGTAGTATTATCAGTTAGTATTCTAACCTGTGATTTATTTATCTTTACTAAACTACGTAAGCCCAGATAAATAGCACGCAATTCTAGTGCATTAATATAGTCTGATTTTTCATCATCAAGCCATCTACCTCCTGTTGTGACCCCATCTCGATGAGCTCCCCAACCTTCTAACGAAGCATCAGTAGTAATTACTGTATTAGGTTCCGCCATGCGGATTGGATTTGGTGAACTTGCTATATGTTGCATCCACCATCCAATATCCTGTAACCCTTCTTGCGAAATAAACATCTTTCGCTCAAAATTGCCTTTAGTTCGTGTTAACGCTAAATTTTTATCTATTTCTAGCGACTTAATATGGGCCTTCCCATATAACACAGCAGGTGCATATGAGGTCATTATGCCAATAAGAACAGCAACCTGTCTAATTTTTGGCTTTGATAACTTAATAAGCTGAGTCGCTGTAGTCATAAACTTAATTAGTTTTTGTTCTGTTATCGACACTGTAAGGGACTGTGTATCCAGAATAAACCCTAAACATTTGAGTTGTTTTGTTGGTTTAAACACTGACTTTTGTTGATGTACATAAAACCCCAATTTAGTGAGTAATGCACATAAATCCAAAACTGCATTCACACAACCAATTTGTGTTGATGCTATAATAAAAGAATCATCTATGTATGGAAACATTATGTGACCCTTCCTCGCCATTACCGAGAAAACAGGTTTAAGCAATTTAGTAAATAAACGTGGCGCACAAGCTAAGCCATTCGGCATGCAGGTAAACTCATAGAGTTGGTTATCCCAAATAAAGGAGAGAAATTTTCGGTATTGTTCCATTATGGGAAGCGTATAATATGCATCTTGTAAATCAACACTAGCCATCCACGCATCTGGTGTAATCAGATCTCGTGCCGTATCTAGAGAGAACATTTTAAAATGTCGATATTCCACCCTTTTATTAAGGATTGTTAAATCCAGGATCATTCGAACATCCATTAGGCTTCGGTTCGAGAGAAAATGTTTGAAATAAACTGTCCTGAACAGTGTTGTCACTTTTTGTTAATTCCTTTCTCAAAGAATTTATGTACCTGTTTAGTTAGTGCGTCTCGTTCAACTGGTTGAATGTTATATGGAAAAGGTATTATACTTTGTACGGAAATTTGTGTAAAGGGAATTTGAACACCCCTAACTATTTCTATAATTTTTTGGTCACTAGTAATTTTGTGCCACTCAGAAATATGATTACTAATATTACCAGCCACAAAGTTGCTTACAGTTTGTGTGTTTTTAGAGGCTGCAGGGACTTGTAAAGTTTGTGTTTGGACCTCTACTTGGACCCGCCCCTGGGGAAAGGTCTCGACGAGTTGAACCCTCGGCCTATTGGCCGTGCGGTGTTGTCGGTCCAGCCTGGGCGAGCGCCCCGGCCCCGAAACCCTTGACCGAAGTTTGAACTCGGTCTGGTTCCTCTGGTGAACCGTCGTGGACGAAAATCCCCTCGTGACTTTTTGAAACGAGGAAGCTTCCTGTTTCTTCTTGCATCCATGTTTTTGCACTCTTGGCTGCAGTCTCTCCTCTTTTATAGAGGTATTGTAGTTGACCGCCCAAACATCTTGGTTGTTATCTAAGGGTTTCCTTTAATCGGTTCTGGAGCAGATAAAGCGTGTTAAATCCTTCCCCTCATTATCCGGGTAACTTCTTAGAGCGAGCCACTTCCTTGCCAGCATCTGTGCAAACTGACTTGAAGACATTTTCATATCTTCGAAACGACAGGTAATTACCTGCCGCCGCTAACACTGCAATGCTTTGTCCATTGTCTTAGCCAAAGACGAGAACTTATTTTCACTCTGCATCCTATTAGCCACAGGAACAATAGCTGTTAGGGTAGCCAACACTGCCTTATGCACTGTGTGCAACACATCCTCAAACTTCTTACGGTCATCCGTCATATTGACATCCCGATCCATTTCTTTAATGATGGAGTTGGGAACACCCTTTATGCCTGTTAACTCATCTCCTAACTTGGAGATAACCTCCGCCGGTTTGAACGTGCGGAAATAACCATTCACGGTCTCGCGCATAAGCGTAGTGGTTTTAACCCGCTTAGCCTTTGGCTTCTCCACCTTCTTAGCCACTTTAGTGCCAATGTCCGCATAGACCCCTTCATATATGGTGTCTGAGTCTGATTCCGTAGAAGTAGACTCAGTGGACGAATCAGAAGAAGAATATTTCCTCTTCCTCTTCTTCTTTTTGGACTTAGTCTTCCGCTTTTTGCGAAAACCAGTCTCTGCCCGCTCCTTGGTGAATTCATCACCCGAAGAAATCACCTGTTTCTTCTTCTTCCTCCGTTTAGGAGAAGGAGGAGGAGGAGCCTTAAGCTCCACCGCTGAGTCTGTGTCCAAGAAATCCTCATACGAATCCTCTTGGACACTCGGCCTACGCCGCTTCCGAGACACGGGCGATTTGGAAGTCGTAATAGTGTTGCTTTCCAACCGTTTGCAAAGGCGCGAGGGCTCCCAATCTGTGGAGGCGATAGGGCACTTAAGGTCAGCTGCTCGTCCTAGTCGGTGGGTTCGGAGAGGATATGCGCCCGGGGCTGTGTCGACGGCCCTGTCGACAACAGGGGTGAGGAGTCGTACTCTCGTCCACTCCACTCGGATCACGCCCCTCGGCTGCTGCTGCTGC
>CM059193.1:63812600-63947862 GCA_030323885.1 Branchipolynoe longqiensis | reverse complement strand
ACCAGAGGCGGTATACCGAGGTAAAATATATATATATATATATATATAGTAAGTTATACGAGTCTTACCTTGGTACAGATGATGGATAACTGTTGTTTTACCGAGGTATAAGCCTCGGATAGATGTGGGCTAGGGAGAGGTAAGCACGTCCGGTACCAGCAATCTTAACCTACTTATTGAGGATAAAAATGACTTTCAAACAATGGATACTATTACTTTACCGAAAAGGTACACCAACGGAATAGATGTGGCAGGGTGTGGCGGGAGGGCCCTAGCCCACATCTATCCGAGGCTTATACCTCGGTAAAACAACAGTTATCCATCATCTGTACCAAGGTAAGACTCGTATAACTATACTATTTTTTACTCGGTAAACAGCTTAGGCTAGCCTCAGGCTAGGGAGACCTTTACATAATTCATTTTATCCTTAATATCATTCTTTCTTATTATAATAACATTCAAAATTTTTGTTCTCACCTATTCTTGTTAGTTGGCGAGAAGACGCTTTGCAACGCCGGTAGGCTTTTCTAGTCGTTTATTATAATGTTTTGCAAACGACTTAGCCGTCTTCCAGCCTGCATGCGCTAGTATTCTTTTCACAGAAATACCAAGCACCCGTGCCTTGGAGACCATGGCTCCTCTAGTTGAGTGGGAAGAGTATTTACTCGTATCCACTCCAGCCAATTTCAACACCGTAATTGTCCATCTGGCAAGTGTGTCTCGTGAAATCGCCTTATGTGGCTTTATAAAGCTCACTAATAGTTGTTGTGATGCACGTAAATCCTTTGTCTTGTATATATAAGCCCGTATGGCCGACACAACACATAATTTCCGATCATTCGGAAAACAGTCTAAGTGAACCGTTGATAAAGGGTCACCTAACGTGTTCGATTTAAGCAATTTTTCTAAATCAAACGTAGCTTGTTGCTTGTCTATTTCTAATCCAGTTAAGGATAAAGCAACAATCGTCTGTCCTCTGTGTCCGGTTACTAACAATAACAGGACCGCGACCTTAAAACCTAACTGTTTTATATCTAACCACGAGTTGTGAGGCCAAGCCTGAAACAACTTAAATACTATAGAAACATCCCAAAACCGACTATACTTTGGTTTTGGAGGATTCCTTTGATAAATTGAACGAAGTAAATAACAAATAACATAATGTTTTCCAACTGTTTCGCCATCAATTCTAGGTAATATAATTGATAACGCACACCTCGCCGCATTAATCGATCCAAAGGAAAGTCCTTCATCCTCTAGAGAACGAAGAAACCGAGCTACTTGTGAAATCTTTGGATTTGTTGGTTTAACTTTCATTAACAAACAATGTACACCCCATTTCTTTAAATAGGTTGTATACATTTTGACAGTTCCTGGCCTCCAGGCATCCGATACTATCCTATCCTCAGTAATTCTGTCCAATCCAAATTGCTGTAGCTGCTTCCTTAGAAAAGGAATGCCAATAGGGGCGTCGTTGACACGTCGCCGTGAACCACTAGCGGTCCGTGGTGCGTCAGATTCCCGAGTTTTCTTGGGAATCGTATACGATCTTTTGCCAGTTGTGAAACTGCTGGCAGCCAAGGTTGCGTGTCCCAATCGGGCACCACCAGTATCGCATGTGTCCCTTCCAAGCCGATTTTTCTCACTACTCGGCTGATAATGCTAAATGGTGGGAAAATATAAAAATAATTATTTTCCCAAGTAATAGCAAACGCATCTACTTTCCAAGCATCCGGTTCAGGATGCCAAGAAACATAACAGGGTAACTTGTTATTATTTCGTGATGCAAATAAGTCAACTTCAGGTGTACCCCATTTTTCACAAACGAAGTTAAACAAAGGTGTAGAGAGAGACCACTCTAAATGGTCATGGAAATTTCTACTTTTATAATCTGCAAGTGTATTTTGTGACCCTGGAATATGCGCTACAGTCAGCCAGACTTGTTGAGCCTGTGCCCAGTTCCAAATCAGTTTAGATAACTGATTGCAAGACTTTGATTTGGTTCCACCCATGTTACGAATATATGCCATGGCAGTAGTATTATCAGTTAGTATTCTAACCTGTGATTTATTTATCTTTACTAAACTACGTAAGCCCAGATAAATAGCACGCAATTCTAGTGCATTAATATAGTCTGATTTTTCATCATCAAGCCATCTACCTCCTGTTGTGACCCCATCTCGATGAGCTCCCCAACCTTCTAACGAAGCATCAGTAGTAATTACTGTATTAGGTTCCGCCATGCGGATTGGATTTGGTGAACTTGCTATATGTTGCATCCACCATCCAATATCCTGTAACCCTTCTTGCGAAATAAACATCTTTCGCTCAAAATTGCCTTTAGTTCGTGTTAACGCTAAATTTTTATCTATTTCTAGCGACTTAATATGGGCCTTCCCATATAACACAGCAGGTGCATATGAGGTCATTATGCCAATAAGAACAGCAACCTGTCTAATTTTTGGCTTTGATAACTTAATAAGCTGAGTCGCTGTAGTCATAAACTTAATTAGTTTTTGTTCTGTTATCGACACTGTAAGGGACTGTGTATCCAGAATAAACCCTAAACATTTGAGTTGTTTTGTTGGTTTAAACACTGACTTTTGTTGATGTACATAAAACCCCAATTTAGTGAGTAATGCACATAAATCCAAAACTGCATTCACACAACCAATTTGTGTTGATGCTATAATAAAAGAATCATCTATGTATGGAAACATTATATGACCCTTCCTCGCCATTACCGAGAAAACAGGTTTAAGCAATTTAGTAAATAAACGTGGCGCACAAGCTAAGCCATTCGGCATACAGGTAAACTCATAGAGTTGGTTATCCCAAATAAATCGAAGAAATTTTCGGTATTTTTCCATTATGGGAAGCGTATAATATGCATCTGTAAATCAACACTAGCCATCCACGCATCTGGTGTAATCAGATCTCGTGCCGTATCTAGAGAGAACATTTTAAAATGTCGATATTCCACCCTTTTATTAAGGATTGTTAAATCCAGGATCATTCGAACATCACCATTAGGCTTCGGTCTCGAGAAAATGTTTGAAATAAACTGTCCTGAACAGTGTGTCACTTTTTGTATAATTCCTTTCTCAAAGAATTTATGTACCTGTTTAGTTAGTGCGTCTCGTTCAACTGGTTGAATGTTATATGGAAAAGGTATTATACTTTGTACAGGAATTTGTGTAAAAGGAATTTGAACACCCCTAACTATTTCTATAATTTCTTGGTCACTAGTAATTTTGTGCCACTCAGAAATATGATTACTA
Source organism: Branchipolynoe longqiensis (assembly GCA_030323885.1). Taxonomy (NCBI): domain Eukaryota; kingdom Metazoa; phylum Annelida; class Polychaeta; order Phyllodocida; family Polynoidae; genus Branchipolynoe; species Branchipolynoe longqiensis. The sequence goes on along the minus strand of CM059193.1, from coordinate 63,944,581 downwards.
ATATTACCAGCCACAAAGTTGCTTACAGTTTGTGTGTTTTTAGAGGCTGCAGGGACTTGTAAAGTTTGTGTTTGGACCTCTACTTGGACCCCCCCTGGGGAAAGGTCTCGACGAGTTGAACCCTCGACCTATTGGCCGTGCGGTGTTGTCGGTCCAGCCTGGGCGAGCGCCCCGGCCCCGAAACCCTTGACCGAAGTTTGAACTCGGTCTGGTTCCTCTGGTGAACCGTCGTGGACGAAAATCCCCTCGTGACTTTTTGAAACGAGGAGCTTCCTGTTTCTTCTTGCCATCCATGTTTTTGCCACTCTTGGCTGCAGTCTCTACCTCTTTATAGAGGTATTGTAGTTGACCGCCAAACATCTTGGTGTTCCCTTCATATATGGTGTCTGAGTCTGATTCCGTAGAAGTAGACTCAGTGGACGACTCAGAAGAAGAATATTTCCTCTTCCTCTTCTTCTTTTTGGACTTAGTCTTCCGCTTTTTGCGAAAACCAGTCTCTGCCCGCTCCTTGGTGAATTCATCACCCGAAGAAATCACCTGTTTCTTCTTCTTCCTCCGTTTAGGAGAAGGAGGAGGAGGAGCCTTAAGCTCCACCGCCGAGTCTGTGTCCAAGAAATCCTCAAACGAATCCTCTTGGACACTCGGCCTACGCCGCTTCCGAGACACAGGCGATTTGGCAGTCAAGATGTGGCTTTCCAATCTTGCAAAGCGAGCCTCCCAATCTGGAGGCGCAGGCACATCAGGCACTGCGTCCTCGTCCGGGTCGGAGAGGATATGCGCCCGGGGCTGTGTCGACGGCCCTGCCGACAACACAGGTGAGGAGTCGTACTCCTCGTCCACTCCACTCGGAACACGCCCTCGGCTGCTGCTGCACCGCGCTTACTCCGCTTCATGGTTGTGAGCTTGAAACAAAATATTTTGGTCAGTCCCGGTATATATATATGTCACAATATGGTTGTTTCAAACTCATTTGGACATCTATTGGTGTTAGAGAACGTGTTTATACCGTTATAACACAGGCGTAATAAGCTAAATTTGTGCGTGGGTTGTGGGTCAAGCCCAAACCTTACGCGGGGTCGGGACCAGTGTATCGGCCCGCCCATCCCTCTGTTCCGCACACTTCTCCCACCTGTGACTACTACGTCAACAAGTTGGAGAAAATGCTACGAAACTCGGAGAAACGCCTGAAAAAGTTTTGTCTAGGGGAGTCTATAAAAGAAACCCAGGAGCATCTCCAACATTACTCTCTATTAGAGTACGAGAGAATTTCCACATGAGATAGGGCGAAACCCACATCTCTACCCATAGTCACACGGTGACCCGGGTGTTGACATAACCGCTAATGACCGGTTTGGTTCCTTCGAGAAACCCACTCGAGTGTTCTATCCTTGGTTGTTTATAACCAAATAACTCGTCCAAATTGGACCAACGAAAGTCTAAACTTTCCATATTGATGCTCTAATGCATCATAATTAAGCTAACCACAGTTTTTATTATACTTACTGCGTATTTGCTTGTATGTAGACTAATTTTGCCGGAGCAACCCAACGACACGTTATCCAGTCGTGAGTTGTATATGCTAATTGCTGGTACCGGACGTGCTTACCTCTCCCTAGCCTGAGGCTAGCCTGAGGCTGTTTACCGAGGTAAAATATATATATATACATACATACATATATATATATAAATGAAACTGAACTCGACACACAAGAATCAAAAGCATTGAAGATACATCCATGATGGACTAAGATAACCCAACCGCGTATCTACGGAAACACGACCCGCGCTATACACCTGCCGTCCTACTCATTCGTGAAGTCTAGTTCTTGGACTGTTTGCTACAAATAGTTCCAGTATTGCGACCATTGTGGTCTAGCATAGTTAAGATCCGATTATTTAAGAGCACGAAGGTGCTGGTTGTTGGAGTTTTACGTCCTGGAAACATCTACGGTCATATCAGGACAGGTACCGACTTGTGACAGTGCCAATTAATGGCGACTTCATAGTGCTGCCCCACTGGGAAATCAGGCTGTTCAGGGATGATAGTGGTTTCAGGCACAAAAAAAAACGGAAATCAAGTCGAGATTATCCCGATGGCAAATTTCCGTTTACACCTATATCAAAAATACCCCCAGACTGTGAAAACCCCCCCAGAAATCCACTTAGAAACGGAAAAATATCATCCCTGCCGCTGATACCATGATCCCATATCCCACTCAGTCACATTATACTGACACTGAGCTAAACCAGTCCTTGCCCCATCCTATTAATGCAGAGCGCCTGGCTAGGAAGCAACAAGTATCAATTTTTAAGTCATTGGTTTGACTCAACGGGGAACCGAACTCCAGATCTCCCGATCTCCCACACGCGAGGCCTGCACTCTACCGATTCACCCATCGCGCCCGGTTTCAGTGTACAGCGAAAGCCATATTATAATTGTATGACAGAATCTTCTTACGCTCCACGGTATACATATGAACAAATTAACATAAGTTTCAATTGATTAGTTTTGTCTCCGAAAAATCCCCAAAATATAAACAATACCGTCATGAACCGAATTAGCGAAAGGTGGATTTTGGACTGTTCGCAATCTACAAACAGCTACAAGCCTTAAAAAAGAAGCCAGAAAACCTAAATTATTACTAAAACATAATTCTAAAGATTTGAATCAAATTGGACTAGTGCTGCCCACAGCGCAGCGGTGAAAACAAGTGTTGTCACACTTATGCGTTATGAGCAGGATATATACAAAAAATAAAATTTAAAAACCCACACCAAACTTGTCCGGTGGACAAGTGAAAAAAATTGTTGTCTATTTCTATCCCTGTATGGGTTGCATGGCAACAATTAACCTCCAGCTCCCACAGTGACAATAGAGGCCACAATAATACCCCACTACTGGCACCATGTTTTGATATGTGACCCCAACAAGCAACCCAGTAGAAGTGGTTTATTAGGTCAGCCTCCACTCAAGAGGATGTAAAGATTCAGGTGGCACTACACTAAGTATCCAGACAGACTTTGTTAAATATATGATCACAGAATTGACGCTATTCACGCCGCGGCCATGTTGAAACCATACTGAGGCCATGTACGCGTCTGCGAGGCGCCACTGTTTAAAAAGTAATGTGAATACTTTTTCGTTGACCAATACCCCTCGAAATCACTCAAATTGGAGGGTATTCATTTTGAAACTACCATACTCATCTTTGCATACCCGTTTTCTAATTATTGGCCAATTTTCACAAATATTGGATGACCCTTACATGGTGATTTTCCCCATTCTTTAACTACAATGTGACTGTCCACTTCAAGTCTGCATAGTTATGGTGGTATCATGTAATGGAACACTGTCAGCGTAGTTATCTGTGTAACACAGTTAAACTAGTCTTAGTAATTACAAATTAATGAAAGCCTTAAAATATTTTTTTTAAATATATATATATATTAAGAAAGTTATGCAATTTTGAATTTAAGAAAAGATTGGCAACCAGGGTGAGCAACTTTGTTGACATCGCCTACTGAAATGCATCTGATTATCAATCAATCTTCATGAAAATTGACCAATAGATAGAAAAAATGTATGCAAAATGAATATGATAGTTTAACATGTGAATATCTTCAAATTTTACTCTTTTAATTCCTGTCGTAGTTCATACACATCAGCACACAGCGTCTTACTGCCATTTCCAATACCCGACGCGTACTCAACCTCGTTCTGATGCCTAATTAGGTCACGCGTGAATTGTGCCTTGAAAAAACAACCATACCTCATTGAAGGGCTTGCGCCGCGTTCCTAGCGTGGAAGGGATAACACTTTGGGCAGCATCGTACGATATTTCCACTGATGACAGTTCCCCTGTACTTGGTGGCGGAAGATACTCTTCGATCTTAACATCCTGCAGAACAATGATTTAATTCGCTTTATTTTGTGCATTAATGGGTTTTTGGGGTAAATATTTTTATTCATCTGAACACATATTTTGTCAGTGCCCAGGCACTGGTCTTCCAGCGGTTGAACGATCACATTTGGTTTGTACATGGTGATGGGGAAGTGGAATGTGCTGCAATTGTGGAATTGTGTACAGCACACCCCATTTTAAACATTAAAAGTCGGGGAGTAGCCTGTGCTGTATAGTGATATACAGCATAGGTACTTGACATAGTGCAGGAATGAGTCTCCTGCACCTGTTGGGGTTAATATATTACATGTACCAAAGTATAATCATCATCATCATCATCATCATCATCATCATCATCATCATCATCATGCTGTCAGTCGCGATGCGACAAAGACTGCTTTCTTTACTTGACCGCCGCTCTCCAACATTTCATGAAAGCTGCCTGCAAAAGTGTTGGAAGTGGTGCTGGCTTTTGCAAGTTACCAGCGGCACTCTCTCGGGGAGCAAATAGAGGTTTCACACCGGCAAGAACATGTCAAGACAGGCGCAAAACTATTTGTCCCTGCAGTGGCTGGTCGGGAGATGTTGGGAGTTCCATACATCAACCGCCCTTAATGCTGCCACAGTGACATGGTTCTCTGTTTAGGGTTTGCTCCCTTACCCTTCGGTTCTGTCAAGAACCTGTACCACAAGGCAGTGGTTTACAACTCTGCAGGGCAGGGGCGTCAAACTCCCTGAGGTGTTGCAATACCTGCAGATCAAAGTATAATCACATACGCCATAAACCACCATACACTTTCCATTGTCCTTATTTAGTTAACCTGTTATTCAGTATATTTAATAACTAGTAAAAATATTAGTTTATGTTTTTCAGAACAAACAAAGTTTTTAACTACTTCATAGGCTGGTTGGTTGTTTGAGTTTTACATCCTGGCAACATCTAAGGTCATATCAGGATGGGAACCGACTTGTGAGTGTGCACTCATGACGACTTTATAGTGCTGCCCCACTGCAAAATCAGGCCGCTGACACCATGACCTGATATCCCAGTCAGTCACATTATCCGAACACTGTGCTAACCAGTCCTTCCCCTATCCTATCAATGTCGAGCGCCAGGCTAGGAAGCGACAAGTATCAATTTTATACGTCATTGGTTTGACTCGACGGGGAACCAAACTCCAGATCTCCCGCTCGTGAGACCCACACTCTACTGATTCGGCCACCTCGCCTGGTGATTAGCTTATGTTTTTCAGAACAAATAAACAAAGTTTTTAACTACTTCATAGTGTTGACCTGGTAATTCAATGACGCCCCCAGATGACCCGGGTCATGCGCCGCCTGTCACTTCTTTAAAAGCTTCATAAATTATTTCCATTTATTTTAAATTGAATAATTTCTTCTCCTGTATTCGATAGGCAGCCCTTTCAAGTCATGTGTAATATTTTCCTCAGAGTTGAGCATTCCGATTCAAATTTCCCGCCGTCGGTTCTAAATTGCTTAAAACAAAGGGGTAAACCACTCAGAAAATACCGTACAATGAATCGTGAATATGATAAGTGTGTTGGTATCTTGTCTCCATATCTCACCTCACGGCAAGCGAGTCGCCCCATTTGTCACCTTTTATGATCTGCAAAGGAGTGCAGAGGAACTACCGTAAAACCTCTCTAACCGACCACCTCCACAGATCGACCACTCCCCTATATCGATTGCTCTATTTCGGTCCCAAACAATCGCCCGTACCATACCATTGTAATGATAAAAAAAAATCCATAAGCCGACCACCTCCCTAAATGGACCATTTAAAGTCGGTGCAATGGTTGGTCCATTTAGAGAGGTTTTACTGTGGTTTACTGTGGTTCCCCACAGGCGATTCATCAAAGCTTCTGCTCAAACTGAGAGGAAGATCAGAGCAATAGTGTGATGGAAATCGAACCGTGAGGAGGAAGCCACAGTGGATAAGAATAGGTGTTCTCTGTGGCAGAGTGGTTAGAGTGTCAAACTTTTTTCTAGGTCAGACTCCTAATCTGAAGGTCGGTGGTTCGATTCCCCATGCCACCACCTCTGTCAATTTGGGTTTCCACCGCTGTGTATAACTCACAGCGTCATCAAAGGCCAGTTGCTCTCATACCATGCCTATGTGGTGTGGGAGGCTAAAAGTGTAGGCTCAGGCTTTCTATTGACAAACAAGTCTCTTCAGATTTATCCATGATAGGCAGTATAAATCTTCGAGAAGAGAACGCGAGACCCTACAACTAAAGGAAAAGGAACAAAAGACAGGATAAAACTGTACTTGGTGAGAAAGTAAGCATTGCATCCATTGCGCTGACCCATGTTGCTATATCACTGTCACATACTTGCACAAAGCAAACTAGGTATACTAGTTATATACCACTGTGTATAAGTTACAGAATCATCAAATGCCAGTTATTCTCATACCATGTCTGTGTGGTGTGGGAGGCTAAACATCCCATGAGTCAGTAAAAGGTTAGGCTCGGGCTTTCTATCAACCAACTATCTAATGGTGAAAGCAAGTCTATTCAGACTTATCCATGATAGGCAGTATAAATCTTCAACAAGAACAAGTGACATGATATATATACAACAAGAAGTGACATGATATATACAGTATAAATCTTCACAAGAAGAACAAGTGACATGATATATACAGTATAAATCTTCAACAAGAACAAGTGACATGATATATACAGTATAAATCTTCACAAGAATAAGTGACATGATATATACAGTATAAATATTCAACAAGAACAAGTGACATGATATATACAGTATAAATCTTCACAAGAACAAGTGACATGATATATATACAGTATTAATCTTCAACAAGAACAAGTGACATGATATATACAGTATAAATCTTCACAAGAATAAGTGACATGATATATACAGTATAAATCTTCAACAAGAACAAGTGACATGATATATACAGTATACATCTTCACAAGAACAAGTGACATGATATATACAGTATAAATCTTCACAAGAACAAGTGACATGATATATACAGTAAAAATCTTCAACAAGAACAAGTGACATGATATATACAGTATACATTTTCAACAAGAAGAACAAGTGACATGATATATACAGTATAAATCTTCAACAAGAAGGTATGACGTGATTAGATTAGTTTATTCTCTGAAGATTAGACAAAATAAATAAATGGAGATAATAGAATATTAGTCATGCAAATATACTTGATTGTAATCAGGTTTTTTGTTGCACCCATGATTTAACTGGATTAACAGAAGGTTGGACTTACTTCTGGCATAAGCGTGAAGTTGCTCTCTCCAGGTACAGGCGTAAAGTCATAGATGGAGCTCCAGTTGTTGTTATATACACTTAAACCGGCACGTTGGAACTGATCTGTTAACGGGAGACAAATGAGGCACATTTAATATCCTTCTCTCTATACAATATATTCAGAGATGAAAGTGGTCTCCAGCAATGAACGTGGAAACCAAGTCGTGTTAATTACACCGATGGCAAATTTCCGTGAAAACGCAGACCCCCCCCCCCCCCCCCCCACCATATGATTAGCGCTGCCCGGGAATCGCGGGAAAATGCCGGAAGTCAGGCTTGAACTATCCTTGTTGTGCCTATATTATCACCCATATCTAACTCGTTCGAGCTAGGCTTTTCTGTTCTACCAACATCAAAGGTCATATATTAACAGGATTCGAACCGAATTGTTGTCATATACATCCAGATCCCTTGGCATTTAGTTTAACGTTAATCGGTAAATATAAAAAAATCACGGAAATCCGTGAAATCCTGAAGATCTTTCATCCCTGTGGCACTGTGGTGTAAAGAACACGGAAATCGGTAAGAGTTTACCGGAAGAAATTAATTTGGCTATTGAATGTCAATCATATGGTCATTCTGACATATTTCTTTGGAGGAAACCTCCTGCTGCCACAGATAAGCAGCAAGGCCAAGGGGTCTTTTGGATGCATTTTCCCATAGACAGGACAGCACATACCACAGACACAGCCTTTGATGAACAAGTTGTGGACCACTGGTTCAATGTGGTTGGAACGGAAAATAGCCCAAACTACAAATGGGGCCACTGAGAAGAATCGATCGGATGACCCACACCTTCACAGGTCGACACTATTTTGTGACGTCACAGACCCGAGAACTATCCCGCAAAGGGTAAAACACCGCAGTGATTTGTGCTGCAGCAATGCTATGTCTATGCGGAGCATTTATTTTTGCAAAATAAATTTAAAAGCTTTCATTGGATCGATTAAAAATATTTTAATGTGCGATTGAAGAGGATTGTTGTTTGTTTGTTGTTGTTTTACGTCCACAAAAAGAGGAAGATCTGATGTATTTAATTTAACCTAAGAGCAATTTTCTCTGAAAGTATTAAAAACAGAGATAATAGTGAAAGTTGGGATATTCTGAGTGTCAGTGCCAGTGGTAGCCTTACCAGATCATGGCCTCAAAAACTATTTTCGTAAAATAAATTCAAAAACTTCCCAATTGGTTGATAAAAAAAAAACTGAATGTGAAATTGTAGAGAAAGATCTGAACTATTTAATAGAAACAAGAGAAATTTGCTTTCAAAGCACCAAAAAGCACAAATTACTGTGATAGTTAGGGTAGTTTTAATGTTGTCTCTATGACAGTGGCATTTGTTTTACCATTCGAGCGTTGCGAGTGCAAAAAGTGCCTGGATGTCCGACATCGAGAATACTGGCTGAGCTACGTCGCGCTCCTGCTTTATATAATTTAATCACGCTACTTACCTTCAAGTTCGGGATAAGCATACTGGAAGCATCCAACCCTGATTCCAGTCGTGGACTCAATGATAGGCTGGGTAACACAGCTAAGAAATAGGTTTATTTTATGGCAATCACGGGTCCGGAATTGCTGGCATGCTGCTACCAGGGTGCAGTTCGTGCAGTCTCGGATGAACACGCTATTAAGAAAGCCAAAAGATCAGTTCAGAAATACTTTTCTTTCAATTAGTTTCACATTCTGTCAGGGATGAAAGTGGTCTCTGACGAAAAACGTGGAAAGCAAGCCGGTGTCGCAGTTTCCGCCGTCCGTCAGTTTCCACGGTACGCATCGCTTCTGCGCATGCATCAAAATCTAACAGCATCGTCACTAACCTTATTAATTTAATATAATGTTTTTGGTAAAGACGTTTTCTATATGTGTACCAAGCGATTTTTTCTAGGTGGTGTGGTTTTAGAGATATTTCGCCTTTTCTGTATTTTCTGTATGAAGATTGCTCACGACCATTGACAAACCTTGAGTTTGACGGTATGCGCAGTGCAAAACATTAGTTTTATTCAAAATTAATAGAAATCAAGAACCCCACCCTTATAGATTTAATATAATCTTTTTGGTAAAGATGGTTTCTATATGTGTACCAAGCGATTTGTTTCTAGGTGGTGTGGTTTTAGAGATATTTCACTTTTTCTGTATGAAGATTGCTCACGGCCATTGACAATGCATTTGAGTGTAGGCGCACCGTGGAAACTGGCAGACGGCGGAAACTGCGACACCGGGATTATTACACCGAAGGCGAATTTTCACGAAAACTCAGATTTCCCCCTCATAGGATTATCACTGTCAGAGAGTTGTTGGAAAATGCTGGAAGTCAGATTTCAACTCTCCTTGTTGTGTCTATTTTATCGCCCATAGTCAACTCGCTCTTGTTTGGGTTTTATGTTCTAGTGACATCTCAGGTCACATAAGAAGACAACCATTAATGGTTACACTGTTCCTGCAATTCCTATTGTCAACTACCATTATCCTGAGTCTGAATTAGAGAATTGAAAAAAAAGAAAAAAAGTACATGTTTGTGGAATAATGTATAGAAATTGTGAATAAAAAATGTCTTTAATGTCTTAAGAACAGGATTCGAACTGACCAATTTTGTCATATACATCCTGATTCCTTCGCATTTTGTTTAACATTAATCGGGAAATATAGAAAATCCCGGAAATCCGCGAAATCACAGAGATCTTTCATCCCTGTGTGTAAAGAATACGAAAATCGGTAACAGTTGACCTGAAGACAATAATTTTAGTTAATACGGAAAAATAAAAGGTCTGAAATCTATGTAATAGTTATATACACAATATACTGTTTTGATTGATTGAAGTTTTACATCCTAGCAACATCTGACCATATTGAAATTTATTTTCCTGTACATTTGTTTGTTATGTAAAGCGCCTGAGAACGGCTTGCTGGATCGGGCGCTATATAAATGTTTTTTTTTGTTTTTGTTAAAATTTATCCTCACACTTGGGATCGGTCCATAAATATCAAAGATCTTCACAACCCAGACAATGTTTCGAAGAAGGAGAGGGGTTGAAAGCCATGTTCAGATTGCTTTTCAGGTCATAACGTCGGACTGGGCGCGGTGGCCGAATCGGTAGAGTAGAGGCCTCCCGTGCGGGAGATTCGATTCCCAGTCGACTCAAACCAATGACTTATAAAACTGATAATTGTTGCTTCCTAGCTTGGTGCTCGGCATTAATAGGATAGGACAGGGACTGGTTAGCTCAATGGCAGGATAATGTGACTGAGTGGGATATCAGATCACGGTGCCGACGGCTTGATTTCCCAGTGGGACAGCACTATAAAGTCGCCATGAGTGTGCACTGTCACAAGTCTGATATGACAATAACGTCAGTCACACCTCAACATAGCTTTCTATGTTAGGATTAAGGGAGCGGCAGGGCGGTCAAATGTAACCTTAATATCATTAGGATTGTGAAACCATTGACATCTATGGAGCGCCCCATAACGAAATAGCGAATGGTAGACAGGAAGTGGGAACACTTATTTGTCTCTCATTTTTGCTTGAGTGCAAGCAAATATGCAACACAAGGAATAATTAGTAGCATGTGGTGAATAAGGGGTCAAATTTCCCTGGATGATCAGCCCATGCTTTTTCTAATCTGTTCTTGAATGAATTTATTGACTCGGCATCAATAACATTTTGTGGGAGACTGTTCCATATATTTATGATCCTGTTTGAGAACCAAGCAATCCTCGCCCTATCCTGGTAATGTCACCCTCCAGGGAAGCTCCTGACAATTCTTTGGTGTTACTTGGCTGCAGAAGAACGGATAGTCTCAACATGCTGGTGTTGCGGTTTCCCAGGGACACCAGTTTGCGAGGGACACATCGCTTCTGCACATGCATCAAAATCGAACAGCATCGTCACTAACCTTATAAATTTAATATAATGTTTTTGGTAAAGATGTTTTCTATATGTGTACCAAACGATTTGTTTCTAGATGGTGTAATTTGAGAGATATTTGACTTCTTCTGTATTTTCTGTATGAACATTGCTCACGACCATTGACAATGCCTTGAGTTTGACGGTACATGCAGTGCAACATGTTGTTTTTTTTCTTCAAAATTAATAGAAATCAAGAACCCTAACCGTATAAATTTAATATAGTCTTTATGGTAAAGATGTTTTCTATATGTGTACCAAGCAATTTGTTTCTAGATGGTGTAATTTGAGAGATATTTGACTTCTGTATGAAGATTTGCTCACGGCCGTTAACAATGCATTTGAATGGAAGCGTCCCTGGCAAACTGGTGTCCCTCGGAATCCGCATCACTGGCAGTCGGACCTTGGAGTTGAACTATCTTAAATTTTCACAATGGCGTTTGTGTCATTCAAAAGAAAAACGAAACTATCTATCTTGCCATGCCAAAAGAATCCATCCAATCACTAATCGCACAGACGAAGGGCATAACCTACGCACTGTCACCCTATGCGTTGTCACCTTATGCGTTGTCACCCTACACACTGTCACCATACACACTGTCACCCTATGCGTTGTCACCCTGTACATATTAATCAACTAAATAAAATAAACTATGAACACATTGGCCATGACATATATAAATAAAAATGGTTGTAATAATTGGTGAAACAGGTTCATGGCCACAGAGGCGAGTATGTAAATTGTCTATTCATGCCGCGTGCAAAATATGGTGGTTACAATATAGAAATACATCTTGATTTGAAACAGCTAACTCTCTATTCATAAAAAATATATATATATAAAATCCTTAATACGATAAAGCAACCTTGGTTTGGCCTTTATGGCGTATATTATTTGACAATTTTACATCCTAGCAACATGTCCATCTAGCTAGCGGCCTTATGCAACTAATTAACAATTGATGATTCTTCCTTAATCTTCTCTTCAAATATCCTTTGAGAGTTCTTACTACACATAGTTTATTACATGTACTGTATGCCCGTAGGGTTACTGTGAACATGGGATTTCCTGTCCTATTTAACTTTAGTAATTTATTTAGTTTAAACGTAGCCTCTTCTTAGTTTATTACCAAATCTTTGGTATAATATTTTGTCCTGTGTATCGTGTAGCTACCAATATTATTATTAATTTGAGGGTTCTTAAACCAAGATCTTAAACCAGGGCTCTTAAACCAAGATCTTAAATCAAGATCTTTGTCGGTACTCCAATTTTTCAACATAATAAACACAGGTTTTACAGCCTAAAATTGGTTGATTTTTTTTTACGGATTTCTTCAGGCAAATAAATGGCATAATAACAATAATAATAATAATAATTCTTTCAAAGTGAAATAGGATGTTAATTAATATGTGCACTCACCTCCCCTTAGCAGGTCCTAGAAATATTTTGCAGTTGCTACAGTCGTCTATCGTTACAGTTGCCGTATGGTCAAATATGTATATTTGACTATCCTGAAAACAAAACAAAATCATGACTTATAACCGAATGCAAAACTATAGCCTCAACTTCCCATTTTAGTTAGGCTTAAACTATTTATCCATTAGACTAGATGTTTAAATATAAAATTGATTACAAAATATGTATCACATACCACTCACATACGGATGCACTGAGCGAAAAATATACCAGTAGAGTCGACCAGACTTGCAACCAAGATCACCTACTGACACCTAGCACTGCATCAAATCGACATGGTTTATCCCATAAAGGTCACCAACTACAGTAAAGCCTCTCTAACCGACCACTTCCACAGATCGACCACTCCTCCATATCGATCGCTTTATTTGGGTCCCTAACGATCGGCCATACAATACCATTGTAATGATAACAGATAACTCATTTAAAGTCAGTCCTATGGTCGGCCAAGTGTGTGTGTGGGGGGGGGGGGGGGGGGGGGGGGGGAGGGGAGGAAGGGAGCACCCCCCCATTGTTATTTTTTAATTCTTAAATATGTTCTGCCCCATTGCCCCATCATCATCTCGCTGTAAGGTGTATGGTAATTGCTGTCCCTTCATCACCTTAGAATACCATTTATATAGTAATATTATGTCAATCTTATGGTTTATTGTGGCGAACATAGAAAAGAATGTAGAAATCTATCACAGATGTGTACAAAATTCACCACAGAGCATTTAACATTTTAAAAAGAATTCACATTTACTTAGGGCATGCACTAAGATGGGTGGATAAATTAAATGAGACATAAAGTCCTAACAAAATTTGCAGGATGTCCTCCACTTTTAATTAGTGCTTGAATAGTTTATTATAATAGATAATAGAGTAAATAAATACGAAACAGCAAACTATCTTTTCCTAACGCAATTCTGGCTGTGAAAGGTTGACCTACCTGGCAGTTTTTGATGATGAACATACTGCCTTTGAGAGTGCCAGGCAGGCGGCCCGCCGTCCCACCTTTCACACCGTCCACTGTATATTCTGATGGGTCCGACTTGGGGTACAAGTCCCTAAAATTGGATAAATTACAACCGCAATTGTGATTTTAAGAAGCATGACATGTGATGCAGTCCATAGCAGAAACCGTGCCAAATCCATAGCAGAAACCGTGGTCAATATTGTAGTAGTCTGTACATGAGCCTTACTACCATACTACCATGCGGTAGCGGCGGAGACTACACCGCACACCTATGTAGTTACACTGAACTGCGCTAGGTGGCGGCAGGCTAGCCACTGGGCAGACCCCGACTGGGCTGCCCTCTACTGCATGTGGCTAGCTCAACCCCCCCTCCCCCACACACCTATAGAGTCGATGTGGGATCTGGCGAGTGAGGGGGCAGGTCAGATGACTGTGGACGCCGCGGAGAGCAGATTTGTTCAATAAAGCAAGTTGAAGCATACTTATATTGGATCTTGGCATTTTTCTGTGTGTGCGTGGCAGTGCGAGAGTCGGAGGGCTGTGGGCCATTACAATATTAAAGCTGCATAGTCCGATTAAGATATCAAATTTTCAAAACCAAAACAATTATCTAAGTTTGATTCTACATATCTAACTTGGATACTGGTGCACTTATTAAACATTTGTCACCACATTGAAAGGAAAACTGATGCGATTTAAGAGCCTGTTACTGCAGAAGCCTGTGGTGTCAGTGTGTGTGACTCATGCTGCATTATGTGCATAATCAGTCACTATTCTTGTCAGTTTCTGGTGACTACTCGACTATGTACTTGATATTGTAATAATTTCTCATTGCTAATGTGCTTTTTTTGGTTTAGTATGTCTGTGTGTTGGGTTTGTAGTTTGCAGTTGTTGGGTGTTCTTGTTTTTGGTTTGATTTGTGTTGGTAGTGAGTGTGTTCGGTTTCTGTATATGTGGGTGGTTAACAAGGTTCTGTATTTGGTTTGTATTTGCAGGTGTCTGCCTTCATTTTGTTTTGCTTTGTTTCATACCGGGGGGGGGGGGATCCCTGGTGGCGGCGAGGGGAAGCCCGTTAAAAAAATGGAGTAAAATGAAAATTTGTTGTATTTAATGACACCTCTAGAGCACATTGATTTTTATCATCAGCTATTGGAAGTCAAAAGAGTAAGACAATTTAAACCGTCCAATTCAGGCTTGAAGGGTTTTTTATCCACCCGTAGGATCATGTGGTCCACCACCAACATGCCACCTGGTGGCATTGGCAAGAACTGACGGTGTGACAAAGACTCCAGAACAGAGGCATCAATAAATCAATATTTAAATGCATAAATAAGCAGAGACACACCTGGGGTAGCGGGTCCGTGTGAAGAGGTGTCCCATACAGGGAGACAAGCAAAATGATGACGGAGACAGTGCCATCTGGGCTCTCCCCACTTAATGCCAGTAGTGTTCTTAAACCATCCAGAGGAGCTGGTCTATATGCGGTTATCATTTCCCAATTCTTCATATACTGGTTAACATGGCCTAAACCAGTTAGGATGGGCTAATGGGTACAGTGTGCGTTATCTGCATGGAAAATAGTGGGCACTGTTCCTGGTTGAGTCGAACCAAAGACTTACAATCATGGGTGCATGTCGCTATCTTACCTGGTGCTTAGCACTGCTAGGATAGGGAAAGCTTATTGTCAGGGTGAAGTCATTGAGCAGCTTATTATCATGGTGAAGTCATTGAGCAGCTTATTGTCAGGGTGAAGTCATTGAGCAGCTTAGTGTTGGGGTCAAGTCATTGAGCTGCTTAGTGTCGGGGTCAAGTCATTGAGCTGCTTAGTGTCGGGGTTAGGTCATTGAGCAGCTTAGGTTCGGGGTCAAGTCATTCAGCTGTCTGGCCTGGCAGAAGTCCACACCCGTCTTGATATGACGTCAGCTGTTGCCAAGAAGTAAAACCGCAATCAATGACTCCATTTCATATGGCAACGTCACACCACCCTTGTAGTGTAGAAAAGGAAGTTTGAGGATTGTCAGCAGAAACTATAAAACCCTAACTTTTCCTTTAAAGTTTAATCCGTTCCTTTGAATCGTGTTTTAATACCTCCAGGGTATAAACAGTATATTTCCTGGGCTGATCATTATATATATATATATATATATATATATATATATACTCAATCGTTTACATCTGGACTCAGAGTATGATTGGGGCTCTTTCCTAGCTTCGTAGGCCTTCCATGCAGTCTTCTGTAATTTCTAAGTCACACAGCATTCACTAGCTCTGGGTCGACTCCTCCAGAGGCACACATTTAATCAACTGTGGTGTTAAGCTACATACAAAAGCTATTGCCTTCAAGGCTGCACCCGCAGCACTGCCACACATAGTTATTAATGTATGCGCAGCCACTGCTCCAGGTTCAGACCTGGGTGAGTGATCAATATATGTGGAGTCTGTGTGCTCTCCAATCAATAGGCGTATAAATAAGGCCAGCCCTCACGCGCCTCACCAAGACCAAAACATGGCTGCCTAGTTACTAACAAACAGTTCACGCAGTACAAAATGCTTTGCCAAATGATTCCCTTCCATCACACTGCTTTAGTTGTGCTGAACACTTTATATGACATACATATTATGCTGACAAAGGCTGAGCAACCAGTGGTCCAAAACTGGTTCATCAAAGGCTGAGGTATGTGATATCCTGTCTGTGGGAAAGTGCATATAATTATAAAGGACCCCTTGCTGCTTATCAGAAAGAGTAGCCTATGTGGCGGCAGCGGGTTTCCTCCAAAGAAATATGTCAGAATGATCATATGTTAGATGTCCAAGAGCAGATGATACAAAAATCAATGTGCTCTAGAGACGTCGTTACATAAAACAAGCTTTACTTTACAAAGGCTGAGTGGCAAGAAATGATGTGCATGTGCCGTCTGTGCTTCTGGACCAGTTTGTGAGAGAAAGTGGAGTTGGATGAACTAAGAGTCTTAAATGATATTGTGTTTGCCCGAAAACTGGACAAACTATGTAGTGCACGATGCGTGGCTGCTGAGGAATTTGCATCGCACCAGTGGCTCACAGAGGAGCAGTTGGCTTCTTGGACAACAGACATGGAGAAAGGTTTCCAGCAGAGTGCATTGAATTCTCAGAGAGCAGAGGATATCAGCATACATGTGAGATGAAATTGGCCGCAGAAGAACGTCATTTTAAGCCGTGTTCACACGTATCGTTAAACCAGTTTGGTTAAACCAGTTTAACTAATCCACCTCACAAACTATTTTACATGAAGCGAACTAGTTGAGTTGACCTAGTGCTAAATCAATTTAGTGCTGTGTTCACACAACTGTTTTAAACCGGATTAGTTCAACTGGTTTAACGTGTATGCGTGAACCGGGCTTAAGTTCACCTTATGCTGCCTTCTCTGAGGATCATGCAACCTTTCTAATAATAGATTAGGAATGTTGACTTGCTAATCGGGGAAAGGACACTAAAGGCGCAATGGTTCAACTAACTGTGTTCACAGTACCATGAGTGTATTGCTCCGCAATTCCTGATCACAACCGGCAGCAGAAATCCATCCTAACATAGGATGGAAGGCTGCTAGCCGATAACGAACAAACTATGTGGCTATTCCCAGTTGACAATTATAAAATCGGGGAAAATATTCCATGAACTTTCTGATTCGGTCCAGGGTTCTGTGTATTGGGGATTTACATGAACTGGTACACACGCCGCCCCATGTCCGCAGTTCCGGTAGATGTTTCAAGTTTGCTCGAAGCTACACCTGGACAGTTTGCACTGCAAGCACTTCACCCAACAAGGGTGACTCATGGTCGCAGAACACCCGCTATTACCAACATGATCCACAAACCAGCTGAACTTGAGGAAGGTGCCCGGTGGAAAGCTTTTCGGAGGGATCTCACAGACTTGGATTGCACCAGAGGTACCACAAGGAAAATCTGGTGCCGCACACATTCGGACAGTCCACCCGAAACCATTCACCGGCATTGACCAGGTGTGGAATGTTTGGGTGAAGGACATTGCATTCGATATGTGCCCTAACTGGTGGGAAGAGCAAATTGCTCTTGATCAACTGTTGCCGGTGTTATGTAGGAGATCAACACAGGAGTGCGTAAATATTTAGAAGTAACTTTAAGAAGGGATTTATTCCCTATATTGTCATATATATAAATACTGTATGGAAGAAATGCGTTGAGATAGCCCAGAATGGACAATACCAAGTATACGGTCTGCCGTTCCAGTTTGAGTAATACATTTGAAGTGGGATGATGAATGAGAACTGTAACTCCATGTAGGACCTGAACTTCACACATAAGGCAGGAGGACCAGGGGCCATATGCAGGAGTTAGTGTTAGTGGGGTTTGGTGTTAGAGCCTGTTACCGTTTAGCTATCACCGACGTCGGGAACTGTGTCAAGTTGTATGCAGGAGCGCGTAACACTTTCATTATAGCTAAACGTGAATTTATTTATAGATTTGGGAAATCCCTCTGCGTCTGTACCCATATATTAGGCTTAAATATATTAAATGCTATCATATTTAACAGAATTAGATACGCAATAAGTGAAATTTCATGAAATTAACCCTAAATTCGAAGCGTTGGCGGCGATATTAATAGTTATATTTTCGAATCGACGAACGTAAAGTAAACAAATCGCCGCAGCCGCCGCATAGACGTCGCTTTCCATACTGGCGGCGGCGGAGGTTTGTTTACTGTACGTTGGTCGATTCGAAAATATAAATATCGCCACCGTTACGGCGGCAGCCTTAATATTGCTTCGAATTTAGGGTTAAATTGATAAAATTTCACTTATTGCGTATTTAATTTTGTTAAATATGATAGCATTGAATAGATTTGGCGACAACCTTACGCTAACACCTCCCTTAAACGTCATATGAAACGGGGTTAGTGTCGCGGACCTTAAACGCGCGGTGTTAGGCCTATCACTGACTCGTGCATACCGACTTTTCGGTGCTAAACCAGAAATCCCGTCTAAATGCTTTTTGGCTCGGTAACACCGACTCCTGCATATGGCCCCAGATGCCATCTAGTTGAGGATTGGGATGCATCTGCCTGGCAGAAGTAAATACAAAGTCCACTTCAACACCGAGCCCAAATAGCAATGGCGAGATCACAAACTTTGGACAAACAGCTTGTCAAATTGTATGATATATCCCTGCAATTTTAACTTAATTTAAGCTTATTGCCCATTAGCGTGTCAAGAAACTTTAGTCTAGCCATAGTGCAAATTTAGTCAGGGAAAATTCAGACAGAAATGGTTTTTCTTAATAAATATGGCATGTAGTCTTTCAGTTTCAGAAAGTAAAATATCCTCATCAATTGGCTTTGGGGAAAATCTTTGAGTGGCTGATTGAATTGTTTACCTCGGCCGGCATTCAGAACTAGGGGGTTAAGTTAGGAAATCATTAATTTTGATTGTTTTTTGTGGCAGCATAGCGACAAAGCTTCACATACACAATGCCAGATGATACTTGAACAGCTTAGTCATTATTTACCAGACGGGATGGCCGAACCCATGGGTTTGTGGGTTCGAACACTGGTCGAGTCAAACCAATGACATAAAAATGTATACTTGTTGCTTCCTAGACAGGTGCTCGGCATTATTAGGATAAGGCAAGGACTGGTTGGCGCAGTGTCAGGATAATGTGACTGAGTGGGATACCAGGTCATGGTGCTGGTGGCCTGGTCTCCCAGTGGGGAAGCACTATGAAGTCACCATGAGTGCGCACTGGCACTAGTCGGGACCCATCCTGATAAGACCTTAGATGTTGCCAAGATGTAAAACCCTAACAAACCAACAAACACCTCACTTGCTGTTCTGCTCTGAATCTATTTGGGACATGTTTGTTTGTTTGTTGTTGTTTTACGTCCTAGCAACATCTAAGGTCATATCAGGACAGGTACTGACTTGTGACAGTGCGCACTCATGGTGACTTTATAGTGCTGTCCCACTGGGAAACCAGGCCGCCGGCACCATGACCTGGTATCCCACTCAGTCACATTATCCTGACACTGAGCACACCAGTCCTTGCCCTATCCTAATAATGCCGAGCGCCAGGCTAGGAAGCGACAAGTATCAATTTTAAAGTCATTGGTTTGACTCGACCGGGACTCGAACCCACGACCTGCCAGCACGGGAGACGGACGCTCTAACTCATTCGGCCATCCCGTCTGGGGACATTTGGGACATGAGTTTAGTGGTCAAATAAACAAATTCGACAGATTCAGCAGTAGTAACACTAACAGGTTGAATTAACTTGACTTAGTATAAGTTGGGTACGTAGATTCAAACATAAGTGTTTTGCTTTTTGAAAATGTTATGCTTTTATCGGACTATGCAGCTTTAATATTCTCAGAGATATGCATGAATAGTCATACTAAGCTTTTCGGATTTCGGATACGGTTTGTTTGTTTCTTTGAGTTACACATCCGATGTGCAAGGAAATATTTTTCATTAGATCAAATATCACTTCCTGTATTTAAATGCTCTAGTCCCTCACCCTTTCACAGCTGTTCACACCAGTTTTATTTTGATATAGTGTAAAATATTTTTTTGATATAGTGTAAATTATATAGCTTAATTACCCGATCTAGATCAGAAACACATAAGAGAAACATAACCTAATACAATAAATTAAAAACCTCTCTAAATCGACTGACCATGGCACCGTGCAAATAGCCCCGGCACTTACAACAACGGACTATTCTAACCAAGTAGGCAAACTGATCTTTCCATCATCATTGGATTCAGTATCCCAAGATGATTCTTCGTCCTGTCATGTCAAATAGGAAATGAATCGTAAAGTGGTATAGTCAGTCCTCACAGCATGACCATTATACAGTAAGCTTTAAATCGACCGACCTTGGGACCGACCTTAAGTGGTTGATTTAGGGAGGTGGTCGATTTAGGGAGTTAGAATATGGTTACAATGGTATTGTTGGGACCCAAATGAAGCGATCGATATAGGAGAGTGGTCGATCTGTAGAGGTGGTCGGGTTAGGTAGGTTTTACTGTAATACTAATAGGAAGAGAAAAAATCATAAAAGAGAAAGACATAGATGGGATTCATTAACCCACCCCCATGCATAATCTAGAGCAAACACTTTACCACTAAACTGAATCAGCTTCTAATTTTTCTGTGTTGGCAAAAACCTCATTTATGCAGTCTGTAGTGGTGATAGCTACTGCTATTGAATCAATGAATGCTGCATAAATTTGATTCTTCGTCATCTGTTTTAGTATTTGAATAAAATCACGACTCTTTTCCCTCTGCACTCCCACATGACCATCTACAGCCAGTACACAGAACCGATTGTGCTTTCCGTCACTCGCCAGACATATGTAGCTATACAAATACGAAATAGAGAACTTTTATGCAAAGCTCTGTCTCAGTGCATTTGTTGGAGTGTAGTCCTCATCCCAGCATTACTATTAAAGTTGAGTGGTGCTATGGTTTTGAATTCTTGGCATATTTTGAGATATTTTTAGTATATATATTATTACGCTGATCATTAAAACTTACCTTACATTTGTTTGAATTATGTTGCGCTACATATGGCTGAGCATTGCTCATGGACACAGCTGACTCAGAGGCATGAGTGGGTTAATCAAGGCTTTTATTCGGGCGCTGCCCACCCGGCGTCATGAACATTGACTGTGTATCATCGGCCAAGAAGCGAACGAGCGAAGGCCCCAATATATATTGGGGAGATGAAATGTGATGAGGGCATATGATTCATGTGAACAATTTAACAAACGAGTAATCAATGACTTAAAAGTACAATAGCAATAGTTAATGATTAACAAATGAGATAACAGTAGCAGGTAAATTATCAGAAATGTGACATCTAAGTAGCTGTGATCTGTCAACTGCTCGGGTGTCAATTGCTCATTAGATGGTATTCTTTTTTTTTTAACTTTAAATGCTTGATTGTTTTTCAGTTTTGTTGATTTTTGTGGGCACAATCAACTCCCAAGCCTTGGGTGGTCTTTGTTGAGTGTTTTTATTTTCTGATGGCGTGTATTATGGAGCAGTCACACTACGACGTGTTGGCCCGGGGTTGGACAACGCGTGCCAACGTGTTGTGTTTTTGGTCGAAACGCCGGAACCCGTCGGAACGCGCCGGCAACGCGTTAGCAATGCGTTGCCGGCGCGTCGGTACACTATGATTGACAGGTCGCTTTATACAATGCGTCGGGCGCGCGTCGCCCAGCGCCGAAGTTTTGTGCTTGCACAAAACTTTCGGCGCTGGGCGACGCGCGCCTACGTGTTGCGTAGCGTTACGGGCGCGTTTGCAGGACGTACAAGCGCATTGGAGGAACGTTGGTCACACGTTGCTATGTGTGTGTCTCTGTGTGGGTGTCTATGTGTCTGGGTGTGTCTCTCTGTATGTGTCTCTGTCTGTGTCTCTGTCTGTGTATATGTATGTGTCTCTGTATGTGTATATGTATGTGTCTCTATCCGTGTCTCTGTCTGTGTCTCTGTATGTGTCTCTGTCTGTGTATATGTATGTGTCTCTGTCTGTGTCTCTGTCTGTGTCTCTGTATGTGTCTCTGTATGTGTATATGTATGTGTCTCTATCCGTGTCTCTGAATGTGTCTGTCTGTGTATATGTATGTGTCTCTGTCTGTGTCTTTGTCTGTGTCTCTGTATGTGTCCGTGCCTGTGTCTCTGTATGTGTCTCTGTATGTGTATCTGAATGTGTCTCTGTATGTGTATCTGAATGTGTCTCTGTCTGTTTCTCTGAATGTGTCTATGTATGTGTCTGTCTCTGTGTGTGTCACTGTGTGTCTGTGTGTGTGTCTGTGTGTGTGTCTCTGTCTTTGTCTCTGTCTGTGTCTATGTTTGTGTCTGTGTGTGTCTCTGTGTGTGTGTGTCTCTGTGTCTGTGTCTATGTCTCTGTGTCTATGTCTCTGTGTCTCAGAGAGAGACAGAGACAGAGACACATACAGAGACACAGAGAGAGACACATACAGAGACACAGACAGAGACATATACATATGCACAGACAGAGACATATACATACGCACAGACAGAGACACAGACAGAGAGAATGCGCCGATACCACAATGTGGGAACCCGGCGAAATTGGGTCAAGCTGCATTGTTTTTGCACCGGCGGAACACGTTGGCGCTGCGCCAATAACGCGCCAGCAACACGTCGAGTTTTCTCAAAATTCGCCGCGTTGAATATATTTAAGCGCGTTGGCGGCACGCCGGAATACACGTCGTAGTGTGACTGCTCCATAAGGGTGGCATTCACTTTGTTGGAATCTCTCGTTATGATGTATTGGTTGTGGGCGTTAGAAGCCCACCCTCCGAAGCGTTGAACTTCAAGTTCAGTGCTTCCGGAGGCGAATGAGACGGTTGTAGGGTGTGATGGGGGGAGGAATCCGTTATGGATCTGGGCGCTCTTCCATTGTCTTGCTATGTAGGGGATGGTCATCATGGCCCCGTGTTCTGGGAATACGAGGAGGGGCTGGCGGGTGTGGTTGGTTGGGGGAGTCGCGGATCATCTCAGTGTATGCTGCGACCAGGCAGAAGTCCGGGTCTTGGGATGGTGACATCCACCTGTCTCATGATTGGTGGCCGGCCTGCATGTTTTTGGCCCATTTCTGGTGGATGAGCAAGCGGCCTTTCTGGATGGTGGCGTCCGCCCTGGTGGTATGTCTTGTGTAGTCAGATGTCGTGGCCGATCGTGGGGCGACTTCTGACTGTCTGGCACCCGTGAAGAATATTATGATTATCGCGGTCGCCACTGGGCGTGGGGTGTGTAGTTTGGACCGTTTCAGGGTGAGCCTGACTGTTATGTGGTCGAGTGGTAGTGTCGATGCCTCCTGCAGCCTGAAGTACATGCGTAGGTGCGACGCGGAGTTGGCCACGGATGATGGGCACTGTCGGGCCACTAGCTCCTCGATCCAGTGCCGTATCTCCATCGGTGTGGGCTCGAGGGGGGGCACTCAGTAGGTTTGGCAGTGGCGGTTGTAGGCCACCACCGTGGTCCTGTAGTTTGCCCATGTGCCCGTGGCCCTTGCTGCCAGCTGCCTCCCCTCCGCTGCTTCCGTGACTGTGATGTACTGCGGGTCTGCAGGAAAGAAGTGGTGCAAGTTGTTGGTATGCGTTAGTTGCGGGTGCGATTGGCGAGATTTCCTGTTTGAGGCATATACGTATTGCATTATTACGGTGGGTGGTACTGATATGGGCCCTGCTTAGGGCGTCGGCGAGCACGTTATGTACGCCTGGTATGTGTTCATAGTATATTTTGACATTGTGGACGGCCTGGAACATCCAGGCCACTCGAGCTATCTGCAGTAGGCGGGGGTTGTGTCCTCTGCCTGTGGTGAGGACCTGCACTGCCGCCATGTTGTCACAACGTATCATGATGTGTCGTCTGTCCCCTTCTCATATGAGTGTGTGCAGGGCGACGAGGACGTTTGCAGCTTCTAGCTGTGTAATGCTTTCTTGGTCGTCAGCTGTGTGTCCGTGAAGCTGTGTGGAGTAGGTGTGTTGTTCATCGGCTCCGCCTATTCCTCCCATGCATGCATCAACGACAATTTCTCTATCGGGTTTGTTGGGTGGTATGATTAGTGTGCCATTCCATGTGTGGGCAAACTCTGGGAACCAGGCCATGTCGCGCCGCATTTCGTCGTTGACTGTGGTCCGGTTGCCAGTTATGTCGTGGAGGGCTTGGAGGAGGCGGCCGACGAATAGCCTGGCCAGTGGATTACACGTGGATAGATGTAGTAGCTTCCTGAGCAGGGATTGCAGCTGTTTCTTGGTGACAAATTGTTTGTCTGCGGTCTTGCGTGTCGGCCGTGCAGTGGTTGCGTATAGTGTTGAAGTCGAGTGATGATTGAGGTGGGCGTCGTTGGGTCTTTCCCTGGCTTTTAATTTGTGTCGTTTGATCGTGGTCGGGGGTCGGTCAGTGCCGTGTGGCGTGTCGGGGGAGTTTCGAGGCCGTGAGCCCGATTCACCCTGTACTCGCAGTACATGGGTGAATACCAGCCCTATATAAAAGCTGTCGAAAAAGCGGGGAAATGAAATGAGAGCCTAAATCAACAATCTAAAAAGCAATACTAATTCTTTATATATGTCTTAATATTTCCCCGCTACCTTTGAGTTGAAAAATATAATAAAACATATAGTTTAATAGATTTTAAAGGTGAAATCGACGGCGTTCTATGGCCGCCATCTTGTCTTTTTGCATTCTCTCCCATTTCACAAACTCTGTGCCGACATAAGTACTCATTTGATACTGGAGGCAGGGGTTCCACTTCCTGTTCCATACTAAAGCTATTTTCGCCAGTATTTAGACTACGTTGTCATTCACCAGTGTACTGTGAGTACAGGGTGAATCTGTTATCTAACTCTAACAATGTCACTGACATTGTTACTGCATGAACATGCCTGTGATTCCACGACGCTTTTTGCAGGTAGTCGGATGGACCTGTAGAGACATGTTCAGGCCTTCCTTACCATAACAGCAACACGGTGGGGCATAGGCCGGTGTCTACCTCTCTCAAATACTGAACTAGTCGACGTGATGGAAATATCCAAACATCCATCGCTGAAAACCACCATAACACATAACTACTACTAGACAAACTAGTACTACTACTAGATCAATACCAAAGTTAAAGTAGCACTAGCACTGTAGTGTAGCAGAGCTCCGTAGTTGACTTGACAGCTCAAAGCTACAGCAAGATACGAACATAAAATATCATACGAGGCTGTGTTCTCGATTTGCTAAATGTACAAAAGTGTTTCTGGCTATAAATAGCATAATAGAGTATTATAGTGCAGAATTTTAGAGTACACCTATATTAGGCTATATATTAAATATAATAATAGGTCTCGATTCGACTTTTAAAATGTGATCTATTATTATTACTACATCAATTGGATTAATAAATTCTTCACTCAAAAACAACAAGCTATGGAACCATATATTTTGATTCCAAATCCATGGGGTTATTATTATATTCATAACCTAGGCTTCCGGCACTTGTTCTATATATTCTAGGGTTGTCTAGCAAACAGTGCTGCTGGAGTAACTACTAAACTAGTGGAACTGACTATCCCTGTCACAGTTGACGGCATAAATGATATTGATAATTAATTGACTCGTGTTCATCGTTATACGCATGTGAGCCGAAAGGCTAAACTGTGAACAGCGAAACCATTACGTTGTCAACAATACCCAGTAATGTGTTTTATTTTTCATAATCATTTCAAGAACAACCAATGAATACAAACTGCGAAATGTGTGACTCTGACTGCCAGCAATGTTTGTTTGGGAAATTGGGTACACAGGACAGGTAGCAGAATAACATGGCAAAAGCAATATTTGTGTAGTTTGAGGTCTAACTTTAACTTACCAGGAATATTTCTTAGGGGCATCTGATTCCTCCTTCAACTCCGTCGGAGGGTTTCTTGATCTTGAAAAACAACAACCCATGCTGGCTAGGATAGCATCGAACACGAGAACAGAACTATTCAGCGGGAAAAGCCGCAGATGAAAATTAACTCGTCGTTTCCAGCAACCTTGTATAAAGCTATACGCACAAACATTATAGGCTACTCGTCTCGTGTAGATCTATATGCGAATCGCCCGTGCGTATAGTTAGTACTGTGCACGATTGTATACTTTTCTTTTCCACTCATGGCATGGGTAATATATGTAATATATTTATAATTTCATATCCGACCTAACTAATATTTGTTGTTACTCCTTTACAATCGGTTTTAAGAATGACCGTGGTTTTTAGTTGAAACGAAAGACCGAACTAATAAAACACATACTAACCACAAATCAACCATTATCTGCACAATCCCAAATCCAGATAAAAGATTCACCCCGCACTACTCAGGCTAGTGCAATATGGGGTGAATCTTTCATCTATCCCAAATCGCACTAACTGTAACAGCAAGGCATACCCATTGTATTAATGTCTCCTCACAGGTATGATCAGCAAATCAATTATATAGTCTAAAGGAAAATGGCTATTCTCCAGTCTAGATGTACAAAATAAGATCCCCATAATATTTGTAATTCCTGATTTCAACCTGCTATTGCCTATATTGTTCATACCATCTCATCTCATCAACGAATAGTTCATATGCACCATATGCCCCTTGGTGCTGAAAAAAGATATTATTCAACTGGAATTGTTTTTAATGAACAAAAAGAACACACACACATACAATATTAGCCAGGTGATTGATTGTAATACAGTAACACCTCTCTAAACGGACCCCTACCAGGGGCGTAGCTAGACTTTTAATGATGTGTACTCCTAATTTCGGCAGTGGGTTTAGGGGGCAGCTTAAGCTTAAGCTGGTGGATTTTACACATTTTAGACTTGAGTTTTCGAAATTCCGGACTACTACATGCCTCGATCCTCTCTCTCTCTGTCTCTTTCTCTTTATTATTTTTTAATTTAATTTTTTTTGGACAAAACGATGTGGACATTTTGGCGTATGCGCATACGCCTAGCTACGCCCCTGCCTACACAGATCGACGACTCCCGTATATCGATCGCTTTATTTGGGTCCCAACCATACCATTGTAAGGATATTCTAACTCTCTAAACCGACCACCTCCCTAAGTCGACCACTTAAAGTTGGTCCCATGGTCGGTCGATTTAGAGAGGTTTTACTGTAGATAATATTCAAGCGGATGGGGTACAGAATGAGTTGATCACCCGCCTCTCATTTTGGTACATCGTTAAATGAAAGAACCACCCCAGACTACATTAGCCTATCTGATTCTTGTAGCTAGTAGCTCATATGATTCTAACCCCCATGTTCGAACTCTGGTCAAGTCAAACCAATGTGTGTACCACTCTAAAAATTGAAATACCTAAGTTGTACTCTCCCTTCCCTCTACTCTCACTCAACCATTTTCAAAACAGTCCAACCTGGGTCACTTGGCTAGGGACCTTGACCTTTATAAACCCTGAACTGGGTCAGAATGGAGTTTGGATGTCACATCACCATTCTAGGTCACTGAGGTCATCACAAGTTGGCACCATGCACCACCTGTGGAAAGGCTGGGAACTACTGGAACATTGCATGCACCACCTGGTGTTAAAATCAGCGTAACCAGTACGGCAGGGACGGGGTCCCTTTAATGCCCAAATTTACACTAAAACCCTTCAGATAACTTCGACCACCTATTATTATTTCGTCTTTATTATTTTTTGATATAGCCATTAACATACTTATTTGTGCCCAGGGTTTAAATGGTACTATTTTAAAGGGGCCTATTAGTTCTGTATTCATCTGTAACACTTTCTGATTTATTACTTATTTGCAGGAGTTCATTTACAAAGCTAACTATAATTAAGTATTAGATTAATTTTTTGATGATGAATATTCTTTCGCAATTGAAGACAGGGGGCATCATCTATGGGTTGATCAATGTCATACTGTCGAAGCACACCAGGCACACATCACTTGCTACACATTTTTCACACATTAAAACATAGGGATTTTTGGACCATCTAGCTCTCAGCCAAATTGGGACAGGAGAGCTGATGGTCCCTGACTAATACATTTTGTATTCACATAATTGAACACACTGCTTGATTTCTAATGTCCCAATGTCTTAATGCAGTCCAAGGGTATCCCCACTCTTGCATATTCCTGTGCTGTCCCTTGACAAAGACTATGGGAAGTCACCATTGGCCACCATCTTAGATCCGCAGCCTTCACAGCTGTACGCATGTATTTCATGAAGATTTGGCTGGTCAACAGGTTCCTGTTCGACAGAACGAATGCTGGGGTGACCTTATGCACACGGAAGCGGCGGCAGTACTTTTTCCATGCATGCACTGGACAGAATGGAGATTTGGGTACCCGAGGTAGTTCAATGTGGAAGATGTCCTCTGGTCTGCATGTGGTCTTGGTGCTTCTGATCGTCACCATGAAGTGTGTCGCGTGTGCTTTGATGTCACTCCCGAGCAACATATGACCACCATCACCCAGCATCTCGGAATAAAATAAATTGGACTTTATTAACAAACATGTATATCCTATCAATAAAGCAGCAATCAACACCAGACCATGTTTACCCATTTTTCTTAATTTTAATACAATTAATTTAATATGCTTAATTCTTAGTGGATATGTTCTATTAACAGTATTATTTTTAAATTTAAATATACCACTTTTTAGTACTGACAACCAATAACTGTCAAATGCATCACATTTCCTCCTTAACAGTCTTATGGCCCTGTCACACTACGACGTAACGACGTCGACGTAGGGAGAACGTGAAGAACGTTGAACTTCTCGGCGTAGTATACAAATTTGGGCAGAAGTTGAACGTGGATGCAGCGTAGTGGACGGGAGCGTAACGTCGGTAAAGCGTAGTGATACCGTCATTCAATGAGAGAGGTCAACGTAATGACGCTCCCGGAACGTTATGAACGTTATTCCATCGCCAGAAGAACGTTACGTGACGTTAGCTATGCCATGAGACGTTGAACGTACGTTGAAGGCACGTTCTCCTGACGTTCTCCTGACGTTCTCCTGACGTTCTCCTGACGTTCCCATTACACCCCGTGGGCATTTGCACTCGGTTTAATGGGGGTCAACGTAGTGGAACGTAGTTGAACGTACTGAGGAGCGTTGGAATAACGTCCGTTTAACGTCATTGACGTTCGCTGAACGTGAACAGAACGTACGGTGAACGTAAACCCTTACGTTCATCCTACGTCAAAACTTTTGAACATGTCCAAAACCTCGACGTAACTCGACGTAACACGACGTAATGTGACGTAGCTCGACGTCACTCTAACGTCATTATGACGTCATCATAACGTAATCCAACGTCCATCAATGTAATGACGAAATATCACCACGTTAGGCTCACGTTCGCTCATTACGTTGTAGTGTGACAGGGGTATTACCCATGTTCTTGCCCCACTCATATAATTTTTAATTGCTCCTTCTGTCTTTAATTTATCATTTAAATACAAAGCATACAACATTACAGTTCTAAGTTTAGGTTTTTTAGAGTTATCTTTTAGTTTTTTTACAAAACTTCAAATATTCCCTGAAATGTACCCTCTCCCCTAACTCATACCGCATTATGTAAATGTACAACAGTTAGTAGGGAGGTTACAATTCATTTCTAAATGTGTAGTTCACTCAAGAATTTTTCTAAATAGAATTTGAGCTTTTTTGATAAATACCCCATTTACAGGAAAGGTGACAGTTACAGAAGGTTTAGTAAGGGATGTAGCTTAGTTTTTACCTTTTGCAGAAGGGCATAATGGCCTAGTTTTATTAAGACCTTTCCCCCCAAAAAAGTGGGTGATTGAATGTGATTCATCATTGCAAGGTGGTGGGGCATTCAGTGATTCACATTATTTTTCAGAACTGTACACCAATGAATTCTAAAATAATAATTTTCATATCGCACAACTAGAAGCTATAAATCTGGTAATAGCTCTTAAAGATTTATACCCTAATAAACCTGAAAATCAATACTGATAATATAGCTTCCCAACAGGTGTTACCTTCTGGTGCTCGAAAGGATCCAGTCTTGTGTGCCTGTGCCAGAGAAATTTGGAGATTTGTAGCACAAAAAAAGATGTGAAGAACAGGTAATTCATCATCATCATCATGCTGTCAGTCACGGTGCGACAAAGACTGCTTTCATTAATTGACTGCCGCTCTCCTGTTTTGTGTAGTTGTGCATTTCATGAAAGCTGCCTGCAAAAGTGTTGAAATGCTGCTGGCTTTTGCAAGTTACCAGCAGCACTCTCTCGGGGAGCGAATAGAGGTTTCACACTAGCAAGAACATGTCAAGACAGGCGCAAAAGTATTTGTCCCTGCAGTGGCTGGTCGGGAGATGTTGGGAGTTCCATACATCAACCGCCCTTAGTGCTGCCATGGTGACATGGTTTTCTGTTTAGGGTTTGCTCCCTTAGCCTTCGGTTCTGTCAAGAACCTGTACCACAAGGCAGTGGTTTACAACTCTGCAGGGCAGCGGCATCAAACTCCCTGAGGTATTGCTATACCTTATATACCTTCACATAGTGAGGTATATAAGTGTCAAACCATTTCAAACACGGCTCCCCACATGGTGATTTACACGAGTGTCAAGCCATTTCTAACACGGCTCTCCATATATAGTGAGGTATATAAGTGTCAAGCCATTTCAAACACGGTTCTCCACATAGTGAGTTGCACAAGGGTTGATCCATTTCTCCACATAGTAAGGTATTATAAGTGCCAAGCCATTTCAAACACGGCTCTCCACATAGTGAGGTATTGTGAGTGTCAGGCCATTTCAAACACGGCTCTCCACAAAGTGAGGTATATATATATATGTGTGTGTGTGACAAGGTATTTACCCTGCCCATAAACTATAAGCCGCCACGAGGGTGCTTGTTTTCAACGTTGGACAGTTATATAAGTGTCAAACCATTTCAAACATGGCTCTCCACATAGTGAGGTATTGTAAGTGTCAGGCCATTTCAAACATTGCTCTCCACATAGTGGGCGTAATCGATTAATCGACTCTGGTCACCCAAGCCACTTTTTGGCGCATGCGCACATCCTACAGACTCGGGTCGAATAATCGAATACGCTTCTCCGTGCTCGGGATGCACACTTTCTTTTGTTTTTTTAATAATCGATAAAACTACAGCAAAATAGGATTCAAAGTATTTTATGATGGCCTAGTTTAGCTATATTTCTATTTCATTAATCTAAGTTATTCTTTAAAAGAAACATGTATGACTGGTACTGCTAGCTGTTATCCTGCAGGACGGTACCAGCGCAAATGTGACGTCAGCGCTCATAGCCAACCCCAGCTCGGAGGTGGGTTACTTGGGTCGGATCGTTTTGCACACGGCACGTCTATTTGTCGACTCTACTCACAGTGTTCGATTTGAAATTCTGACGACTCGGGTGACCCGAGTCGCTCGGGTTGTGTTAATCGATTACGGCCAGTGAGTTACACAAGTGTCAAGCCATTTCAAACACTTCCCTATACAGTGAGTTATACGAATGGCCAGTTAATTCAAATTGTAACCAGCTTGTATTTTTCTATATTTAAAAACTAATCACACAACCAGAGGCTAGGCTTCGGAAATATATGTACTTGTAAGTAAGTGCTCATTGCACTGGGATGTTAGTGGTTACTACAGCCTGAGTACAGACGAGCAGTCTGCTGCAGGTGGGAGGGTACATGCTTGTCAACGGTCAGGCGCACTGTCCAAGCCGGGCAGACACCACCAGTCTCTGCCACCAGGTGCCATAGTCTGCTTCATGTTACCAGTCTGCCACCAGGTACCGCAGTCTGCTTCATGTGACCAGTCTCTGCCACCAGGTAACGCAGTCTGCTTCATGTGACCAGTCTCTGCCACCAGGTGCCGCAGTCTGCTTCATGTGAACACTTAGCCACATGTTGGCGACTTGTGAGGATGTGCCACAATAACAATGTTACAGTGTCTCAAGTGGGGCGTAATCGATTAATCGACTCTGGTCACCCGAGCCACTTTTTGGCGCATGCGCACATCCTGCAGACTCGGGTCGAATAATCGAATAAGCCTCTCCATGCTCGGGTGACAAAAATGGTGGCCCTTTTATTTGTTTTTTTAGTAGCTGATATAATTACAGCAAAACATGATTTAACTATTTTTATGATGGCATAGTTTAGTGATATTGCCATTTCATTAATCTATGTTATTACCAAAAAAAATTATGTATGACTGGTACCGGTGGCTGTTATCCTGCAGGACGGTACCAGCGAAAATGTGATGTCATCGCTCCTTGCAAACCCCAGCTAGGAGGTGGGTTACTTGGGTCGGATCGTTTTGCACATGGCACGTGTATTTGTCGACTCTACTCGTAGTGTTCGATTTGAAATTCTGATGACTCGGATGACCCGAGTCGCTCGGGTCGTGTTAATCGATTACGGCCCTGGTGTCATTACCGAGCTGTGACTTCCGGATGTAGGCGAGCATGTACGCGTTCCCTCGACCTCGTTTCCCACACCCGAAGTTCTGACTGATCGCCTCTTCTCTGCTGCACGCCATGACATCGTCATTGGCCCATCATTTCCGAATTGTGGTTGATCCGGCGGGGAAAGCCCGAGATGCCCTCACCTTCCCCCCCCCCCCTTGACCTGCATTCGGGCTCCAGCAAGACTCCAGGCTTGTTTCCTTGAGGCACCCGTCTCCACCCACGTACTCCTAGGATCCATAGCATCGCAGGAGAGTAAAATTAAAAAGGCACCCACGTGAAATAAGAATGCAAAGGTCTCGACGAGCCACGGCACAGAGGGGTAGGCCCGCGAAGCGAGCGACACGGAAGCCGCCAACTTCACCGAGAGCTGACCGGCGTGACTCGGACGCGTCCCAAGATGGCGGCGCTTCCCGCCGGCCTCCCACGCCACCGACACCGCCGGCGAGGCAGTCCGCCCGCCCCAAGAGGCCCTCAGCGAAGGCTAAGCAGGCGGGCGGCCTCCCCCGGATGCAGGCGTCGATCGACGCAATAGAGAAGCGGTGGGCCGAGCTCGAAAAACACGCCTCGACCCAGAGACAGGAAATGGCCTCCCAAAGGCAGGAGATAGCGGCGCAGACCCGAGTGCTCGCGGAAGCCACCGCCGCTCTAACCCCGCCACCACCAACGCGAGCCGGGAGGGACGCGACCGTCCTTCCCCGCCTCCCCGCTCCTCCCCACGCCGCCCCAGGGCCGAGTCGCCTCCGAGCGTCCGTCACAGCAGGCTCCGGACATTGTCACCGGCTTCTCCGAGCCCCGCCCCGCGAATTGACGAGACCGGGCCCGAGCCCCGGGCCGCGACGGCCGCTACAGAAGCCCGGTGAGCGACTGGTCGTCTCCGTCCCCGTCCCCACGCCCCCGTAGCAGGCGCCACCGAGAGGACGCACCAGCCCGCCGCCCCCGCCCCTCCGACTACCGACAACACGACCAGGACGCGTACGGAAGGGGCGCCCGGTCGTCGGCCGAGGAGGCGGTGCGCCTGATCATCGCAGCGGCGGACGGAAAGGCGACGAGCAGAAAGAAAGGTATTTCGAACAAATACATCTTTCCGTACGATCTGGTAGAGAGGGGGGATGAGGGAAAAACAATTAAAAAAGGGGAGGCGACCCGGGAGGAGTATACCCTGGGCCTGAAGCGCCTCCAATATCAACGTGCCTTCCCAGCGTCGGCCCTGGAGGCGTTATCACGCCACCAAGAAATGGTGGCGCAAGACAATTGCTCGCTGCCGTGGGCAGTAGTGCACCGATACTCCGAGGAGATCTTTACTAGGATCGCGGACGGCCGCCTCCCAGACAGCTAGCGGGACTCAATCAACGCCGCGCGAGTGGAAATAATCGCCATGGCGAGCCACCTCACGTCCGGCCCGGCCGCCTCGAGCGACTCCCAGCCGGCAAAGCCTCATCAACAAAAACCCGGCCAGGATGCCCGAACCCAATACGACCGGGCGAGTATGGGCGCTCCTTGTCAGGCCTGGAATAAGGATCCCCAGGCCTGTGACAAGGCGGCAAAGGGCGAGTCCCACGGCTCGGGCGCCCAGAAACTCGCGCACATCTGTGGTTATTGCGCCAACGTACGGAAGATAGTGACTAATCATTCCGAGGCTTCCTGCTACTCAAAGAAGGCCAGGGACAAAACCGGTAAGCGGACCCATTCGGATTTTTAGGCCCTCGGCGGGAACCTACGCCACCGCGACCCCGCCGCAACCACGTACACGACCCCCCCGCCTGCCCACGGACTAAACCATTTGTTGACATTGTACTGAAGCCACTCGGCTTCCCTCCCGGGCTCCCCGGCCCTGCCGGCCCCTCGGAACCCCCCCGTAATGACGTCACGACGCGCAGCGTCCCCCCCCCGGGTTCCCCGGCCCCGCCGGCGCCTCGGGGACTCCCCGTGATGACGTCACGACTGCCGCTGGCGGCCGGCCCGGCCGGCCATTGGCTCACCCGCTGGGCCCGCTGGAACCAGCGCGCCCCCGGCGGGGGGGTTCCCCCGCGGCATCCCCAACTGACGTCACGGCTCCCGCTGATCCCGGGCCAATCGGCGGCGGAGACTGCGAGGCCCCGGGCACGCCGGCACAGGCGGACCGCCACCGGCCGCAGGCCCCGACACGCGCCTCCCCACACACCCCCGGCTACCGTAGCTTCTCGGAGCACGCCCACGCCGCCCGGATCACATCGACGCCGACCACAACAAAGGCCGCCGCCTGCGGCATCTGCGACGTGACCGAGGCGGCCCCCTCCACCACCCCGGGGGCCGCGGACCAGAGCGAGCCAGTGGGTCAGGTGCTCGACCACACCCTTCAGCACTCATGGGCCCCGGCGGCTGCCTGCGGCCCCACCCCGCCGAATATAAACAGACTCTCGACGGCTTTTGGCCCGTCCTCTCGGGGGAGGGTTGGGCCAGGTACCCGGGCTACGCGGCAGCATACGCCGCCGCCCGGGCCTCGGCCCTTCCTAATTTTTTGGCCGCCCGAGTCCCGGTCGATTCCGAGCTCAACATCGAGGCGTGGCGCGAGATGCTCCACGGTCACCCGGACGCCACCTTGGCGGATCACTTGGAATTTGGCTTCCCGGCCAACTACACCGCGCCGGGGCCTCCCATGCCGACGTTCCACAACCACCGCGAGGATCCGGCCTACGCCCACCACGTCACGACCTACGCGGAGGAGGAGCTCCGACGAGGCGCCTTGCTGGGGCCCTTCGCGTTGCCCCCCTTCTCCCCTTGGGCACAGTGTAGCCCAATTATGACCCGCCCCAAGTCGACCCCCGGTAAGCGCCGGATAATAGTCGATCTCTCCTTCCCCCCGTGACGGAGCGTGAACTCGGGCATACGCCGGAAGGAGTACCTAGGCCGCCCCCATCACTACTCCCTCCCGGCGGTCTCTGACATCGGCAGGCAGATGACACTCCGGGGCCGGGGGGCGTTCTGCTGGACAGCGGACGTCTCCCGGGCCTACAGGCAGGTCAGGGTGGACCCCCTCTCCGCCCCCCTGTTCGGCATCACGGTCGACGGCAAGCTCTACCTCGACATAGCCCTCCCCTTCGGTTGCCGGACCTCGGGGGCGGCCTGCGTGCGGGTCACCGGGGCCGTCTCCTGGATGCTCTGAGAGCGCGGCTTCTTCAGCCTCGTCTATGTTGACGATTTTGTCGGCTGCGAGACCTCATACCTCGACGCGATGCAGGCCTTCGACGCACTCCGAGACATCTGTGCCCGACTCGGCCTAGCCCTGGCCCCCGAGAAGTGCTGCCCTCCCGCCATCCGGCTGGTCTGGCTGGGCATCCACCTCGACACGGAAGCCATGGTGCTCCGCATCCCCGACGACAAGCTCGACGAGGTCTTGGCGGACTGCGAGCGCTGGCTGGCACGCCCCACCTTGACATGGAGGGCCCTCCAGCAGCTCGTCGGACGAATGGCCCACGTCAGCACCTGCATCCCCTCCCCTCGGAAGTTCATGGGCAGGATCCTCGCCAGCCTACGCGCCTCGCCCCTCGCCGGACAGGCCGACGTCGACGCCGACCTGCGCCACGACCTGCGCTGGTTCCGCGACTATGCAAGGAAGGGGAATGGCGTCTGGCTCCTCCCTCCCCCCACCGCGCCCCGCTGGGTCATCGAATGTGACTCATGCATGACCGGCGGGGGCGCGTTCTCCCGGGACTATTGCTACTCCGAAGCCTACACCGACACTATGATGACCGCTTTCCCCACGATCCACGAGCTCGAGGCCGTCAACCTCGTCATGGCGGTCAAGACCCTCGGGCCCCCCGCCCCGGGCGGCTACGAGCTCGTGATCAACACGGACAACGCGGCCTCGGCCCTCGCGCGCGAGTCCGGCCGCGCCTCCGACCCCACCCTCGGCGTGTGCGCCCGAGAGCTCTGGTTGGTCGCAGCGCTGGGTTCATTCACAATCCTCGTCCGCCACAAGCCGGGCGTCGAGTTGGTCCTGGCGGACGCACTCAGTCGGGCCCACTCCTCCCAGGTCGCCCTCCAAATAGTACGGGATTACTGTCGGGATCTGGGTCTGAGTCGAATGAGGGTCTCGCACTCCCCGGAGCTGCTGTCTAACCACCTGTAACTCTCTTCCCCAGACTACGACCCGCGGGACCACGACCACCTCATGACCCTGCACGCGGCAGCCCTCGCCCCCGGGACCTGGCGGAATCGAACCCGGCACGCGAGGCGCTACCTCGAATTCATGCTGGAGCGGGGCGTCGACCATCTCTGCCCCCTCCCTTACGACTTGGGCCAGTTCATCGCCCACCTCCACCGCGAACTGCCCTCCCCCGCCTCTGTGGCCAATGTGATCTCGGGCGCACGCGCCTGGCTCCGGGAGGCGGGAGGCGACCCCGCCCCCTTTGATGCCCCCTTTGTGACCCGCGCCATCGGGGGGGGCGAGAGGCTCTTTTCCGCCCCGGTGAGGAGGGCCCTCGCCATCACGCCCCCCATGTTGCCCATCTTATACACCCACATGAGGTCCCTCGGCCACCTGGGGGTCGCCCCTTGGGCCGCAGTCGTCCTCGCATACTTTACCTTCCTGAGGCAGTCGAACCTCCTCTCGCCCTCCCATGCCCCCTGGGGCGGTCGACACACCCTCCGCCGCGACGACGTCCGGCACACCCCGGGAGGCCTCAGGTTCATGGTATCCTCCTCAAAGACCATACGATCCGCCGCCCAGGCGGTCTCCCTCTTCGTGCCCGCCCTCCCCGGATCACCCATGTGTCCGGTCCGGGCTTGGGACCGGGCGGTCACCCTCGTCCCGGCCGCCGGAGACGCACCGGCCTTCCTAGCCCGCAAGAACACTGCCCTCACCCCCCACGACATCACGCCTCTACTCTGGGCCGCCCTCGGGCAAGCAGGGATCCCTGACGCCTCAAGATACACCCTGCACGGCATGCGCCGGGGCGCGGCCCAGGCCTGCGCGTCAAGGGGTATGGACCTTTCGGCCATAATGGCCCAGGGGACCTGGGAGTCTGACGCCGTCCACGCCTACGTCCCCAGGCAGGTGACGGCGGCAGCCCCGAGAGCCTTAGCGCTGTGTTTTGGGTCGGCTCCCGGGCCTACCTCCTCAGGCTCCCAGGTTTCCCTTACACCTTCCTCGGACATTGACCAGGTGGACTAACATTGCTCGACTCAGATTGTAAAACTTCCTATGTACCTCCTTAGAAAAAATAAACCCTTCCTTTCCTCCCACATTCGTCTCGGTCTTCCTCTGTCCGGATCGGCCCATCATTTCCGAATTGTGGTTGATCCGGCGGGGGAAGCCCGAGACGCCCTCACCTTCTCCCCCCCCCCCTTGACCTGCATTCAGGCTCCAGCAAGACTCCAGGCTTGTTTCCTCCACGCCCACCCACTCTCTTTTTTATTGCCACTTCGTGGGGGTCGGCTCCCGGGCCTACCTCCTCAGGCTCCCAGGTTTCCCTTACACCTTCCTCGGACATTGACCAGGTGGACTAACATTGCTCGACTCAGATTGTAAAACTTCCTATGTACCTCCTTAGAAAAAATAAACCCTTCCTTTCCTCCCACATTCGTCTCGGTCTTCCTCTGTCCGGATCAAACTTGTACCAGTTTCAGAAGGCTGGTAAAGAGCTAGTAATTGGCGGACGCCCTTAGTAGGTTGTTTGTTTACCCTAAAGCAAAATTATTAGGCGACAAATTATGTCAGGACCATCAGTTATCCAAAATAAATGTTTCTCATGATAATAATATTTTTGATCTATACCTGTAAGCTTGCTCGTTGCTAATTTATTTGTTTGCCTTTATCAACTCACAGCTCACAATATCACATTGGTTAATAAGCTAAGCGTATATTTCAAGGCGGGACTCTCGGAGGGAACATGGAAAAATAAGAGGGTACAATTCGGGGAATATTTGAAGTTTTGTAAAAAACAAAAAGATAACCCTAAAAAACCCAAACTTAAACCGGTAATGTTATATGCTTTGTATTTAAATGATAAATTAAAGACAGAAGGAGCAATTAACAATTATATGAGCGGAGCAAGAACATGGGTGAGCCTGTTAGGGGGGAAATGTGATACATTTGACTGTTATGTGTTGTCAGTACTTAAAAGTGGTATATTTAAATTAAAAGATAATACTGTTATTAGAGCGTATCCACTAAGAATTAAGCATATTAAATTAATTGTATTAACATTCAGAAAGATAGGTAAAGGTTTATTTTAGATCTAAATGAGTAGGGCTGAGAGCTGGATGGTCCAAAAATCCCTATGTTTAAATATGTGAAATATTTGTTGCAAGTGTGCCTGGTGTGCTTCGACAGTATGACTGTGATCAACCTATAGATGATGGCTCCTGTCTTCAATTGCCAACGAATATTCATCATAAAAAAAAAATCTAATATTTAATCATAGTTAGCTTTGTAAATGAACTCATGCAAATAAGTAATAATTGAGTCAGGCTTTAAAGTTGAATTCTGGGTTGTACTACCTGATCATCTGGCATAAATCAGGAAGAGCTTATAAATTCATCTGTACTGATGTAATAAAGCTTCCAATATATGTTAGCTAGTAATAGCCATATAAAAGGCTCTTGTGCAAATTTATTAACCCTGATTAATAAATTTATTAGCCCCTAAAGTGATTCGCTGAGTCCGATTTTGAATTATATTAAATTGATATTGATTATATGTGTACTGATATCTGACACAGTCTGCCTAACAATGATTAGGGGACCTCAATAAACATTGGAGAAAACAATGTTAGCACAATAAAGAATACACAGTCAAATACCATTGCATAATGTCAACTTTAATTATATATATACTTGAAAGGGGAACAATTTAATATATGGTAATGACGTGATATGGTGACCGCTTGGTCACGTGGTCAAGTGCGCCAGATGGAGCAGACATCACCAGAGCGCACTTGGGGACGCACTGCCCGTCATAAACTCAGTTGCAATCTATTACTTGGGGCGTTCACTTCTCAATTCTTTACGGGCAGAAGATAAATTCCAAAACATTTCAAAGGAATTCTGAGGGATATTTGGAAGGTGTTATTCTTAAAGTTACATAGTCCGATGGTTTTGAGTTTCCGTCATTTTCTTAGATATATATTAAGTTGATCGCTGTAAGTATAATCTACACTTACTTTAGTCTGAAGTAACTTTTATTTTAAATGGCTAGCTTTTGAGATATTTGAATGGTCAAAATGCAGAATTAATTTAGGCAAGGATGCCAAAACTCTGACACCATAGGCTTTTCTGCATTAACAAGTCTTGCAAGTCGCCTGAGTCAGGCGAGTCAGGTTCCAGTACCCATGGTTGCCGCTAGGTGTCGCCAGAGTGGATCCACATGTGGCGACCTCTCTTGAAAGGCCATGGAACCAGGCTAGAGTACGGTTGAATCTTTTATCTACCAACTGGAACGCTTTGGAGTTGAAAAGAGCAAAGTATACTTTGCGGATGCTACTGTCCATATGCCAATTACTTAATTAATGTAATATGAATTACCCTACACGTCTAATCATGAACCTATCATTCATAGCAAGAATAGTGGAAAGGCAGAGGGCAGCAGGGATGAATGACATGTAAGCGAGTATCTGATTGGGTTCTATTTCATGACTCAGCAGCCACTTAGGAGCAATGCTCTCATTGGCCGACCTACTTGATACACCAGTATCTGATTGGATCTCATGTTCCGAGTTGTGAGCGTGGCGCTCACAAGAAACATGAACAGCTGTAAATACGGTACGTACTGACGTCATTAAGTACTGAATGCCCATGTAGTGTACCCTCCCATTTAGGGACATGCATATATACAAGGGAATATCGCAATATTGATCATAACTAGATATCTGTGTTATGATATCCTATGGACTAGGCCCCAGTATTGTAGGAGCAAGGAGTAAAACTAGTACTACAGGCAGTCTACACGTCTACACTACGTCACTAGTCATGTCATACTCACAGTGATGATAGTCATAAGCCCTGTTCACACGGACAATGTAAATCGATTCGTAGAAAGCGACTTGTATAGTTCGCCTCACATTTGTCGTCTGAACGCACGTCTGAGGCGGATTAGGGCTGATTCGACTCACGTGATGCGGATCGTGTAAACCACCTAAGCGAGGTAGTCTACGTGAATCGATTCCTGTGATGCGGATAATTTTGTCCGTGTGGACGCACTGAGGCGGATTAAGCACCTCACACGCATGCGCAGTCGAGAGCTCACTTTGTTGACTTTCCGGTCGATCAAAAGCATATATTGTATAATTTGCTCTATGAACCTGCTAGAGGTGCACAGATATTTTTTTTATCATTTATTTTTAGGGTTTCACTGCCCAGCAGAAGTTTTGACCGTTCCAAACCAATATGATTTAGTCATTACATATCTAGGTCGAACCCACACTCTCTGGTGCCAGCATTGTCGAACCCAAGATGGCGCTGGTTAGCCTGGACTTGCTCATGCGCAGATATCCACTTCCGCCTCACGCAGTGTCCGTGTGAACGGGCGCCTAATTCGCCTCACCTGATTCGATTTGTGTGATACGCCTCACATTTTGTCCGTGTGAACACGGCTTTAGTCATACCATACTCAGTCATTATACTGACTACTGTTACTGCATTACAGAATGTTTTCTACTAGGTCATATCTGTAGTTTGGTGTAGATATGTATAAACAGTAAAATAATAGTTTACACAACGTTTTTTCTTCATGCATTGCAGATAAATGACTTCCCATCAAAAGGCACAAACTCACTTTGCATATATCATTGTTATGTCTATGTCCTATGAACAGGCCTATGATACAGAGTATCACTTTTGGTGTTGGGTCGGACATTCTCGCCACGTCAAGCCTGTGACTGTCGAACCTAAAGTGGGACTTTCAACACTTGTGTTATGTAGGACAGGGATGAAACATCTCCGCGATTTCGCGGATCTCCGCGATTTTTATTGTAATGCAATCCAGCAGCACTATCAGTGTATGCTAATACCTAGATACAAGATTCACCCCGTACTGCTGCAGTCGGGGTGCAAACCAACCCTATGTAAAAGCTGTCGAAAATGCGGGTCAAAGAATTGAGAGCCTAATTTCACAATCTAAGAAGCAACAATTATTCTTTACATATGTCTTATTGATAGCCCGCTACCTTTGAGTTGAAAAATATAATAAAATATCTAGTTTAATAAGATTTAAAAGTGAAATCGATGGTGTTCTGCGGCCGCCATCTTGTCTTTTTGCATTCTCTCCCATTTCACCAACTCCATTTGATACTGGAGGCAGGCATTCTACTCTCTGTTCCATACTAAAGCTATTTTCGCCCGTATTTAGACTACGTTGTCGTTCACCCGTGTACTGCGAGTACCGGGTGAATCCTTTATCTAGCTAATACCATGTTCAAACTCCGCAGTACTATCAGCGTATACTAGTACTTTGTTCAAACGCCGCACCACTATCAGTGTATAGGCCTACTTATTGTAGCCTCAGCATGTAGAGAAATACTACATATATTTAAAGCTGCGTAGTCCGATGAAGCATCAAATTTCCCAAACAAAAACATTCACTTTGATTTTATTCTACATATCTAACTTAGATATTGGTGCACTTATTAAACATTTGTTGCCACATAGAAGGGCATACTGAGTCAATTTAACAGAACCTGTTATTGCATAAGCCTATGGTGAGAGTTTTGGCAAGCTTGCCAAAACCAATTTAGGATGTTTGCACGTCAAATATCTCAAAAGTTAGCCATTCAAAATGAAAGTTACTTCAAACTAAAGTAAGGTAGGTTATAACAACCAATTAAATATATTTATCTCAGAAAAATGGCAAAAATTCAAAACCATCGGACTATGCAACTTTAATCTCACAACATATATCAAAAGTATGCTTGTATGATTTTGCTCTAAAGTGAAAATGTGAAAATTTACACATTGACACCATGCATTTAGCCGATGGTTAATGACGTATGTAGAAATAGAAAATGAGTATGGTTAATCAGATATTGGTTATATATTTATTTGAAATAAGGTTTTGTTGACACATTTGACATTTTAATATTTAGAACAAGAATTACTTATGCCTAATCATTGTTGATGTAAACATCAGCCTGTAAAGTGACTGAAATTTCTTAGCTCAAAATGCTTAATTATGGAGAGTTGTATCTTAAACATATTCATTATATTATTATATTGCATCCATCCATCCATGTTTGTGCCAAATTGTTATGTATTTTTATTAATTTTGAATAAAATAGAAATTTTTCCCTATGCGTATCAGCAAACTCAATGGCTCTACGCCTTTGCTTTGCTGCCAGCGCCGTTTTCAGTGCATGCGCAGTCGGAACGGTGATCTCATCTATTGACCACATCAATTCTTAATCTAAGAAGCAAAGTAAATTCTCCCCCGACCTCTTTATATTTAATAATTCACCAACTAATTTTGAATGGTAAAATAGATTAAAGCATGTAGATTAATGTACTTTAAAAGTAGAATGTAGTGGTTTCTATGGCTGCCATGTTTTTGTGTGCATTGGCTCATAATTTAGAATTGTGGTTGATCCAGCGGAGGAAGCCCGAGACGCTCACTAAGCGGCGCATGCGCCTCCCCTCCGCCCCCTCCGCATACCCCCGCTTGACCCGCATTCGGGCTC
Organism: Branchipolynoe longqiensis; assembly: GCA_030323885.1. Classification (NCBI taxonomy): domain Eukaryota; kingdom Metazoa; phylum Annelida; class Polychaeta; order Phyllodocida; family Polynoidae; genus Branchipolynoe; species Branchipolynoe longqiensis. Next base: position 63,901,364 of record CM059193.1, on the reverse strand, counting down.
CAGGTTCAAAAGTATATTGTTTTTAACCCGACACTCCCGCTTCCACCCACGAAACACCCACACCACAAAGGAGCATAACAATTAAAAAGGCACCCACGTCAGAAAGCAACATGCAGCGAACCTGCCACGCCACAGCTCCGAGAGGCTGATGGGCAAAGCGCGCCACCAGGAAGTGCAGCCACCATCGCCGCCGGCAAGGCAGTCGGCCCACGCAAAGAAACCATCGGCGAAGGCAAAGCAAGCCAACGGCATGATCAGGATGCAGGCCTCCATCGACGCCATCGAGAAGTGCTGGGGCCTCCTGGAGAGGCAGGCAGCCCAGCAGCGAGTGGAAATGGCAGCCCAGAGCAAGGTGCCACCGCAAACCCATGCCACCACGACGCAACCCGGTCACCCTCTATGTCACCGGACCGTCGCCGGGCCAGGACGACGTCCCCGGCATCTCCCATCCCCGCCCCGGCTAGAGGTCGCCCCGGCTCACACGTAAGTTGTGACGTCCGGCACATAAGCCTGCTAAGCGTATGGTCGTCCCCCTCAACATCGCCGCAATGCTGGACCCAGCACCGAGGCGAGATGCACAGAGCCCACGCCACCGGCCCACACGCCACCCAGGGCCGACAACACAACCATGACGCATTCGGCAGGGGCGTCCGCTCCATGGCCGAGGGGGTGGTTCGCCTGATCGTGGCGGCCGCGGACGGCAAATCGAACACCAGGAAAAAAGGTATTCCGTCCAAATATGTGTTTCCCTACGATCTGGTTGAGCAGGGCGATGAGGGGAAATCCATTTAAAAAGGGGAGGTGACCCGGGAGGAGTACACATTGGGCTTAAAGCGGCTCGAGTACCAGCGCGCATTCCCGGCTAGCGCTCTGGAGGCCCTCTCGTGCCACCAGGAGATGGTGACACAGGACAACTGTACCCTCTCATGGGCCGTAGTAAGGAGATAGATACTCTGAGGAGATTTTAACAAGGATCGCGGACGGTAGGCTGCCCGATAGCTGGAAGGATACGGTAGCCGTAAACGCCAACCGCATCGAAATCATCGCGATGGCGGGCCATGTCTGCGCCGCCCCCGTGACTTCAGCCGACCACCAGCCCGGGAAGCACCACCAACAGAAGTCTGGCGCCGACCCACGCAGCCAATATGACAAGGCGGCGATGGGCGCGCCCTGCCCAGCGTGGAATAAGGATCCCGGGTCATGCGACAAGGCGGCGAAAGGGGAATCACATTGAATGGGCACACAAAAAATGGCGCACGTCTGCAGCTACTGCAGAAATGTCCGGAGGATAGTTACCAACCACACGGAGTCGAGTTGTTACTCCAAAAAGTCCAGGGACAAGCTCGGTAAGACATCCCAACGGGATTTTTAGTACACCGTCGGGCAGACTATCCATCTACACCTGGCCGTCCCCTTAACGCCCATACCGTTGGCTGTCCCCAGACTCCCCGTGTAGCGGCTGAGCCTCCTGGCGAAGCCCCACCCTTTGTTGACATTCTGCCGGCCCCGTGTGGCTTCCCACCGGGAAACCCCGGAACCCCCGGGGATTCCCCCCAGTGACGTCACGCTCCGCAGCCGGTTCCTGGCGGCGCGGCAAGCCCCATAGGCTTGCGGTGCACACGCCGAGACCAGCGAAAAAGAACCGACCCAGTGACATCAAGCCCTGTGCTGGAGCTGGTTCCCGGCGGGCCCCGTCTCCATCAGCCGCCGCAGCCCATGCCACCCAGACTATAAACAATCACAAACATCGTGGAGGCCCCGCCCCCGCGCCACACACGCCATCCTACGGCAGCTTCATGGAGCACGCCGGCACAGGGAATATCGCCTCCGTGCGGTCGGCTCCTGACATCGTAGCCCCTTACGTGCGGTGTGACCTGACTGCGGCGGCTCGCCTGGGATGAGCCGACGTGGGTGAGCCCGTCGAGCAGGTCATAGACATCACACTCCAGCAGTACCTGCCGACCGCCCCTGTCTGCGGCCCCTCCCCCGTCGAGTACAGCACCACCCTCGACAGCTTCTGGCCCATGCTGTTGGACGAGGGATGGGCCGAGTACCCCAGCTACGTGGCGGCATACACCGCCGCCCGGAACTCGGCCCTTCCGAATTACTTGGCCGCCCGAGTTCCGACCTCAACATCCCTGCTTTGCGCGGGATGCTACAGGGGCACGACGACGGCCTACTGGCTGATCACCTGGAGTTTGGGTTCCCGGCTAACTACACCGCGGCCGGCTCCCCATTGCCCACCTTCCGGAACCACCCGGAGGACCACGACTATGCCCACCACATCACGCGATACGTGGAGGAAGAGCTCCGCCGGGGTGCCCTTCTGGGCCCGTTCGCAGTGGCCCCCTTCACTCCATGGGCCCAGTACAGCCCCATAATGACGCGCCCCAAATCCACCCCCGGCAAGCGCCGCATCATCGTGGGCCTCTCCTATCCCCCGGCCGCAATGTCAACTGGGCATCCGTAGGGGAGAGTACCTCGGGTGCCCTCATGTGTACAACCTCCCGGCCGCCTCGGACATGGGCCGGCGAATGGCCCTTGAAGGAATGGCCGCCTTCTGCTGGTCCGCGGACGTCTCCCGGGCTTACCGACAGTTCCGAGCGGTCCCCCTGTCGAGCCCGCTCATCTGCATAACGGTCGACGGTCGACGGCCGCCTATACTTGGACATTGCATTGCCCTTCGGCTGCCGCACCTCGAGCGGGGCTTGCGTCCACGTCACCATGGCGGTCTCCTGGATGCTTGGGTGGTATGGCTTCTTCAGCCTCGTCTATGTGGATGACTTCGTCGGCTGCGAGGCATCGTTCTTGGACGCGATGCGCGCCTTCGATGCCATCCGGGAGATCTGCGCCGTGCTCGGGCTGGTCCTCGCCCCCAACACGTGCTGCCGCCCGACCGTGCGGCTCGCCTGGCTCGGCATAGACTTCGACACAGAGGCCATGGTCCTCCGCATCCCCGACCAGAAGCTGCGGGAAGTCATCGGCGAGTGCGAGCGCTGGCTCGACCGACCAACCCTCACAAGGAAGGCCTTGCAGAGGCTTGTGGGCTGCCTGGCTGATGTGAGCACCTTCCTGCTGGCGGCCAGAAAGTTCATGTGCTGCATCCTCTGTCGCCTGCGGGCCGTCCCTGCGTCTAGTGCCGCCGACGTAGACCTCGACCTCAAGCGGGACGTCCGCTGGTGGTTCCGCAACTTCGTGGCTGGTGGGAATCCTCACCCCCCCCTCGCGCTCCGAGTGGGTGATCGAATGTGACTCACGTCTCACGGGTGGGGGTGCTTTCTCCACAAACTTCTGCTTCTCGGAATCCTACGACGACGGGATGACCGCAGCCTACCCCACCATCCACGAGCTCGAGGCAATGAACCTCGTCCTGCTGGTCCAGACCCTGAGGCTGCAGGCCCCGGGAGGGTACGAGGTCATCATAAACACAGACAATGCTGCCTTGGCCCAGGCTCTCGAGTCCAGCCGCGCATCGGACCCCGTCCTTGGCTCCTTCACCATCACGGTCCGCCACAAGCCCGGGATTGAGCTGGTCCTCGCGAACACCCAAAGCAGCGTGCACTACTCCCGGGTCGCCCTAGATCTGGTACGCAAACAGTATCGCATAAGGGGGTTATCACGCATGAGGGCCACGCACTCCCCCAACATATTCACCCACAAACTTTGATTACTTCCAGATTACGGCAGGCAGGCCCACGACCATCTCATGACCCTCCACCGGGCCCATTTGGCCCCCGCCCCCTACGATGTCGGGTATTTCATCACCCACTTGCATCACAAGCTTCGGTCACGAATGCCCTCTCCGGGGCCCGCTCCTGGGTCTGGGAGGCCGGGGGGACCTTGCCCCCTTTGATGCCCCGTTCGCAGAGCGCGTTAGGAAGGGCAGCGAGAAGCTGTTCGCCACCCCGGTGCGGAGGGCGCCTGCCATCACGCTCGACATGATCCCCATGATACACGTCCACATGCGCTCTCGAGGGCACCTCGCGGTCACCCCATGGGCCGCGGTCGTCATCGCCTACTTTACATTCATCCGGCAGTCGAACCTGCTACCACCCTCCCACAGCCCGTGGGAAGGCCCGCACATGTTGCACCGCGATGATGTCCAATGCGCCCTGGGCAGCCTCCGTATCTCATCCTCAAAGTCCATCCGTTCCCCGGTGCAGGCGGTGTCGCTCTTCGGCCCTGCGCTGCCCGGGTCGCCAATGTGCCCCGTCCGTGCTTGGGATCGTGCCTGCGCCAGGCGATGCCCTAGCATTCCTTGCCCACGCCAGAACGCCTCTCACCCCCCGGGACGTCACCCCCTTACTCCGGGCCGCTCCTAAGGCGGCCGGAGTCCCCGAGGCTGGCTTATTTAATTAAATAATGTGGTACATTAATTGAATAAGCAGGGGAATTTTCAATTGCAGATAATTAGTCTTCCTCATTCCAATACTCCTTGTCCTATCCTAGAAATACCAAAAGCCAGGCTAGGTAGCGACAAGTATTGAAGTAATTCAAGTATTAACTTTTCAAGTTAAGACCGCCAGGGGAGCAATTTTAGTTGAGATTCCCAGGTTAGCCTATATTCTGTGCTGAATGCATTGTTGAATAATATTTCAATTTCGGATAAGTTTAGTTCTCGGGTTAGGTGATCTGCTGCTGGGTTAAGACGTGCCTACAATGAATGGCCGCAAGTATGAGGTCCTTCCATAGATTGTGGAGGACCTTAACCTCACAACAGTTTGTGGCTGTCTACAGCCAGATTTCCCTTGTGTAGGCAGTCAGGATGGGGACCCTGCTGGCGGCTGAAGCAAGGACTTGTTGGCTGGTGGAGTTGTCTATGTTAATTATCACTTTGTGATCGTTGGGGTGTGCTGGTGCGAAGGTCTTCATAGTTACGACAAGGTTTATCACCTCGAGGTGCGCAATGTTCTTGAACTTGTTAGTGATTTTATCGAGGTAGGCACTGTTGTAGAAGTGGTGTGAGGAGAACGCCCCACCTACTTTCAGTGATGAATCACATTCGTTGATCCAGGGGGTCTGCTAAAGTCGTCCTAATGGCCCTGTCACATTACGACGCTTCTTGCCGGCGCGCCGCCAACGTGCAAAATCACTTTTAATCGTCGAGACACGTAAAACCTTTTGGCGTCAGCACAACATTTTGGTAGCGTGCGGCTGACGTGGTAACGTATATCGACGCGTGAGAAAAAAAAAAAGTTTGGAGCGCCGTCCTGATATGACCTTAGATGTTGCTAGGACATAAAACAACAAACAAACAAAGCAACAGTTTGGCGCAACGTGTGGGAACGACCCTCATGCGCGCATGGCGTGTGTGTAGCGTTCGCATGTTATTCCAGCGCCTCTAACGTATCTCGACGTGCTCCTAACGTCGCCATAATGTTGGCACCCGCGCGTTGTCGCACCTCAAAAGTTTTGTGCAAGCACAAAACTTTTGACGTGCGACGATGCGTGCCGGTGACCCTCGTCAACGTCCATCAATGAATACCAACGCATGCCTGCCGCGCCTGTAATGCTTCCTGATGTATCCCGACGTTGCGCTAAAAAAATCACATGTGTACACACGCGTTGGCGAGAAGCGTCGTAATGTGACAGCACCATAAGGAGAACGAGGGCATTCGAACATGTGGAGAATTCAGGAACCACTTAACATTCATCCTTAGTTTGTCTGGCACAGTGGCTTCCTGACAAACAGAGCCTCATGTAGTGCTTCGAAGATCCTCGCTATGAATCGTCTGGATGGTCAGACACATTTTGAAATGTGTTGTAGGCATCCTACGAGTTTCTGAAGTTCTTTCCTTGAGGCGGTCTTCTTCTCCTTCCAGGTTTGGCAACTCAGCTATCATGTCATCCAATGCATTCTTCATACAGTCACTATTTACGTCATGATATTCATATTCGCATCCCTCATCATTAGCGCCACCTGTTGTTAATCTCATACATTTCCCAACCTCAGCACTTAGACATTTTGTTATAACACGAGCATGGCCAATCACATCAGCAGGTGTTAAACAGTCAGTAATACCCCAGTCACACGTGAGCCAGCGTTCGCCGCCAACCTCCTTATGCCCAAAAGGACGCCAACCTCCCAGCGTCCCATTCGATACATTGATTCAAATACGTGGTCGGTGCTGTAATATATGCAAGGAGCATCTCGCGGTCTTCAGTTGACTGGTTATAGGAGTTGAATTTATACGTACCACTGTCACGTTTGTATGCCCTATGCAGTAATCTTCAAATGTGTCGATAAGCGGTTGTATCTTGTCTCTGTTGTCTGTTTCAATTTTGAATGTTCGATGTAGTTTTTGAGTGTGAATGCCTGCCACATGGAGGAGTACTCAACATTGTATTTTCTCCCCTTTGTTGGAAGCTCCTGAAGCGGTTGAATATATCTGAAATGCATTTACCCATGATCTCCAATTTAATGTTAGATTCCCTTCCAGAGACAGCGGTCCTGGTGGCTTCAATCCTGTTAACGCCATGTCCATGGGTTGGTATATATCTGACACCATGTAATAAATAACACGTGCTGACACAGCGAGTTCAGATTCACAACTGGTTTATTTTTACATCCAAGCTTACCACATCGACTACATTATGTCATCCTCTCGCGCCGGCCTGAAGACCGCGAGACGCTCCTAAAACCCCAGTCACACGAGGCCTGCGTTCGTTTCCGATCGATTCACGACGTCAAAACGTCCTCCTTGCGCCCTCCTTACGCCCTCATTGAGTCCTGGCGCCGCGAACTCGCCAACCTCCCGGTGCCCATTTCGGAAATTTTGGGTGCAAGGAGGTTGCTGCTGCTGCACGTGCAACCTCCTTGCGCCCTATTCCGGCGGTGCCATTCAAAATGGTTGGCGCCCTGGCGCCGCCCTGGGTTGGCGAGTTGCCATTGAATGCTGCAGTCACCATGTGGTCGTCGCCGACCTGGTGCCGATATGGCGCCGACATGGCGCCTACAACATATTTGAATCACTGTATCGAATGGAACGCTGGGTGGTTGGCGTCCTTTTGGGCGTAGGGAGGTTGTCGGCGAACGCTGCCTCTCGTGTGACTGGGGTATTACATATATTACAGGCGCCAGGTTGGCGCAGGGCCGTCGCCGGGACGGCACTGGGTTGGGGCCGTAGCGCCGACCACCCGGTGAGCGCGGCATTGCATATTTTGGCGGCGCCAGATCGCCACCAGATCGCCAACCAAGGGGTCGGTGACCTGGCGGTGCCAGGTCGCCATCCACTTTTTAATGGCGCTGACCAAACTGGTCGTCAGGAGGTTGCCAGTGCAGCACTTGCAACCTCCTTGTGTCCAAAATTTCCGAAATGGACACCGGGAGGTTGGCGTCCTCGTGGCGTCCAAAATTTCTGAAATGAACGCCGGGAGGTTGGCGTCCTCGTGGCGCCAGCACTTATGGAGGGCGCAATGAGGATGTTTTGACGTCGCGAATCGATCGTAAGCGAACGCAGGCCTCGTGTGACTGGGGTATAATGTACTCGTAAGGTTCTGCATTATCATTGCTTGTTCAGTCCATGTTGGTGCTTCTTGTGACGATGGGGTCATTACCAGGCTCCATGTTAGCAAAGCCATTGGCGATATGTTTGGTAGCATCCCTGGTTTCTTCCGTACACCGCTGTATCACAGTAAAGTTCACAGTACAGAGGTTCCTCATATACAGGTGTTCAGACGGTGTCTTTAGATCCAGCATCTGCGCTGCCATGGCTGATTGGAATGCTTGCATCAATCTACCGTTTTGGCGACTGTCCATTTCTGTTGGCTCAGGTGCTGGTGCAGTCACCGGTGCCGGTGCTTTCCGTTTTGGTGCGTGTTCCATAGTCGTGCCGCCTGTTTTGGCTGTTGTAGTTGTATTGGTTTCAGTGTGCATAAGCTAAGGTGGTCGTGTGTTTTTCGGCCGGTTGGTTCCAGCAGTTCTGGCAGATTTCCTAACATTCAGCATGTTGCTGTTGCGTGACATTATGTGAAGAAGGGAGCGGAGCTGCTTCAAAGATGGTGGCTGAGACAGTTGTGAGTTGGTTTGAAGCTGGCAGCTTTTGGGTCACATTACCACAGGGCGGGAAGGACTGACAACTCCACCTAGTGGCAACACTGGAGGTGGTGAGCATTCAGTCTCTGCACTCGTCCAGGTGGTGCCACCGTGGCTTGGGAGGCCCTATCGGTGGTGTCGGGATTAGCCACCAGCCATCGGTCTGCCGGTTCATACGTAAGATGGCGCCACTCATGCATGCAGTGGTATGTCAGGGGGTTGTTCCACCCACCACCACCCGTGAATTACCCAAATAACATGCACAATTACTAACTCGCTTATTAAGTTGCAGTACAAGTCAACTATCAACTAAAATCAATCGGATTCTTCTTTATCCACTGAAGGGGGTTCAGGCGCAAAAAGTAACAAATCTGTTTGAGCTGTTTTCTGTCAAATGGAATTTAATGTAGTGCTTTCCTATCAATTTCATATTGAGTAGGCATTATTTATAGATGTGGCAGCATCTGTGAACAAATGGATTTTATTTGGTTTCATTTCGGCCCAGATGACGTTTGTAGTGTCAATGAGTTTCCGTTTCAAAATAAGGCAAATTCTGTTTCACCAAATAGCAAATTCCGTTTCAATTCCGTTTCAGAAAAAATTAACAAATTCCATTCCACATTGTTTAATTTTATGCTTTATTGTTACTTATGTATTGCTATCATGTTAGAATTAATTGAATCTAGTCTAATTGCAGGTAAAGAGCTTTCTGATGACAGAGTAAGAGACACTGAGATGGTGACGGGGACTTTAGCATTCAACTTGACACTGCACTTTTATTATAATGATACCAATTGAAATAATAATGTAATACATCGCAACATGATCGTCACACAAAAGAATGACAAATAAAATAAAAATAAATACTGATGTTAGATTGGAGATCATGACTATCTGAAATCCATAAAACAGAACATGAAATTGAATATAACATATAAAAGTTAATAAGATATAAGTAAAGTCAATAAATATGCATATAAATCACAATAATACTATTAAGGAATCTAATCAGTGATCAATTTAGGCTTTATTCTGTCACCTTCAACTATTGTTTGATCAATTACAATTTTTTTAAATGAAAAGTCATGCTTAACCATAGAAATTAAATTCCAGAAACAGATGGTAAATAGGCCCTAGTCTACTCACGAATGCAACCTCCCATGAATGATAACTCTTCATATGATAACTAGCAAGCAACACATTTATGCACCTGGTTCTACTCCCAAATTAATATGGCACTCATAACGTTGCAACAATCTCCCCCATACTAAAACTTAGTATGTAATACATCGCAACATGATCGTCACACAAAAGAATGACAAATAAAATAAATACTGATGTTAGATTGGAGATCATGACTATCTGAAATCCATAAAACAGAACATGAAATTGAATATAACATATAAAAGTTAATAAGATATAAGTAAAGTCAATAAATATGCATATAAATCACAATAATACTATTAAGGAATCTAATCAGTGATCAATTTCGGCTTTATTCTGTCACTTTTTAGTTAAAAATAACGGATTTGACATGAAAATAACGAAATTCCGCTCCAACTTATGAATTCTGTTTCAAACTTGACAATCCACGATTTCCGTCCGTTTCCGTGATCGCGGAAAATCATTGGCACTACGTTTGTTGGTTTTTGCACCTGAACCCTTCAACTATTGTTTGATCAAGTTTAATTTTTTTTAATGAAAAGGCATGCTTAACCATAGAAATTAAATTCCAGAAACAGATGGTAAATAGGCCCTACTCTACTCACGAATGCAACCTCCCATGAATGATAACTCTTCATATGATAACTAGCAAGCAACACATTTCTGCACCTGGTTCTACTCCCAAATTAATATGGCACTCATAACATTGCAACAATCTCCCCCATACTAAAACTACATGTTCCAAGAATTAGTACTAGCTGCAAAAGTTTACCTTGTTAGTCTTAGATTAAATCATCATCGAGAAATTTCCTTCATATATGCTTTATTTCTAAATGCTGCAATTGACTTATTTAGATGAAAACTGGACTAGAAATCAGTAGGGTAAAGTTGTATGGCAGTGCAATTTTCTGTTTGTGTAATTTCCTCTGGTTACTGAAAATAAAAATAACAAATAAGCTTTGCAATGCAAAAGCTAAACTCATGATCAAAATACTTTTTCTTCTTCCAGCCTGAGTCACTACCTAAAATAAATGTGCACACGCTCACCATGACGAGTATATCAGAGTTCTACGCTGGCCGCAGCATCTTCATAACAGGTGCTACAGGCTTCATTGGAAAGGTGCTCGTTGAGAAGCTGCTTCGATCCTGTCCCACCATCAAAGCGCTCTACCTGCTGGTCCGACCTAAGAATGGTCATGCGCCAAAGACACGAATAGAGCAGATTTGGCAAACTAAGGTACTCCACAATTTTATATACAGATTATGTAAATACATATTTGTGAACACTGCAATTAACCTTGATCCATATATATATATGAGCGCGGCTCAAATATATATATGGTTCACTCATTCATATGTTAGTTGACATAACGCGCGTTAAACCCGATACTAACTTCTCTGTTAGTATTGGGCAGAAGAGGCTACTAAATTACTTTGCTGCATAAAGGTTAGGAAACCAAACAAAAGTGCTACAATGATTACATAAGGAACAGGGGTAAGGGTAACCAGAAACAGGATAATACTACGAAGTTCCCCCGGCGTAAGCGGAGGAGCCCTATACACTACATGGGTAGAATTCTTAATAACAGCTCTCTTCATAATACTGATCTCGTTACAAGCAAACTGCGGATGATCTCCCGGACTCCCGTAGACCCAAATCTTAATAGTACTAAAGTAATTGAGAACTGCCCCCGGTGGCTTAACATTATCGGCTAGGAACATAATGAATGAGAGAGGAGATCATAAACTGTCGGGGCTAGGGGGGAGACTCCATGGACTGAGTAGAATGCAAAATATATCTTAAGGTGGGCTGCCTTATTTTGCCAGGTTCTAAGCGCTAGCCCAGACTTGTAGAGTTGCAGTAGCTTGCGGTGATGAGTCACTGAGTAGCCTGGAAGATAGATGCAAGAATAATACTATCTTCCAGGCAACACAAACAAGGCAATTACAGTGTGAAATCAAGGATATCTAGTGACAATGCTGGAAATATTTGCCTTAAATTTCGGTCTTCACAGAGCAGAGAAGCTTTATCTATTAATGCCGGATCAGAAAATGAATGACTAAGTGCATCCGCAAGAATCAGAGTTGAACCTGGCTTATGGAAGATTTGAAATTCAAAATTGTATGAAGCGGACAATAACCAAAGCTGGCGAGCACAGGCACAGAGGACCCTGTCCTTGCCTTTGCCCGATGACAGGACAAACTGAGATGCAATATTATCTGTATTGACTTGTACAGTGAAGTTACGTGGATCATCGGGGAGGAGTGTGGTGACTGCAAGGACCAGGTTCAGAGCTTCTAACTGTGTAATAGAAAATTGTTTCAGTAATATTGATTGTGGATATTCAAGTGCATAGTATTCCTTGTTGGAGAAAGCACCTACAGCTGTGTCGAATCACATTCTATTAGAAATGGTTTCCTAGGAGCAGAGGGCAGGAGCTGAAGGGCATTATATCTAGCTGCAAACTTTTCAAACCAGTGCAAATCATCTAAGAGGTCACACGCAAAAGTATGCTGTCCAGAGAAGGTGGTATTACGTAGCACTTCCAGAACCCTATTTGTAAACCTAAGGGCTGGCTTAATGCACATCGACACATGCTGTAATTTACCTGCCAGGCTCTGGAGCTGTTTCCTGGAAGGCTTTGATTTCTTCTTCCAGGATGAACACTCGCTAACAATTTCTGATAACTTATCTACTGGGAGGGAAACAGACAGACAGAGCATCAATACGAAAGCCGAACCAAACTATTGCTGTTACTGGAGGAGAACATTTGTCTACGGCTAAATCCAATCCTAGCAGTCTCACAAGTTGATTAAACCTATCGTAAGCTTTACAAGCCTTATCATAGGAGGACTCTGAGCCCACGAAATCGTCCAGATAACAAAGAGAGAAAAATCCCTCTTTCCTTAACAGCCACACCAACGCCCTAGTAGTACGGGCACAGGCGAGAGCCAAAGTACGGCACCCGAAAGGGGGAGCAATATCCATATAAACTGACCTGTTAAGTGAGATACCCAGGAGAGGGACAGACAGCGGGCAGACCTTCAGCTGCCTATAAGCGCATGCTAGATCCGCTGCCTAGAACCATGCTGAGGACCTGAGAAGCGACAGTCTATCTGTGAGAGTAGAGACAGTAGGGAGAGAAAAATTAAACGAGACACCTTGGTAAAACCCTTTCATGATACCTGCATTTACACTGCATTCCAGCGGAAAGCTCAAATCAATAATGACTCTTTTTGTGGCTGAGTTCTTTTTGGGCCAAGTCATCATTGGACTCATCTGTACACACTTCACGCTGGACGTCTTTAAGGGCAATAGGATCCAACGAGCCTAAGGGAAGGCGGCCATCCACCACCATTAAGAAAAGACGTTCCAACATGTGATCTATGGGACGAAAATGAGAAAAACAAGAGCCCCTCAAATCCAACTACATATGGGTGGAACCTTACTTCATGAAGTGGACTCCTACAAATACCTGGGCACAACTCTTGACTCCACTCTAAATGGGAACCGACAATTGGCAAGACTGAATCAAACACTGGCACTAAAATTGACAACTTTTAGGAAATTAAGGAAATTCATAAGTGAAAACACTGCACTGCTCCTGTACAAGACTACAATATTGCCTGTTATAGATTACAATGACATCATATATGAACTCTTAACAAAACAACAACAGATCAAACTGCAAAGAATTCAGAACTGAGCACTGAGAACAGTTTACCAGGCAAGATACTCAGTGTGGCTGAACTGCACAGGGAAGCAAAATTGGATACTCTCTCAGAGTGAAGGGACCTACACCTGATGGCACTAATGCACAAACGCGCAAAAGATGAAAAATTCATTGACCGCACAAATAGAATAACAAGAAGAGGAGCCTCCACTCTACTCAATGTACCACACCCTTCAACAAATAAATATATCGGAGCACCAATCTACAAAGGTAGTGTCATGTGGAATGACCTCCCTATCAGAGTCAGAGAAACAGAAACAATACTTGCCTTCAAAAATGCATATAGAGCCCACCTGGTTATTCAGGCCCTTGAACAACCACTGAAGTAATTACTAGCAAAGCCCTGAGCTCCTGCCCCCCCCGCATCCTCGCTTGCTCTCCTGTGGGTTATTTCCCCCTGCCACCCACCCCAATGGGCCCCCTCCCCTGCCACCACCCTTAACCATCGTGAAAAAGCCATCAACACACTGAACAAGTGTAGTATGCATCTTTACTACACTAATGTGATTAGTAAACTATCAATCTGTTTAAACACATTGAACATTACATAAGACAGACAAAATGTCTTGTCAACTATAAACTTAGCTTGTTTTATAAGAGAAAAAATGTAACCCGTAACGATTGTTTGAGTTGCCCCGAGTAGACATATTCTACTCGGTGCTGCTCCCAATTTTTGCATGAACCGCAGTGACTGGTGCTGTACATTATACAGCAGGAGCCACTCCCTTAATTCTACATGATCGGTGCTGTGACTAATACAGCACTGACCAAACTTAGATTATTTAGAATGTCAATTCCAATAGTAAGATGGCTGGAAGACCAGTGCTCCGGCGCTGACAAATGTCATATTCAGATGAATAAATACTTCACAAAAACAAAAAACAAAACCACCTGCAACATGTGGGCCAATCCCAGGTGATGGCCATATGGGCTAACTCTTCCTCATGTTGGAGAATAGGAGGCCACCACTCCTCTGGAAAGGACGGGTGGGCGGCCAGACGTCTAACAGCTACAAAATACTCCGCCCATGTGGCCTCCCCGGTATTAATCTTCTTGCACCCGTCTCCCCTGGTTATAAAGTTATGCGGATGAAAGGTCATACCTTTAGGGCGCTGAAGTACAGGCATAGCATCAACGAACGCTGCTGGATTTGCTTGATACGCACATGCGGGCCTGGGAGGCGGAGGGGGTGAGACCAGCGGGGGAAGGCAGGGCAGCGGGCGGGGTGCGAGGCGAACACATGGGAGGGGGAGGGGCTGCGGAGCAACCTGTGGGATGCGCAGCACTTGCGGGGACATAGCCGGCACAGGGCGGTGAGGCGGAGTGAAGGGCGCTAGCGGAGGCAGGGGTGGGGGAGGAGGTGAAGGAGCAGGGGGAAGCGGCCTCGGGGGGGGGGGGGGGGAGGAAGGAGACACAGGCCGGGGACGGTGATGAAACGGTCCGGCAGCCCTCTCTAGCGCCTGCAGGCGCACTGTCACAACATCCAGCTTCTTGTTCTCGTGCCTCAGCCTCCTGATAGTCTCCTGGTCAGTCTCACGGTCCGAGGAAGAGGAGGTAGAAGGAACAGGCTGCTTGGGCCTGAGAGGTGTAGAGACGGTGGAATGTGGCGAGTCCGGAGGCAGGAAGGGGTCACACGAGGAGCGGGCCGCTCTGTCAGGCTGTAGCCTACCCTGAGTGTGTAGGTGCGGCGGGCATCCCCTGTGCTTCTTGACCGGTGGCATTATCTAACATCCCGTGCAGTGAAGGGAACCACATGGCAGGCAGCTTATAGTATGTGTAGCGGGCTGAGGTGAGCGAAGTGGTCAGAGCAGCAGGCGGCGGCAAAGTGACGAGCAGGCGTAGTGCGAATCAGCAGGAAGGCTAAAAATAGAAAGCACCTCGTGTGCAAATTACCCATGTTAGCCTGCAGCCAACATGCATCATATCTTGGTATCTTTATCTGAAATTCCAAGGCTGATTAAACTGGTTGTGGGCGTACCTGTGGTGTCCCCTGCTTATCCCCTGTTTGTTATGTCAGGGAATATGCTATTTTGGGAATACCAGAGCATCGGGAAGAATACACTTGCTACTGTTGCATGTGTAAGCCTATTTTAAAGTACCATGACTAGTAATATGATTTTATTACAAAACTAAAGGGAAAAAAATTGAAGTTGAAGTTCCCTATTTTCTTTGGTGTCCCCTGTCCCCTTAATTCTATTGTGTTATAGTGTGATATAGTGATATAGTGATTGGTAGACAGGAAGTGTGAACACTTATTTGTCTCTCATTTTTGCTTTGTGTTATGTCCACAACTCAAAATTGGGAAGTACATAACTTCCCAGTACAGATTTCTTTATAGTGCACTTGTGTACTTAGAGAGTCATAGCATAAAATAAATGGTTTGTTGTAATATATTTTCTTAAATAATTGTTGCCTACTATAAGTCCTTAGATAGGGACTAGATTGAGGAAAATACTAGGAATAACCTGGAATTGAAGGTGTTTTCAGATGGTTGAGATTTTGGCTAGGCAGTTCATATAACTTGTATACAGACCAGAAAGTGATCTTATTGGGGCCGAGTGAAAAGCATTTATATATACAGATTTCCAGACTGACGTATTAATATAACAATGGAGAGCATTACAGCTCTCGCTTACATGAACATGGTTGGCTCAAGGTCAGAAAAATGTGTTGCTATAGCGAAACAAATGTGGAATCAGGCCCAAGACTAAATTACTGAAGTCAGCCATTGGCTATTGGACTACTAATTCAAACAGGAGTGAGACATTTCTTAATAACAAATAGTGCTGTTAATGTTATGCCCCAAGAACCTCTCAGCCAAGGATGATGTTTATGTATAAAAAAAAAAAGTACCTCGTTTAAACCCAAGTTTCTCTTAAAGCTACATAGTCCGATGAAGCATCACATTTAAAACCAAAACACTCACCTAAACTTGATTCTACATATCCAACTTAAATACTGGTGCACTTATTTTGCATTTGTTTTCACATAGAAATGCCTACTCAGTCAATTTAATAGAACATGTTACTGCATAAGCGTATGGTGTGAGAGTTTTTGGGATACTTGCCAAAATTAATTTGCCATGTTTGCACTTCAAATATCTCATACTACGAAAGCTGACTCATCTGGTGGGTGCAGTTTATTTATGCTCTCCCCTGATCCTTGACTTCGTAAAAATTTGCAATAATCTAAGTAATAGTAAAAACTAATACGTCACCTCAGTTTTACTGTAATATTCAATAATCTGCAACGAATTGACCCAACATTATTATCTTTTTTGGGGGGGGGCCTGACTTTCATCTCTAGTTAATAGTATTACTGTAAATGTGCATATTTGTTAAGATCAGTTATTTACCTGCTTTTCCCTTCCGTTGCTGCCCGCAGCTGTTTGAGGAAGTTGCGGGGATGTATCCTGACTTCAGGGCTAAAGTCTTTCCTATGACGGGTGACTTCCTCGAGCCTGTGCTTGGTCTCAGTGAAAAGGATATTGAAACTCTAAATCATGAAGTTTCCATAGTGTTCCATGCTGCTGCGACAATTAGATTCAACGAACAACTTAAGTGAGTTCCCTTTTACCTCTTTAACACGGTGTGTTTATTTAATTAATCGTTGAGTAGACATGGTGCTTGGGAGGGGGATAACAACAATTATTTCACACATTAAACCCCCCCCCCCCAACCCACAAAAAAACGATGACCTCGATTAGTTAGTTGTGTCTTTATAATGATTATAATGTAAACTGGTAAAGTTGTTGTTGTTGGCATCCTTCAGTCTTGCAGACTGGAGCAGCACAATGTGGAGTACTCAATTGTTATTCGTTGCCACGACCAAAAATACCCATAAATGTTTGAAGAAGCAATAATCTTGTTATTTAGATCTTTGAGAATTCAAGAAGATATATAAAAAGTTATGGGAAATGAAAATCTCTACAACATGCATTCTACCCTTACTTAATAAAGACAACCAGACCATAATTTTTTTTATTATTTTTCATATTTACTGCTCAAACCAAATATTAAATATTTTTTAAATCTGTTTGAATAAATGTCATCCGACTTGCCTAGTAAAGAGTATGCTTCTGGCTTAGTGATAATAGTCATGTGAATCATATACAGAATAACATTCTTTTTTTTTTTTAGCCAAAGCACTTAACCTAGATTTGAACCTACATATTCAATTTGAATATTGGTGCACTCATTAAGCATTTATGTGTCGCATAATACTTAAAAGGAATACTAAATCAATTTAATAGACCCTATCACTGCTGAAGTTTAAGGTTCATGTCCATCAATTTTGGTATGGACACCAACATTACTTCCAATACAGAGTTAACCCTTTGAAATAAGTTACTTCAAACTAAAGTAAATTAGATTATAACGACCATCCTGATAAATATGCCAGAAACTCAAAACCATCAAATTATGCAACTTTAATCAAATTAATGATCTCAATTATGATTTTCAGATTGTCGATTCAGATGAACGTTCTCGGTGTCAGAGAAATAATAAGAATTGCCAACAATATGGAGAAACTTGAGGTAATATTCATCATAATTTTTGTTAAATTTTTGTTTGTCTATTCAGACTTATCCATGATAGGCAGTATAAATCTTCAAGAAAGAATTTAGTATAGGATATACAGAATAATCAGTGAAATTATTACCCTGATCCGTTTGGACACCTACTTTGAGAAAGCCTTTAAAGTTGCATACTCCAATGGTTTTGAATTTCTGTATTTTTTCTGAGATAAATATATTAGATCTATCAATAGTATCTACTTTACATTAGTTCAAAGTTACTTTTATTTTAAATGGTAAACTTTTGAGATATTTTGAGTGCAAACATGGGAAGATTAGTTTTGGCAAGCTCTGACACCATAGACTTCTGCACGAACAGGGTTTGTTAAATTGACTCAGTATTACCTTCTACACAGAAACAAATGCTTAATAAGTGCATCAGTATCTAAGTTAGATATGTAAAATCAAATCTAGATAATTGGTTTGGCTTTGAAAATTTGATATTTCATCTGACTATGCAGATTTAAGCAGGGAGGCAACTACCCAATTAGGTCAGTCTCGTGACCTCATTAGCTTTCCCCTTCTCAGTACCATGCATGGCCATAGCTAACCAGGGTTCTTACATCATCTTCTGAATACCAGAAGTCAACAAGCAGGGGAGAGATATAAATAGACTGCACTCACCAGTCCAGTCACTTGCTATCCGGACCGCACTTCATCCACACCTCTCTCTATCTCCTCTCTGCTGGCCATGCTCCTCCTTGATATTGTCTGAAAAGAGTTCCAGGAGGGGGAGCCCGCCAGCATTTCACTTTCTACTCTTACTCTGCAAATAGACACAGTCCTTTGACTCAAATCTCCTCATTTCTCTTTCCTATACTCTACCCTTTTATTTTTCTAACAGGCTTACTTTTCCCCCTGATCAAGGGAGTTGTTTGCTTGGGTGGGGCCCTTTACCTTATCTTTTCTCTCGATTTGTTCTTGTTGCTGGAACTGCTGGACCCACCTTTACCCGTCCCTTCCTCCTAAACCCTTGCTGCTGTCTGCTGGATACAAGCGCCTTCCGGCAGTTCAGTACAATTTGTTGGTACATAAATGAACCTACCCAGATAGCACACAGACGTCGGGACGACGTCGGCTATTGGTCGCACCGTCGCCACCGACTTTCCACCGTCAGGCCGACGGTGGTGGTCCGACGTTGATTTTCAATCCCTTTCCTGATTTGAGCCACCGTCAGGCCACCGTCGGGCCGACGGTGGTGGGCCGCCGCTGGTTTGCATTAATTTTCCACATTTGGTCCACCGTCGAGCCACCGTCGGGCCGACGGTGGTGGTCTGACGTTGATTTTCAATCCCTTTCCTGATTTGAGCCACCGTCGGGCCGGCGGTGGTGGGCCGCTGCAGGTTTGCATTAATTTTCCACATTTGGTCCACCGTCGAGCCACCGTCGGGCCGACGGTGTTGGTCCGACGTTGATTTTCAATCCCTTTCCTGATTTGAGCCACCGTCGAGCCGACGGTGGTGGGCCGCGCTTGCGCAGTTCTTTAAATTTGGATTCCGGCTCGAGTCGCCAGCGGAACACGTGCGATCATTGAGCAGTGTTCTTTTTCTACCAATAACTCCAGAAATCCCAGGAATTTTAAGGAATTCTTTAACAGGTTTGTTTATTAATATGTTTAGATTATTTTGTAAAAGTTTTGCAATTTATTACGACATATTAATAGAATTATTCGTGTTAATACGATTTGAATTATCCGATACGGTTTGTTTACTTCGAATCGCCACCAGAACACGTGCGATCGTTGAGCAGCATTCTTTTTCAACAAATAACTCCAGAAATCCCAGGAATTTTAAGGAATTTTAAGGAATTATTTAACAGGTTTGTTTATTAATATGTTTAGATTATTTTGTAAAAGTTTTATAATTTATTACGACATATTAATGGAATTATTCGTGTTAATATGATTTGAATTATCGGGTACGGTTTGTTGACGGTCCGCCATCTTGGTTTTTTCCGAGAAAACACTGTCATTATAGTGTCAATACGTACAGACCATATTAAATTTATAAGGTTAAGGTTCTCGATTTCTATTAATTTTGAATAAAACTAATATTTTTGCACCTATACGTATTGACACTAGAGTGACAGTGTCTTCTCGGGGAAAAAAACAAGATGGCCTTCAGGCCGATGGCGTTTGTCACCGTCGGGGCGACGACGGGAGGTTGGACAAAACAACGTCGGCTCGACAGCGTTTGTCGCCATCGGGGTGACGGCGGCAGCCGCCGTCGAGTCAACAGCGGGAGGTTGGACAAAACAACGTCGGCCCGACGGCGTTTGTCGCCGTCGGGCCAACGTTGTTTTGTCGCCGTCTGCTCGTCGGCGGTTTCCGCCGTCGGGGCAGCCGCCGTCAAGTCGACGGCGGGAGGTTGGACAAAACAACGTCGGCCCAACGGCGGTTTCCACCGTCAGGCCGCCGGAGCGGGCGCCGTCGGGCCGACGGCTGTGTGCTATCTGGGTATCACCTGACATGATATTCCGAATCAATATGACAGCAGGGGGTGAGAAGTAATACCCCAGTGACACTACGCTTGCGACCACTTTGCAACCACACAAAAGATGGGTGGTACTAGGTCTGAAAAACGCCATATATATTTAATATGGACAAGATATATTATTAATAGTGGTGTTCTCTGTGGCGGAGTGGTTAGAGTGTCTGACTTTTTTTCTAGGTCGGACTCCTAATCTGAAGGTCAGTGGTTCGATTCCCTGTGCCCCCACCTCTGCCAATTTGGATTTCCACCGCTGTGTATAACTTACAGCGTCACAAAGGCCAGTTGCTCTCATACCATGTCTATGTGGTGTGGGAGGTTAAAAATCCCTTGGGTCGGTAAAAGTGTAGGCTCGGGCTTTCTATCGACAAACTGTCTAATGGTGAAAACAAGTCTATTCAGACTTATCCATGATAGGCAGTATAAATCTTCAAGAAAGAAAATATATGAAAAGACCCATATACAGTGCAAGCCCATTATAACGCGATCATTGGGGTTCATATAATGTCATCATGAAAATAGCGGGGGTCATGCTAAATCGGGGTTCAGTTGACTGAATTACCTTTGAATTAAGGAATTCTGGGTCCAATGAGTTATCGCGTTATATCAGAATTTTCATTAAATTGGGGCGCGTTATAACGGGAGTTTCACTGGATCATTATTATATGAAAAGACCCGTTTATTATTAATATATGAAAAGACCCAGATGGGTGTTTTCATGGTTTGTGGAGTCACTGTGTGACACGGGGGTTACAAATTAAAATAGTGTATTTCCTCAATTTTTTTCACTGAGTAGCCAACTCTTGTACTGGTAGCATGAAGCAAAAGGTAGTTGAGGTTACCATTTTGTCAGACTAACAAGAACTAATTAAGTAGCCAGCCCCAAGTTTGGATGTAACATGAATTATCAATAACAATTATTTAAGAAAGTTTATTGCATGAAATGATTAATGTTTATGTTGTAAGCACCTGCGTACAGAAATGCACTGTAAATAAATCTGCACATGAAAATTATATTCTGTCAACTTTTGAGTTGTGGACGTAACAAAATAAAAGAAAACATAACTTCAACTTCAAGTTTTTTCCTATAACTTTGTAGAAAAACGATATCACTAGCCATGGTATTATAAAATGGCTTACACATGCAGCAGTAGCAAGTGTTTTCTTACTTAAAATCTGGTATTCCCGGAAATCATATTCCCTGACAGAACAAGCAGGTGACACGATCAGTTACATCAGTTAATCACCATGGAATCTTAGAAAAAGATTTGCAATCAAGATGGTTTTTGGAAGGGACATATTTTTGGAAGGGACATGATGTGTTTTGTTTTTTTAGCGCACGAACTTCGGCTTTCTAGCTACGGCCCTTCCATGTGTAGCTGATAGTCCACATCACGTGACCACCGTGAGATGAGAATCTGGGTCATAGCTACAGGAGTTTTGGCGAGCTTGTCGAAATTATTTTGGGTTATTTCAATTCAGTTCAAAATGTTCCAAAGTTGGCCATTTTTCATCAAAGTTACTCAAAGTTACTCCAGACAAATGGATAATAAGTTCTTACTGTCAACTTGATCTAAAAAAATAAGGGACCTATTCGGAAGCCATCCCAGATAGCACACAGCCGTCCGCCCGACATCGGCCGCTCGGTCGGCCTGACGGTGGAAACCGCCGTCGGGCCGACGTTGTTTTGTCCAACCTCCCGCCGATGGCGGCTGCTGCCGTCGCCCCGACGGCGGAAACCGCCGATGAGCCGACGGCGACAAAACGCCGTCGGCCCGAAGGCGACAAACGCCATTGGGCCGACATTGTTTTGTCCAACCTCCCGCCGTCGACTCGACGGCGGCTGCCGCCGTCGCCCCGACGGCGGAAACCGCCGACGAGCCGACAAGACACTGTCACTCTTGTGTCAATACGTACAGGTGCAAAAATATTAGTTTTATTCAAAGTTAATAGAAATCGAGAACCCTAACCTTATAAATTTAATATAGTCTGTACGTATTGACACTATAGTGACAGTGTCTTCTCGAAAAAAACCAAGATGGCGGTTCTTCGTCAACATTCCTTACAGGGTAATTCAAATCGTATTAACACGAATAATTCCATTAATACATCCTAATAAATTACAAAACTTTTACAAAATAATCTAAACATATTAATAAACAAACCTGTTAAATAATTCCTTAAAATTCCTCCGATTTTTGGAGTTATTTGTAGAAAAAGAACACTGCTCAACGATCGCACGTGTTCCGGTGGCGACTTGAACTGAGTCGAACCGTCAACAAACCGTACCCGATAATTCAAATCGTATTAACACGAATAATTCCATTAATATGTCGTAATAAATTACAAAACTTTTACAAAATAATCTAAACATATTAATAAACAAACCTGTTAAATAATTCCTAAAATTCCTGCGATATCTGGAGTTATTTGTTGAAAAAGAACATTGCTCAACGATCGCACGAGTTCCACTGGCGACTCGAGCCGGAAATTTAAAGAACTGTGCATGCGCGGATCAACACCGTTGGCCCGACGGTGGCTCGAATGTGGAAAATGAATGCAAACCAGCGGCGGGCTACCGCCGTAGGCCCGACGGTGGCCCGACAGTGGTTCAAAAGTGGAAAGGGATAGAAACCTAACGTCGGAACAACACCGTCGGCCCGACGGTGGCCCGACGGTGACTCAAAAGTGGAAAGGGATTGAACCCTAACGTCGGAACACCACCGTCGGCCCGACGGTGGCCCGACGGTGGCTCGAATGTGGAAAATGAATGCAAACCAGCGGCGGGCTACCGCCGTAGGCCCGACGGTGGTTCAAAAGTGGAAAGGGATTGAAACCTAACGTCGGAACAACATCGTCGGCCCGACGGTGGCTCAAAAGTGGAAAGGGATTGAAAACCAACGTCGGACTACCACCGTCGGCCCGACGGTGGAAAGTCGATGGCGACGGTGCGACCAATAGCCGACGTCGGCCCGACGGCTGTGTGCTATCTGGGATCGGACTATGCAACTTTAATAATTATTTCGAATTATGGACTAACAAATAGTAACATCAACCCCTAATTACTATGCTCCATTAGCATACATTTCGGTGCTCTATTTGACCTGTTTCAAATGTAATATTTTAGTCAGTTATGTTTAACCATTGTATAACCCCAAATAGCTGATGTTTACCTTTTGTGCTCGGGGGTCGTTCAACAAACAAACAAACAAACAAACAGTAGGAAAGAAACCAGCCTTAGAAGCAACCATGCAGTAACTCGATTAATATTTTAAAACCATAGAAACATTGGCATTTGCCAGCAATAGAAATGTTTAAATATGGATTAACATGAATCAGTATTGCATAGGTCCTCGGTTCTAACTCAGTGAATAGGTAGGACACTGGCTTAATCAAATTTGTTGTATAGTATCCACAATAGTTGGGTTGCGAAACGAAAATAGGGTTTATTCGCAACGCTATTTTAGTTGGAAAATTGACCTATCTAATTCTAAAGGTTAGACAATAGTTGGTACGCGATGTATATTACTCAGCTTTTCTATGGTTTAAGTATTATACTCATATTGTTATTATGTAATGTGTTTGCATCTCGCCGTATGTGTCAGAGGTTACCTGCCTACTAGATAAAAGATTCACCCCATACTTGCAGATAAAAGATTCACCCCATACTTGCAGATAAAAGATTCATCCCCATACTTGCAGTAGGTGTTAATTCGCATCACTCGGACAAGGAGACAAACAACAGTTTAAGACATGAGAATATTTATATATATGATATCACTAATAAACATAATATCATTAATATGTAATCATAACCTCGCATGGGGCTGGCTCAGCAAAGTGTGCAACTGGCGCGAGTGAACGAGGAAGGCTGGCTTCCGTACATCAGATGCAACGTTGGTGCGAGGGGCATCATCATGATGCCAAGTTCTGGATAAGTATGTAACAAGAATGAGTAACTAAATAACAAGAGCAGTGAAGAAAACAACAGAGCATCAGCACTTAACCCCTTAGAACAACGGGTGGGTGGGTGGGAGAGCTAGTAGTGGACAGAGCCAGTGTTGGGTGAGAAGTGAGGAGCAGGGAGGGTGGGGGCTCATGTGCTGCGCGAGAAAACCTTGCCTTGTTCGCGAATTAAACATGTTGCCTCCACAACATACCTAATAGCCCCGTTCACACTGGGCAGTTAATTCGATTCATATAAATCGACTTGCCTAGTTCGACTCAGATTCGCCGTGCGGACACTACGCTAATGCAATTTAGGGCTGAATCGATGCATCTAGTTCGCTTCAAATAAACCACCTCCGGAGGTAGTATAGATGAAGCGATTTAACTGGTTCCTGGGCAGTGATAGTGTAAAAGAGCAGTGCTTGCCAGATACAGGCTCAGGTGTAACTATTGCTGGTGCCCGGCAGTGTTAGGGCCCGATTAGGCTGAAATCTATTGAATGCGATCATATTTAACAATTACATCCTCAAATAATGAAATTTAATTAAATTAACCCTAAATTCCAAGCGATATTAACATAGCAGCTACATCGGCGTCGTTATTCATATTGTCGAATCGACAGTGAAAACTAAACAAATAGCAGTGCTTGCCAGATACAGATGGGGGTACTTGCCCATGCGCAGATATCGATTGTTGTTGTTTTGGGGAGTTTTCAGTCGCATTGGTGCGCTGAAGGCTGCAAATCTGCAGCACTGATCTGTGTGTGGACACGACACTAAATCGATTCATATAAATCGACTTGTCTAAGTCAACATAAACTTTGCCCGTGTGAACACAGCTATAGACAAGGTAGTCTAAATATGGGCAAAAATAGCTTTAGTATGGAACAGGACGTAGCATCCGTGGTTCCAGTATCAGATGGCTTCTATATCGTTACCCTCTCTGTGCTCCTCTTGTTTAGGCCCTCATTCACGTGTCGACAGCGTACTCCAACTGCAACCGTGATGAGATCCTGGAGTCTGTCTACCCACCACGCATACACCCAAGCAAAATACTGGACTCTGTAGAGTAAGTTTGCTTTTGTATAACTACGTTGAGTGTTAAACAAATGGGGGACATGAGGCGTAGTTAGTTTTTCCGACACTTGGTGGCGCATCGGTATTAGTGGGCCTAAATGGCCATTGACAATGCTTTGAGTTTGCCGGTACGCGCAGCGTAAAACGTTTATTTTATTCAAAATTAATAGAAATGCAGAACCCTAACCTTATAAATTTAATTTAATATAATCTATTCGTTGAATATGTTTTCTATATATGTACCAATAGGTTTGTCTCTAGGTGGTGTGGTTTTAGAGATATTTTACTACTTCTGTATGAAGATTGCTCACGGCCATTGACTGACAATGCACTGAGTTTGCCGGGACGCGCAGTGCAAAACGTCTATTTTATTCAAAATTAATAGAAATACAGAACCCTAACCTTATAAATTTAATATAATCTATTCGTTGAATATGTTTTCTTTATGTGTACCAAACAGTTTGTTTCTAGGTGGTGTGGTTTTAGAGATATTGCCATTGACAATGCATTGAGTTTGCCGGTATGCGCAGTGCAAAACGTTTATTTTATTCAAAATTAATAGAAGTGCAGAACCCTAACCTTATAAATTTAATATAATCTATTCGTTGAATATGTTTTCTATATGTGTACCAAGCGGTTTGTCTCTAGGTGGTGTGGTTCTAGAGATATTTCACGTTTTCTGTATGAAGATTGCTCATGGCCATTGACAATGCACTGAGTTTGCCGGTATGCGCAGTGCAAAACGTTTATTTTATTCAAAATTAATAGAAATGCAGAACCCTAACCTTATAAATCTAATATAATCTATTCGTTGAATATGTTTTCTATATGTGTACCAAGCGGTTTGTCGCTAGGTGGTGTGGTTCTAGAGATATTTCACTTTTTCTGTATGAAGATTGCTCATAGCCATTGAGTTTGCAGTGTGACAGTGTGTTGAATAGGCCCACTCGTTCAGTGGCGACGCGAACGGCGGGAATTTGAACTAAAAAGTCGGAGGTCCCCATTCCCATATTTCCTATATTTTGGAAACATGTCATGCATTCCTAAATCTTTGCACTATGTGAGCCAAGTTTTCCATATTTTCCCTATAGAGGGAGTGCACGTGACATCAACACTCAGCGGTTAGCCATCTTGGATTACACTTAATACCACTTAATGCGCCCCCTGTCTTATACCAAGAACACTATGGTCACCACTGGGCCTACTGTATCGGCGGCTGCCGAAGTATGTGGCGCCACCTAGCAGGTAGTGCCCAAACCTTTCTAATTCTTTGACAGAGCATCCAAAGTGTCAACACACTGCGCTTTGGCAATGATGTGAGGCTACATG
The DNA here is from genome assembly GCA_030323885.1 of Branchipolynoe longqiensis. NCBI lineage: Eukaryota > Metazoa > Annelida > Polychaeta > Phyllodocida > Polynoidae > Branchipolynoe > Branchipolynoe longqiensis. The sequence continues at coordinate 63,875,013 of CM059193.1, read as the reverse complement.
ATTTAAAAAATACTTCCCCTCCATCAAAAAACCCTTTTCCATGAACTTTTGAGGCCAAACTGCTCAAAACAGTGACAAATAAACCAACAAATCAGTAGATAAACATAATGTAAGCAGTTGCAAGCCTTTCATATGTAATCCAATATGGCCACCGGAAGTTGTCTCGTGACGTCATCACCCCCTATATTTCAATAAAAATGTCTCACTGGGTTCATACATTGTTCAGGAAAGCCTGGACATTTTGAAACTTAAAGATAATTTTCCCTAGCCTTTGTGAGTACTTGAAAATCAGACTGGAGAAGAAATGGTTTTGGAAAGTTACTAAGTTTATCTTATTACTTGCAAAATCTTTTAACCGAAACTAAATTATAACACTCCAAGAACAAAGTGAAATATGTTTTAATTTACCAGAAAGATAGTACTTATATGAAAATGGTGGCTTGACGTAATGGAAAGTTATGGAATTATGTTCAACAAAAAGTGTTGTAATCATGTATCTGCCAAATCTTTTATATTTTGATATTTATTCAGAAGATAACGGATGGATTCCACATATGTTATGGAAATAGGATACAGTTTTGCTAATTATCACCAGTCCCAAGTTGAAACTGGATTGATTAATCTAGAATATGTTTTTCCTCCCCAGTGATAACTAAACATGTTTATGTAAAGCAAAAATACATGAATAAAACATTTTTTTTGTAGTGCTCCTAAATGGCTGCCGTTATTTTCCACATGGTTGTGTGATATCTGTTCACTATCTAGTACGATGTGAACTGCCCTGTCCTTTGTATTCAAAATCTTTCAGGTGAATCAATGATGAATTCACGTTAAGCAATGATAATATCAAATCAGATGTGTAAGCAAATCATTTATCAGTTTTGCATATATAATAGTTTCTATTTCATTGCCATATATTTGATGAAGTTCCTAGTTTATACATATATTTCTTCCATCGACATATCTATTTTCCCATACATATATATGTGTTATATATTTATTTTTTAATTACCAACTGACCAGACGGGATGGCCTAATGAGTTGAGCGTCCGTCTTCTGTTTTGTGAGATCGGGGGATCCGAATCCATCGGTTTGTGGGTTTGAACCCTGGTCGAGTCAAAGCAATGATGTAAAAATGTTATACTTGTCGCTTCATAGCCAGGCGCTTGGCATAATTAGGATAGGGCAAGGACTGGTTGGCTCAGTGTCGGGATAATGTGACTGAGTGGGGGTATCAGGTAATAGTGCTGGCGGCCTGGATTTCCAGTGGGGCAGCACTATAAAGTCGCCATGAGTGCGCACTCCCACAAGTCGGTACCTGCCCTGATATGAGCATAGATATTTCTAGGACGTAAAACAACAACAAAGCAAACGAAACTAAATTTAATTGCAAGAAATACAACTCATACTAAGAAATAATTGGTGCTTAAAGCCATCGTCCTTATACAAAATAATAGAAAATGTAAAACGTCAGAACTCTTTATCTTATTTATAGTTTCTTCAGTCATATATTGAGCCTGTCTCAAAAGGTGATAACACTTTTTTTTTTGTCCATTGTAACGATTGGCACAAAACAGCACAGAAACGCTTACACTGAAAACACAAGGAAATTTGCTTCAAATCAATATGTATTCTTTTGGGATTATGAAACGCCATGTAAAAAACAAATCAGTTTATCCTGAACAAATGCATAAGCAGATGGTATGTTGATTGTTACAATGGACAAAGTTTTGTCCCATATTGCTTAGCACCTTTTGAGACAGTCTCATATGTGCTGCAGGAAATCCTATTTTCTCAAATGTATTAAATGCCTTCTTATCCACTCACCACACTTTACGCTAGTTGGATGAGTGAGAAGATGTTCGACACCCTGACGCCATCCATGGTGGATCCTCAGCCCAACACCTATACATACACAAAGTCGCTTGCTGAGTTCCTCATTGTTAATGAAGCTAAAGATTTTCAAATTGCTATCGTCAGACCATCCATTATTGGTGCATCCTGGCAGGAACCATTCCCCGTGAGTCATTACAATTTACAGTTGAAATTAACATATGGAATATTGTACAGGAATGGGGCTATTAGAATTGCAATTATATATAAAATCCTAATTTAATTATGTTAAAAAGATTCTAGACATATATGATGCGTATATCTGCTATACTTATGTCAATAAAATCTTTGCATATATAATGTATTGTTGTCTGGAGAATTAAATCGTGCCACCATTAGTCATCATTTCGATGTATATGCTAACATTATTTTTCCGGGCCTTCATTTAAAATATCTTTTAAAACGAGATTTAGATCAAAATAAATGAGATTTTATGGATAAACCCAATGTATTTTTCTGAAAAATATGGCCGGAACTAAAAACCGTCGAACCATCCAAATTTTAACAGGAGAGATTTGTTTTTACATTTGGCCATTCACATTCCACAATTACCCTGCTATGTAGTTCTCAGTAAAATAGGATTGACCAGAGTCTTCTTTTCAACAAGCACAAACTACAAGCATTAAACCGATTTGTGTTTAATGTAAAGTCTTCTCACACGTCTCTCTATTTTAAGCAGGACGTAGCCCAGGCGGTAGAGTGTCCACCTGTGTAGGTGTGGGTAATCCGATCAATCCTGCTCGGTGGACACATTTGCAGTTTGGGCTATTTTCCGTTCCAACCAGTGGTCCACAATTGGTTCATCAAAGGCTGTGGTATGTGCTGTCCTGTCTGTGGGAAAGTGCATATAAAAGACCCATTGCTGCTTATCGAAAAGAGTAGCCTATGTGGCGACAGCGGGTTTCCTCCAAAGAAATATGTCAGAATGACCATATGTTTGACATCCAATAGCCGATGATAAAAATCAATGTGCTCTAGAGGCGTCATTAAATAAAGCAAGCTTTCCTTTGTCTCTCTATTTTATAGGGATGGGTGGATAATTTCAATGGTCCAACAGGAATTTTGGCCGCAGTGAGTTGACTATATATCCTTGCCGTTACTATCTCCAAGCCCATTTACGTTATGATTGATCACATACTTTTAATATATTTGAGAAGACGGTTTTAGTTTTCATTATATATAAATATATATATAAATATATATATTCTTTTTGGTTTTACCTCAGGCTGTAGCCACTGGGCTATCACAGCCGAGGGAGATGAAGCATTTCCGGTTTCGAACCATTAGCATAAATTCAAGCACAGCTAGCGCACACTGTGCGCTCCGAGATGAGTTTTTGCTTGTTTTTATATCATTAAGAGTTTTGTGATTTGAAAGGTTTACACGGCTTTTCAAATGAAGGCTGGCCTGACATTTCTGGAAGGAATAGGCAGTAAGTTCATGCCCAGACCCAATTTGACTCTATAATCCCACGGTGGTTATCACCACTGATGCCTCTTTACAGGGCTGGGGCGCCCATAGGTGGCTATGGCTATGGGAGGCCATTGGCAGCCTGAGGAAGGCAATGCTCATATTTACGTTTGGAGCTCAGAGCTGTATTCCTTAGGTTAATAGGAGTTGGTTGGAGGAGGTTTAAGCTAGGATTCCTTACACGTGGTATGCGGCATGCGAATGCGGCATGCGAATGGGTTGATTCCACCCACACGGCATGTGGCATGCAGCGATTTGGTTTGACTTGTACACAGTAACAACTTTAAAAAGTCCATATTTTCTTTAATATTAGAGCGATTTTCACAAATGAAGTGTCATTTTATTTAAAATTCAATATACTAACAGGTGAAATCCATTAAATCAAGCTCAACACTATTTTTGCAAATTACTGAATGTTGTATATGCGGTGTAGATACCCAATGTGATAGGGGAAACCTCCGCCGTTAAGTGAAACCCCACACCCTGCCTTATCATGGCTTTCCCCTTGCGTTTCGGCATTCGCATGCCGCACTGATGGCTACAGGGACCAATTCAGTTGCCGCATTCACATTCGCATTTGCATTCGGAGGCATGGAAGCACCCCTATTCACTTAGATGCTTTTCCATTCTTTGCCGCATTCGCATTCGCATGCCGCATACCGCGTGTAAAGAATGCTAGCTTTACACGTTCAGATCTTTGCGGACAATACCACAACCTTAGCTGTTATAATAGAGATGGGTCGTACAAAGTCGGCCTCACGAAATGAAATAGCCCACACAAATTTGGATGTGGACGGAGGAGAGAAGGAAATGACTTACAACTACCTTCATCCCAGGCACCCAGAATGTTTGGCTGACACAGCAGAGAATTCTAAGATCATCTTGAATGGGCCCTAGCTCCTAGACATTTTTGTAAAGTTTGTGGGGAAACAGACATAAATTTATTCACCTCGCGGACTACTTTTCAAACTTGAAAAGTATCTGCCCTGGGGATCAGAGCTGGAGTCTTGGAAGGTGGATGTGTTCACTTTCAACACTTGGATGGGTCATTTCTGTTTTCCCCCCATTCAGCCTCATTGCCGGAGTCGCCCGGAAACTGTAGATAGAGGGATCCAGTGTGACCCTTGTGGCTCCACGCTGGCCATCATAGCCTTGGATTGTAGCAATAAACTGATGGAGTAGGGAACTGAGATTTTTCCCAAGGGCTTGGAACAATCTGCTACATCAGAGCCCATATTACATGAAAGGGGAAGCGTGTCAACAACCCTGCTTGGGGGTATCCTTTGTTTGGAGGAAGTACCTCCAACCATATGGATTAGACCTGGCCACAACGGAATTCATTGTGTTGTCGGTGTGGAGAGAAGGCATGGTGAAACTGTACGCCTGCTATCTTTGGAAGAGTGGCCTGTTCTGTTGACGAAGGGTATAAAACCCTTGGCTCCTTCCATCGCCCAAGTGTGTCGGGTTCAGCTCTCTAGCCAAAGAAAGACTAGGGTTGGTGCAGTAAATACAGCATGCTGCGCGTTATCAGCCTTCCTACCTCGGATCGAGGAAGATACAGTGGGCAAACACCAAGTAGTAGACTGGTGGTTAGGCTTGGTGTATGCAAAGAACCTGCCTAAATATTCTATATTTTGGGGATGTCAACAAAGTCTTTGAAGCATTGAAGGACTGACCAAGAAGCAAGAACTTGGTGAACTCTTAAGCCGTGTTTACATGGGGAATTGTGAAACGATCTAGACAAAGCGATTCATATGAAGCGTTTTAGATGCGTGTTTACACGGCGAGTTTGAAAGTGTGTCGGCGCCGGGAACAAGCAGGCGCCTGTAGCTGGCATGCACTGCTATTTTGTTTAGTTTACACACGTCGATTCGACGCAGATGTAGCTGCTATGCTAATATCGCTTGGAATTTAAGGTTAATTTAATTAAATTTCATTATTTGAGTCTGTAATTCTGTTAAATATGATCGCATTCACTAGATTTCGGCGTAATCGGGCCCTAACACTGCCGGAAACCCGCGATTAGTTACTGCTCCCCCTGTTCCCGGCACGCACTACTATTTTATACTATCGCCGCCCGGGAACAAGCTGAATCGCTTCAAATAAACCACCTCCCGAGGTGGTATAGATGAGGTGTTTCATATGAAGCGATTCAGCCCTAAAACGCCACAGCATCGCGTTTACACGGCAAATGTGAATCGATCTAGGCAAGGCGTTTCATATGAGGCGTTTTAAATCGCCCGTGTAAACACAGCTTTAAAGTAGGCATACTCATTTTGTTAGTTATGGGATACCCCAGATAGCACACAGCCGTCGGCCCGACATCGGCCCGACGGTGGAAACCACCGTCGGGCCAACGTTGTTTTGTCCAACCTCCCGCCGTCGACTCGACGCTGGCTGCCGCCGTCGCCCCGACGGCAGAAACCGCCGACGAGCCGACGGCGACAAAAGAACGTCGGCCCGACGGCGACAAATGCCGTCGGGCCGACGTTGTTTTGTCCAACCTCCCGCCGTCGCCCCGACGGCGACAAACGCCGTCGGCCCGAAGGCCATCTTGTTTTTTTCCTCCGAGAAGACACTGTCACTCTAGTGTCAATACGTACAGGTGAAATCGATAACCCTAACCTTATAAATTTAATATAGTCTGTACGTATTGACACTATAGTGACAGTGTCTTCTCGGAAAAAACCAAGATGGCGGTTCTTCGTCAACATTCCATACAGGGTAATTCAAATCGTATTAACACGAATAATTCCATTAATACATCCTAATAAATTACAAAACTTTTACAAAATAATCTAAACATATTAATAAACAAACCTGTTAAATAATTCCTTAAAATTCCTGCGATATCTGGAGTTATTTGTTGAAAAAGACCGCTGCTCAACGATCGCACGTGTTCCACTGGTGACTCGAGCCGGAAACCAAATTTAAAGAACTGCGCATGCGCGAACCACCACCGTCGACTCGACAGTGGCTCGACGGTGGAAAGGGATTGAAAGCCAACGTCGGAAGACCACCGTCGGCTCGACGGTGGCCCAAATGTGGAAAGTCAATGGAAACCAGCGGCGAACCACCACCGTCGGCTCGACGGTGGCTCGACGGTGGCTCGGGATTGAAAGCCAACATCGGAACACCACCGTCGGCCCGACGGTGGAAAGTCGGTGGAAAGGGATTGAAAGCCAACGTCGGAACACCACCATCGGCCCGACGGTGGCCCGACGGTGGAAAGTCGGTGGTGACGGTGCGACCAATAGCCGACGTCGGGCCGACGGCTGTGTGCTATCTGGGACAGAGGTCAAACAGTAGTTGTTCTTTACTTAGATGAAGTAGAGGAACATGAAAAGGATATGACATTTCGTTGAAGAAACCTTTGAAGTCTAACAGACTGGTCGATCCCCTGTCATCGATTACCTGGTGTTCCTATGATGCGTGTCCTTGGATTTGTGTGATTAGAGCCCTTAAGGTATACTTATCCAGGACAAAAGATATTTGATTGGGCGAACAGCTCTTGCTGAGCTATATTCGCCCACATACTCCCACTCCACGGACAACCTGTTAAAGTCTCCCATTATACCTCGTTGCGACGGGGACCGGACTCCGACAAATGCTCTCCAAGCATTACTCTGCTTAGTTTTTATGTTTATATAACCAGATACGTAGGGGGAGAATTGGAAACTCACTGCACCTGAACTGGGTCAGGGAGAGTGCTGAGGTCAGTGAGGGGTGGGTGCTGAGGCTGGGTGAGAAGTGGGTCAGTGGTGAGGTCAGTGTGGGGTGGGGAGGAGGTCTGAGGCTGGGCCTGTAGCTGGCAGCTGTTGTTTTGAAAATGGATGGGTGAGTGGAGAGAACGGAGAGTAAAGCCCGGTTACCCCTCCCGTATAAAACCTAAAATAGCCTGAGCTGAGACAAGTAACTATGTGTGCTCTCTGTGGCCTAGTGGTTAAGGTGTTGAACTTGTAATCTGAAATTGTTTAGTGTTGTGGGTTCAAACTCCATGTAGTTCACTGCTTTTTACATTCATCAACAAAAAAACGTTTTTCCTTCTATATGTGTTTCTGATGGAATTATGCATACTAACATAATTTACATTAAAGCAAATATAAAATCCTGTTTGAACTACTCTAAAAAATTTGAAAATACCTCAGTTTTACTCTCCCTTCTCTCCACTCACCCAGTCATCTTCACAACAACAGCTGTCACATGAGCAATCTAGGTCACTACACCACCAAGTGGAAAAGTTCAGTACTAAGCATGCACCACCTTCAGTACTAAGCATGTACCACCCTGTGGCACAAATTAGAACTATTCCGAGTTTGTTTGTTTTCCCAACCACCTGTAGGCTATACCTTTTCCCTTTAAGATGGACACTACAGATGCTTGATTGAGCGGGCATTGATACCAAACGGTATGGGCCACATTCCACAAGAAGTGTGGCCTCCCCAAAAGCAAAACTTGTTGTTACATAAAAATCTCCCTGGATTGTGATAGTCCGGTGGCTACAGCCCAGGGTAGAATAATAATAATAATAATAATAAAATATTTATTTCCACATGATCAATGTTCACACAAGTTGATATTTATATCAGTAATTTTTTCACATGAAAAAGGAGAAAGCAGAAGTACAATACTTATGAGGTGCTTTCCCCATTTAAAAATAACACAGATACATTGCTTATAGCATAGAAATAATAAATAGAAAAATAAAGTTAAAAGCATATCAACATTACCTTCAATACTGTAAATTACATCTCAATATTTATGTACTAGACTACTATGTGTTTTCCCTCTGATTAAGCATAAATATTTTCTTTTTATATATTCGTTGAAACATATAGATGTTTTTTGAACATTTGATATTATCGTCAAGTGAATTCCATATTTTTATACCACATATAGCGTTATTATTGCCGGAAGTGATAGTGAGGATAAGCTCTCACTACCTATAAAGTACTTTCTCATGGCATGCGTATCAAACAGCCTCTGATAACCAAGTCCAACTCCCGGCCTTCACGAGGCGAAACTGTTTCTACTGACGGGAGAAGGGGCAAAGGCGGATCTCTGGCGCCTCAAAACCAGATGCTTCGGGCAGGTGGGGCTCGTCAATCTTGGCTGACTGCTCATCTAGGAGAAGGTAAACTCTGATTTAAAACCCCCGCTGCCGTGCGGCTAGTCCCATTTATGGGAAGACCAGAAGTTGGTAGTGCACACCAGCGGCCATACCGACTCAATTGTCGGCCTAAACTAAGTGCGGTGCACATCAACTTTGTTGGTGTGGTCAGGGGATGTCACCCCTTCAAGTGCATGAAGACTGGAGCAGCAGATGAGTTAGAAGATCAATAGCTTTGAAGGTGTAACAGCAAGATGATGTGGCTCATCAGGGCACACTCTGACAAAGATGAGTAAGTGGCCAGTCACCTTGGAAAGGAAGGGGAACCTACCAAGTATTTACCCATAGTAAGCAATGGTAATTAATGGAAACAAATTTAGAGATGGAGACAACTCTGGTCCCTCTGCGGGGAAGCCTTCTAATAGCTACAGTGGAGGCACCTTTCCTTCAACTATTAAGAAACCTCGTAATGACAATGTAAACTCAAAGCCTAAAATAGGAAGGTATGCATCTGATGTCAGGCAACTGAAAACTGGAGGAAAGGTGCTAAAGATTGGTACATGGAATGTACGAACATTGTACAAACCAGGCCGATATGACAACCTGAAAGTGGAAATGACAGCGCTAAACCTTGACATCCTAGGTATAGCTGAGACGAGATGGACGGGTGACGGGAGGATAGGTGATAGTGAGGTAGATATGATATATTCTGGAGATGAAAAACATCAGTATGGCGTTGGAATTATGATGAAGAAGTCCATTGCCGCCACAATGATTGGATTCTGGCCAGTATCTGACAGAATTATTATGATGAAGCTGAGGGGAAAACCGTTCAATATAAACATTCTGCAAGTTTATGCACCAACCTCAGATCACGATGATGAAGAAGTCAACGAGTTCTATGACAGCATCAAAAAGGTAATGGAATACACCAAGTCTGGAGAAATAACAATTGTTATGGGCGATTGGAATGCGAAAGTTGGAGAACAACATGAATATCCAGTAACAGGAAGATTTGGCTTAGGTGAGAGAAATGATCGTGGTGAATACTTGATAAATTTCTGTTTGACATCAAAACTAGTAATTGCTAACACCTTATTTGAACATCCAAAGAGAAGACTATATACATGGAAGAGCCCTGGTGATGTATGTCGGAACCAGATCGATTACATTCTTGTCAACCAACGATATCGAAATTGTATCAAACAGGCAAGGACATATCCAGGTGCTGACATATGTTCGGATCATAATCCAGTAGTAATCAGTATGGTAGTGAAATTGAAACAGCAGAACAAAATTAAAAACAACATTCAAATGGATATGAACATGTTAAAAGATGCAAAATACAGAACTAAGTATAATGTCTCTGTTCATAACAAATTCAGTGTACTGATGAATGAAGAAACTCCTCAGAGAGAGTATAACAACATTGAAATGGAATGGGAAGCTCTCAGAGAAAGCATGGTCAAGTCAGCAGAGGAGGTGTTACCAAATAAAAAACGAGAGACAAAGCAATCATGGATGACGCAAACCATACTAGAAAAGATGGCAGAAAGGAAGAAAGTGAAAACCACTGATCCACCTAAATACAAACACCTGAAGAATGAAATAGAAGATGAATGCAAAAAAGCTAAAGATGAATGGTGGAATAAGAAGTGTGAAGTAGTGGAACAACTTGAGTCTCAACATCGTTCAAGAGAGATGCACAAGAAAGTGAAAGAGATAACAGGTCAAGGATACAGACAGAGAAGCAGTAAATGTATCAAGAACAAAGACGGCAAAATGCTCTTTGAAGAAGATGAAATAAAGTCCAGATGGGAAGAATATGTAAACGAACTATACAATGATGACAGAGGGAACCCACCCACAATCGAGAAAGAAGATGGGAATATTATATTAGTATCAGAGGTTGAGAAGGCTATCAATGATCTAAAGGCAGGTAAGGCTCCTGGAAGTGACCAGATAACATCAGAAATGATAAAAGGACTAGATGAAGTGGGGATTCAAATCATTCATAAGCTAGTAACTGACATCTATGAGACTGGATTTATACCATTGAATATGAATGAATCCATATTTGTACGACTCCCAAAGAAGCTAAAACCAACATTGTGTACTGAGTACAGAACACTAAGCCTGATGAGTCATATGTTGAAGATGATCCTGAAAATAATTTTACTGAGAAACAGACAGAAAATTGAAGAACAAATCAGTAACGTACAAAGTGGGTTTATATCTGGAAGAGGTACACGTGAAGGGATTTTCAATATGAGAATGATTTGTGAACGTTATTGTGAAGTGAACCAGGATGTTTATGCCTGCTTTATTGACTATGAGAAGGCCTTCGACCGAGTCAATCATGAACTGTTAATCAAATGTTTACAAGATATTGGTGTCAATGGCAAAGACATTAAACTAATTGTGAACTTATACTGGACACAACGTGCATTTATAAAAATGGAGCAGGGCCTATCGGATGAAGTTATGATTAAACGAGGAGTTCGACAGGGGTGTGTATTGTCACCATGTCTATTTAACCTGTACACAGAGATGATTTTCAGACACATTGAAGATTGCAAGGGAGTGACAATAGGTGGCATGAACGTCAACAATCTTAGATATGCCGATGACAGTGTAATACTAGCAGACAGTGAGAAAAACCTACAAGATATAGTGAATAGAATCAATAAAGCTGGAATACTATTCAACATGAAGATGAATGCCAGGAAGACCAAAACAATGGTTATAAGTAAAAAGACAGATAAACCAAATGTCAATATAACCATAGATGGCACAAACATAGAACAAGTATCCGAATTCATATATCTCGGACAAAAGATTACAAATGATGGGAGATGTGAGGAAGAAATTAAAAGAAGGATAACAATAGCCCGAACAACATTCTCCAAAATGTATAGAGTGTTAACATCAAGTAAGATATTAATACAAACAAGGAAGCGTATTCTTCAGTGTTATGTGTGGTCTACTCTAATGTATGGGGCAGAGACATGGACAATCTCTAAGAAAATGTACAAACGTTTAGCAGCATTTGAGATGTGGACTTATCGAAGGATGATGAAAATATCATGGACAAAGAAGATCACCAACAAAGAAGTTCTCAGAAAAATTAAAAATAAGAAAAGCTTGTTTGCCACTATACAGACAAAGAAACTTATTTATTTTGGCCACATCATTCGTCAGAGTTCAATATACCGTACATTGTTGGAAGGGAAGGTGAATGGCAGCAGAGGGAGAGGGAGACCAAGAACATCATGGTTTACAAATATTTCACAGTGGACAGGCTTGAATTATTCACAGTCTATCAGAACAGCACAACATCGGGACAAGTGGAGAACCATTGCATCCAACCCTCGACTAGAGGATGGAACTATTGATTGATTGATAGCGATATACATTGAGACTAAGTTGTTCTTTCAAATACTTGTCTTAGGTTGTTACTCTGCCTTGTATCATGGCTACTATCTGAACTCATTTTGAATAGAGACTCTAGATTTTTTTGGAGTAGCCCTTTGTTTGCATTGTAAATTATCATACTAGATTTGATCTTAACCAAGTCTATTAATAGACTAGAATAGAATAGGGTAAGTTATACAATACTTACCTGGGTGTAGTTGAAGGATAACTTCTGTTTTACCGAGGGCTTGGCCCCTGGCTAGTCACAGTACAGGACCCATCCCCCTCTCACATGCGACACACCAATTAGGCCTATACATAAGATATATAAATAAGATATAAGAAATTAGGTTATAAGACATTTAGTTCTCATTATTACCATCAACGGAAATGGCTAAACACTTGCTTCGAAACCGGAGATGACTCATCTCCCTGTATATTATTATATATTTCTTTCTTTATTGGTAATAAATTTAACTACGGTATTTAATTATTTTAATAACTTCCCTTGATATTTATTGATTCAATTTAATTGTTAGACTGTTCCCTCTGGGAACTAAGTACCTTAAAGGAATTTTTGTTTTCAGTGTCAAATTTCTTTTTGGAATGATTATAAGAACGTTTTTTGTTTTTATTCTCGCTCAGCAGAAAAATAAAACCAGGTAAAAAAAAACCTCAAAGGAAAGGTGAACAAGTCCTAACACTGAACTCGGGAGATTCTTGAAATACACATCTATCTTAGATTTGGAAATAATTGTCAAATACCCATCCATTTACAGTTTAGTCATATTAACATCATATCTTAATGTTATTTCTTCGTATCTCCTGATTTAGATTGGTAAGGGTGTGCTGCGCATTATGCACGGTGACTTAACCTGTATGGCAGACATCATTCCAGTTGACACGGTGACTAACCTCATGATAGCCGCTGCCTGGGCCACAGCCATTGAGAGGTAGGTTATGTACCAGGTTCAAATTCTACGTTATCATAATTCTGAATATTGCCACTTCTTCCAGTTTCTTCAAAAAGAATCTGGTTCAAAACTGAAGATCAGTTTCATTCTGATGTGGTTTTCCGCATTTAAAAACAGGACGATAACTTTGACTGCACATCATTAGATACGTATAATGTGTTAAATCATTTAAATTTATTTCGAGGATAATAAAAGAAATTAGTTTAGAAGATTTTCGTGGGTAATGTATTTATTATAACTCAAATGCAATAGAAGAATATATCACGTACCATATTTTAGTATTATTTCCTATTTTATTCACAAATCTATTCCCATGAAAGGTTAGGGCTGGAGCACTGGTCTTCCTCTTTGGTGAGAATAGGCCCATAATTTCCGAATTGTGGTTGATCCGGCGGGAAGCCCGAGACGGTCACGTCCCCAAGCAACGCATGCCCCCTACTCCTTCCCCTCCCCCCGCCTGACCCGCATTCGGGTTTCAGACTCCTCCTGCATGGATTTACCACGCCCGCCCACCCTCTTTTTAATACACTCCAGGGGGTCGGCTCCTGGGCCTACCTCCTCCCAGAGTGCTCCTTCTCCTTCCGCAGACGTGGACCAGGTGGACTGATCCCTGGACACTCTCACCCACGAGACTGATATCTTGTGTCATTATCTGTTATAGTTGTAATAAACCTCTTTTCTCCCATACCCGTCTCGGTCTTCCTCTGTCCGGATCGTGTGTGCATGCATGCGTGTGCGCGTGTGTGTGCCCTCCAATAGCCGATGTGTACTTTTTGTGCTCATCATCATCATGCTGTCGGTCGTAATTCAAAACCAGACACAGATAATCACTTTTTTGGGCTAATAAATTTATTAATCAGGCTTAATAAATTTTCACACAGCCTTCTATTCTGATACTTTGTAAACATGAGTTATGGAACCTCCTCTCAATAATACAATTGAGACTATTTAGCTTTTAACTACTCTAATTATTCTCAGGTAGTACAGCCTGATGACAATATATGATTTATGATATCATTACTTATGTGCAGGTCAGATAGATGATAGGTCTATCATAATTGTTGTCATTACTTATGTGCAGGTCAGATATCTGATATTTTTATCATAATATAAGTCTATTAGAATGCAGGATTCTTTTGAAGATACTTGAAAATTGACGACGTGAGGCAGCAGCTATGGGCAGATCACGGTCACACGTTCAACTCACATCCGGCACACTCACACACATTTGGACTTTTAGTACACACATCATCACTTTCACATAGGGGGGGTCATAGGGACCATAAGCTCTCAGCCCTTATAGAAGAAGTCAAATAAATTAAGGGTGATGGGATGGTCAAATTTACTTATTGAAAGTCAACGATCTGTCATCGTCGGTGGCCAGGTAAGGACTGGATTTAGCCTTTGAATCTACTACCGGAAGTCGGCTTTGCTCATAGCGACGCGCGCTACGAAAGGTCGCTAAGGTATTCATAATATCAGGCCAATAGTCAAAATTTTGAATTACGCATGTTACCAGCAACATGTCCGATGCGACAAAGACTGCTTTCATTACTTGACAGCCGCTCTCCATTTACATTTCATGAAAGCTGCCTCCAAAAGTGTTGAAGTGCTGCTGGCTTTTGCAAGTTACCAGCGACACTCTGTCGGGGAGCAAATATAGGTCTCACACCGGCAAGAACATGTCCAGACAGGTCCAAAACTATTTGTCCCTACAGTGGCTGGTCGGAAGATGTTGGGAGTTCCATACATCAACCGCCCTTGATGCTGCCACAGTTACATGGTTTTCTGTTTAGGGTTTGCTCCCTTAGCCTTCGGTTCTGTCAAGAACCTATACCACAAGGCAGTTGTTTACAACTCTGCAGGGCAGGGGCGTCAAACTCCCTGAGGTATTGCAATACCTGCATACCCCAACTTTGTGCTTTGTGCTGGGGGGTCGTTAAACAAACAAAAGTGTGTGTGTGTATATTTATAGGGGTGGAGGTGGAGGTGAGGTTCAAATGAGCTTAAAAGGGTGGGTCATGGTTATGTGACTTGCTAGTTCAAACATTAACAAATTGGCCCATAATTTCCGAATTGTGGTTGATCTGGCGGGAGGCCCGAGGCGGGCCCCCCCCCCCTCACGCATGCTCCCTTCCCCCTCCCCCTCTGACCTGCATTCAGGTCCCGGCTTCCGTAGCATATGGATTTACCTCACCCACCCACCCTCTGATTGTACTCTCTTAACTAGCCTTATTGCTCTCTCTTAACCCATTAGGGGGTCGGCTCCCGGGCCTACCTCCTCCCAGAGTCTTCTGTCCCCCTCGGCGGACCTGGAGCAGGTCGATTGACTTATAACATTGCTGTTCGCCTTTGTACCCTGCGCCATTATCTTATGTAATACACCCTTCTTTCACCCACTCCCGTCTCGGGCTTCCTCTGTCCAGATCGCATGAAATTGACCATCTGTGGGAAAACCACCACCGACTCATACGGGAGGTCAGCAAGACCACGTGATCCTTAGCCACTGCTATATTGGCCACTTGTGGCTTATACACGCTTTCCTGCTCAAGGGGGACTATCCCCTAAATGTATTGGGTGTCAGTCCCTACTGACACTCAAACACATTTGATTAAGTTGTGTCAATTTCTTTGGCCCTGCGCCAACAATTTTACACTGCAAGCAGCTCGCATGACCTTTTCACTAAAGTAAATCAAGCAAACATTGGAGCCTTTTTGAGGACAGCTGGTCTACACCACCTCATATAGTCTATTAAAACCAATTCGATCAAATAATAACAATTAAACTAGAATTTTGGATTCCATAGAATTTAGTTTCCCTTGACCACAAATTATATAATTGTGAGCTTTTAAATTCATAAATGTCTATTGACACATAAATGATTGTATGTTTTTACAGTTAATGTAAAAGCTATGGTTGAATAAAAAAACAAACAATTCCCGCCGTGAATATGGAATAATCAGGGCGGAGGGTACAGGACATTTAACGAGCAGATAGTTGGGAGGCAGGTCTCTCTAACGAGGTTATAGATTTCAAGAACCGGCTCTGCCTGAGCTGCCGTATGAACAGCTGAAAGCCAAAGTGCTGCTACGGTTGACCTGTAGTTGAGCGGCGATGCCGGACATGGCATGGCAAATGGTGAATCTGTAAGTAGAGAGGCACTGTCAGAACTGGTGTTAAAAGAATAATTCACTCAACGAAACAAACAAGAGACACAGAGCATATTTTATATTTAACCAATATTTAATTAGAAATAAGTCCGTGACTTCAGGGAAGTCGTGCTTTCAAGTAACGCTTTTCGCTTAGTCGGCGACAGGGCCTAGTCTTAACTAGTACATAACACGTAATCAACAGTGCGGAGATGAACTGAGAACTTATTACTAGTGCAGAGTAACGATAGCTTAAGTTCTAGGTAACGTAGCAGGTAAGTGAGCCGAAGGTTGGCGGCTGTAATGTCGTTTCATGACTTGTGGTTAGACAGGTTAAATGTTATCCAGCGCTCAACCCCAGGGTGGGTGGGTGGGAGAGCAAAGCTACTGGGCTGACGAGCGGGCTGCAATTGACTGCCTCGTATGTCGTGATGACGCCAGAAACTCGGTCACCCGATTGCCTCGTCGAGTAAATTACCCATGTTAGCCTCGCCAACATAACCTGCACTCAACGAAACAAACAAGAGACACAGAGCATATTTTATATTTAACCAATATTTAATTAGAAATAAGTCCGTGACTTCAGGGAAGTCATGCTTTTTTCTTAGTCGGCGACAGGGCCTAGTCTTAACTAGTACATAACACGTAATCAACAGTGCGGAGATGAACCGAGAACTTATTACTAGTGCAGAGTAACGATAGCTTAAGTTCTAGGTAACATAGCAGGTAAGTGAGCCGAAGGTTGGCGGCTGTAATGTCGTTTCATGACTTGTGGTTAGACAGGTTAAATGTTATCCAGCGCTCAACCCCAGGGTGGGTGGGTGGGAGAGCAAAGCTACTGGGCTGACGAGCGGGCTGCAATTGACTGCCTCGTATGTCGTGATGACGCCAGAAACTCGGTCACCCGATTGCCTCGTCGAGTAAATAACCCATGTTAGCCTCGCCAACATAACCAATTCACTCAATGAAACAAACAAGAGACAGAGCATATTTTATATTTAACCAATATTTAATTAGAAATAAGTCTGTGACTTCAGGGAAGTCGTGCTTTCATGTAACACTTTTCTCCTAGTCGGCGACAGGGCCTAGTCTTAACTAGTACATAACACGTAATCAACAGTGCGGAGATGAACCGAGAACTTATTACTAGTGCAGAGTAACGATAGCTTAAGTTCTAGGTAACGTAGCAGGTAAGTGAGCCGAAGGTTGGCGGCTGTAATGTCATTTCATGACTTGTGCTTAGACAGGTTAAATGTTATCCAGCGCTCAACCCAACAATTGACCGAGCGCTGTGGGTGCAGCACTGATATGTATCGAATTCAGATACGCATTAACGGCCAAACTTTTCCATGTTCCAGCTGACATTAGGTCATCCATGGTCAGACCTGAGTTATGGCAAGCCTGAGTAGCACCTCTCCTCAGGTTATGGAGCGTAAAGCCTTTATTGCAACCGAATACCTCAAAGGAGGTCAGTCTCAGGGCTCTTGATAGAGCTACAGAAGTTAGTGGGAGATGGCCGGCGTTATGAACGCAGGGGAATGAGGCAACGGATGGATAGTTTTGGCATAACTCAACCAGGCCTTAACCGGACAGCAACATGAACCCGGTAGAGCTGGGAGAGGAAAAACAATAGGGGAGGCTGAGGCTGATCTTGTCTCGTAGACCTTATCGTGGCTGAGAGGGAGTCCAATTTAGGTTTTACATCTTTAAATCTCAGGATATGGGGATTATCTTCAAGTTCAGTTGAATTTGGTACTAGATTACTCTGACGGAACTAGTGTAAAAATAAACGAATAGTAAGGCGGCTCATCAGTTATACAGGGACAGGAGACATTACTATACAAAACACTGAATTAGTGCTTTAAACTCTAAGCTTGTGATTGGGGGAGCTCTCGTTACTAGGTGTGTGGAATTCTTATAAAGGCCTCTTTTAAGGGTTTTAACTTCAGGTGCATCAAACACCGACCCGTCACCAGGACCTGCTTGCACCCAGATCTTGACGGAGCTAAAATAATTCATTATGGCACCTGGCGACTTGAGGCGGTCGCTGAGGAATAGGGTAAAAGAAAGCAGGTCATAAACAGAAGGAGCATATGCATTAACTTTATGCCGGGTGCAGAAGCTGAGGAACAGTGAGATATGTGCCGCCTTGTTGCTCCATGTCCGAGGGGCAAGTGCTCTGGTATAGGCGTTGATTAGTCGCTGGTGATGTTTTACCGTGTATCCTGGAAGATAGAGCCAAAAACTTTACTATCTTCTGGGAGGAAAGACACAGTTCAAAACTCCAGTATAGCCAAGTCTACCTCCACTCTAATCTGCTCTAGGTTCCGATCATGACACATGCTACACGCTTTAACCTTACTTGAAGCCGAGTGGGGTGCCCTGCTAAGCGCATCTGCTAGTATTAGGGAGTCCCCGGGCTTATGAACAATTTCTAACTCGAAGTTAAGATTTGCCGCTATTAGCCAAATCTGTCTTGCACATGCGCAGAGCAAGCGGTCCCTACCCGTTCCTGACTCTAGCACTTGTTATGAGGTTGAGTTATCAGTATTTATGACAATGCGAAACTCGTGCGGGTTAGCTGGGAGCAGATATTTAAGAGCATGAACCAGGTTAAGGGCTTCCAGGTGAGTTATTGCTAGCAGACTGGCCTGTAATTCTTCGGAGTACTCCGCGGTATAGTAGGAACTGCTAGAGAATGCACCCCCCGCTTTCAAAGTCGAATTGCATTCGATCACCCACACCTCTCTTTCCTTCTTGGGAATTAATTGCAGGCCATTATATGACTCGGCAAACTTTTGGAACCACTCTAAGTCTAGCAACAGGTCGGGATTGAATTTATGTTGCCCTACATATGGAGATGATCTCAGAGCATCAAGTACCCTATTCGAGAACCTGTTTGCTGGTTGGATGCATTTTTCCAAGTGCTGGAGTTTACCTGCAAGACTTTGAATCTGCTTACGTGATGCTGTGACCTTCACCTTCCAGGACAGACATTCCTGAAGCACATCTCTAATTTTTTGCTGGGGAAGAGTAACAGTCATTTTAACAGTATTGATCACAAAGCCTAACCATGTTATTTCTTCCTCAGGGGCTGAGCATTTCTCCAACGCCAACGCTAAACCTAACTGCCTCATCAGGTCGTTGAATCTCTGATATGCCTTGAAAGCTTTTTCTTTAGTTTTTTCTACCCCAACAAAATCATCAAGATAACACAACGCGAAGAAACCTTCCTGCCTCAACAACCAAACAACAGCCCTAGTGGTTCTTGCACACGCCAGTGCTGAGGTCCTGCAACCGAACGGGAGCGCTTATATCAAATATAGATTTTTCCATTCAAGGAAATACCGAGCGCAACGGTGTGGTCAGGGGCATACTCGTAGCTGTAGAAACGCCCTAGACAAATCTGCGCCCCACATCCATGCATTCGGGCCTAGCTTTGTAATTCTTTCAGTCAGCGTGGAGACAGACGGGAGGGAGAAATTAAAAGGGGCACCAAGATAGTAGCCTTTAACTATCCCCGCATTTACACTCCTACCCGGGGGGAAACTTAAATCAATAATAATTCTTTTATCCGGGGAATTTTTCTTAGGCCTAGTCATCATTGGGCTAAACTGACAACAGGGCTGGAAGGGGACCAACTGAAAAGTGAAATGGCCCCAACAATGCACCGTAACTAAGTTCAGTGTTGATAAATTTACTAATGTGTAAGTCTACCTCTGCTGCTTCTGAATGATTCTTATAAGTCGGAGTTGGGATATTTTTTGAGGTATAGTCTATAGGCCACCCGAAGTCCAGGTGGTCCACGAGCAGAGTATCGGGATAGTTCAGAAGCAGAGCCCGCCCTTCCGGAATATTTTAAGCCTGACGGCACTGGGATCCGTGCCCCCAAGTAGTTAGGGAAGGGACTGTAGCCCTAACCTTGTCATAGATAACGCGGTAGTTCCCAGCACCGCACCAAGCTTCAACCGATGACAGTGGCCAAAAGGACTCAAGCACCGGTTTAAACAGGATCGGACTAGGCGGAGGTGTGCAGACGCGGTTTAAGGCAAGATTGTCAAACCAATCAAACCCAATTTGAAGGAGAGAGTTTTATCATAGTCATGCACTTTAATTAATATATCTGGGGGATCACGTAAGTGCACAACTTTGTATGACAGGAGAGAATCCCCATGTGTTGAATAGGCTGTACGGAGCTTGACTTGTACTAATCATATCACTCGGACGTTAGCTGCTGGCCTTTTCTCGCGTAAAAAGCGACGTCTCGGAGAACGTCACGCGAGGTCATAGCAATGAGGTCACTACCTAGATCAGGACATATAACTGGGTCAAGCACACGTGGCCTCGGCCCATTAGCCGGAGAGGCACGGGGAACGTCATGTTGAGACGTCACGCGGCTGCTGCCACCACAGATATGCGTAGGCGTAGTAACCTGCATATCGAGCCCCGCAGTCTCATTTGATCCACCCTTAACTCAGAACTCATAGATAACTGACAGCTATTCATATTATCATAGTCCTGGGCCGACACGGTGTTAGATTGTATCGAGCCAGTTTTTGTATTAATAGTACTAACAGTGCATGGCTCAGGAACAGCGGTATTAACAGACAAGATATTACAAATTTTAGAACTCACAGTGGTATTCGCAGCTGTAGAATCAGAGGAAGCTTTCTTGTCTAAGAATTTCCTCTTTTTTTGACAATCTTGCTCTCTATGTGAGAGCACCCGCTTGAATTTTTAGGCGCACCACGCGCATATGTGTGGTGACCGGTCAGGCAGGACGCCATGGGAGGAAGGATTGCCACAATCCTTCCCCCAATTCCAAAGGTAGCAGGGCTTCCCGTCGTTCTCCCCTACTATACTACTCCCAAGGATTGAGCGGCTGGAGGTAGGGGGACACCAAGGCAGCCGCTGGTGCTTCTCCCATACCGCACGACTGAAGAGCGTGCTGCCTATGGGGCTTGTGCGTGTGGCTGGAAGCCCGCCGAGCATGGATGGTTCCTAACCGCTTCAGTGCATACATCTCTCTGTAAGTCCTTAATGGCAGCCAGATTGGCCCACCCCTCCCTGAGTCTCCCATCAGCTATCATGACAAAGACTTTCTCTGACCACCTCTGACATGTTGGCCAGTCCCAGGTGACCGCCATCAAGGCTAAGTCCTCCTCGTGCTGCAGGATGGCCGGGAACCAAGCCTGCGGGACTGTAGGTTGCGCGACAAGAAGCCTGATAGCAAAGAAGTACTCCGCCCAAGAGCTTCACCTAGGGCAATCTTCTTGCATGCGTCTCCTCTTGGAACGAAGTTATGCGGGGAGAGTAAAACTTCATACCTTTAGGCTTCTGAAGCGCTTGTGTAGACTCCAGCAGAACCTCTGTAGTTAGGGGAGGAGGAGAGTGATGAAGGGAGGACCTCGGAGTCGGGTGTGGAGACGCGTAGACCGGAAGCCCTGGGTGATGAGCCGGGGTAGTCACCATGTTGCTTAGATGGAGAGCAGAGACGGTGGGAGGTGAAGGAGAAGGCACTGGTGGAGGGGGCTGGGGAAGGGAGTAGAACTCAGCCGCCCTAGCCGTGTACGACCTCGAGACTGGCGGGGGAGGGACAATAGCTGCTGGTGAAGGTCGGAAGAGGAGGGAAGGCGTTTGTTAGGACTGGCCTAGTCAAGCCCTAGGCGGGCAGAAAGTGCGCACACCTCCTTGGAAGGAAGGCTGGAAGGACTGGGCGGCCTAGGAATTGGCGTCCCCGGACGAGCTGCAATTCGTTCTAGCACATTAAGTCTATTAACCACGTTAGTTTCCTCCTATCTTATGTCTGAGGAGGAAACGGCGTTCCTCCTGTTGTACGAGCTCCCGTGCAGACGGAGACCCAGGCAACTGAAGCGTGTGCTGTGAGGAAGCCGCAGGGTACAGGGCCTCCCCTTCTAGATCCGAGTCATCAGACGCCGCCTGCCGTATCCAAGTGGACCTAGCCTTCCTCTTGGGTTGTTTCCTCGGTTTGCTAGCAGAAACCTTCCCAGATTTGAGAGAAGGCCTTCCTCGTTGCTTCTTGGCTGGAGGCATAGTGGAACCTTGAGCTGGTCCAAGTTAACCAGAACCAAACCTGCAAAACCCTCCTCCTTCTCAGGGATTCCTAGAAGCAGCGGTACAATCCAGGATATATATGTATATTTCTTTGTATTCTTACAAAACCACTTGATTCACTTAATTGTAGACAGTTGTTAAGAGCGAGCTACTGGTCTGATGAACGGGCGGCAATTGCAGACCATTGACGTGGCAAGCAGCGGTACGATCAGAAGGAAAAGAGGCGAAATCACATTAAAGAGCACTATAAAGGCCTCCTCCTTGACACCGTAATCCTAGAAGCAGGGGTACAAGCCAGAACATATAAATCCCTCCTCCTTGACACTGTAATCCACTTGATTCACTTAATTGTAGACAATTGTTTCGGACAAGCCACTGTTCTGATGAATGGGCGGCAATTGCAGACCGATGACGTGGCAAGCAGCGGTACGATTATGAGGAAAATCGGCGAATTCACGTTAAAGATGCACTATAATTCGCTCCTCCTTGACACCAGAAGCAGCGGTACAATCCAGAATATATAATTCCCTCCTCCTTGACACCGAAATCTGCTTGATTCACTTAATTGTAGACAGTTGTGAGAGCAAAGCTACTGGGCTGACGAGCGGGCTGCAATAATTGTGAGCTTTTAAATTCATAAATGTCTATTGACACATAAATGATTGTATGTTTTTACAGTTAATGTAAAAGCTATGGTTGAATAAAAAAACAAACAATTCCCGCCGTGAATATGGAATAATCAGGGCGGAGGGTACAGGACATTTAACGAGCAGATAGTTGGGAGGCAGGTCTCTCTAACGAGGTTATAGATTTCAAGAACCGGCTCTGCCTGAGCTGCCGTATGAACAGCTGAAGGCCAAAGTGCTGCTACGGTTGACCTGTAGTTGAGCGGCGATGCCGGACATGGCATGGCAAATGGTGAATCTGTAAGTAGAGAGGCACTGTCAGAACTGGTGTTAAAAGAATAATGCGAGATTTCTATCGATAGATTTAGCCAAGCGTTAGTAATCGGGTTGTCTGCCAGTAGTAATGGGGAGTGTGAAGTGGTCAGGATAGGGAGGGGGAGGGGTGTGAGGGTGAGTGTATAGTAGAGGCGTTGTGTGAGGGAGGTGGGTGTGTGGGAGCAAGGGGCGAGAAATGGGTGTGAGCGGAATGGAGTGGGCTAATTAGGGTAGTTTGAGGGGAATGGACAGCAGGGGCGGTGTTAGTGAGGGGGTGGGGGGGAACGGGCGGCTGAACAATGGTGTCAGGGTAGGTGTTGAGAGTAGGTGGGGCTAGCACCGGTATGTAGTGGTGGGTGGGTGGAGGCGGTGGCGGGGAGGGCGGGGTCACAAAGAGAGGGGCAGAGCAGGCAGGACTTAGAGGGGCCGAGGAAGAGGTGGCCTGCTCAACGGCGACCTTCCTGTCATTGAAAGCATATTTCTTTAGACAGTCTTGCTCTTTATGCCAGTGTATGCGCTTGAGGCGGTTTGTGCACCAACCGCAGTTGTGAAGATATCTGGCAGGAAGGACGCCATGATAAGTGGGGAACCCGCAGTCCCGCCCCCAATTCCAAAGCGTACAAGGTTTCCCGTGTGTTTCTTTATTCTAATCGTTCTTCAAGTTGGCGGGGGCGGGGCGGCTTGGGAGGCGGTGACTGGTAGGAGGGTGTAGCTTGAGGTGTGTAGGTGTGGACTGGAAACTGGTGGAACTGTGGATGATGGGTCGTCTTTCCCGCGGATGTACAAAGTTCACACTGTAAGTCTTTAATCTCGGCTTGGTCTTCCCAACCATTAGGGAAACGACCGTTGGCAATCAGTTTAAAGACCCTTTCCGACCAGCGTCGGCAGAGAGGCCAGTCCCATGTGTTGGCCATGTGGGCTAGGGCCTCCTCATGTTTACGAATGTGCTGGCCCCAGTTTTGGCGGGAGGGAGGGGTGGGCGGCGAGGGATTTAAGGGCCTCAAAGTACTCAGGCCAGGTAGCCTCCCCCATGCCGATAGATTTGTAAGCGTCACCTCTCATAATGAATAAATGAGGTACGAACACTGTACCTTTTGGTTTCTTGAGCGCTTTTATAGTGTACATTAACAGGTCGGCAATTACTGCTGCTGCTTGCTGTGCTCTCGTTTCAGTAGTATGCATCTCTGCGGCCTCCTGTTGCGCCGGGACTACGGGGACCAAGACCTCCGCTAGATAGTACTGGGGGCGGGGGCTGGTAGGTCGCTAGCTATTGCTGGCTGTTCACGAATGATATGTGGTTCTTCAGGCTGTGCCTGGTGAGAGTGCGCCAGTGACAGTACCGGCTGGGGGCGGGGCCCTGAGGCGGGAGGTGTCGGGGAGGGCGCCGCTTGGTTCTGCGCCTTTGGTACAGCTGCGATACACTCGAGTGCATTGACTCAGGCAGAGAGCTCTTTGGTAATCTGTAAAGCCTCTCTTTGTAGCTCAAGCACTGTAGCAAGGTCTCCTGTGGTAGCGGGGGAGGGCCCTTGTACTGATGGAGGAGAAGACCAAGCCTGATACCTGTGAGCATGGCGAGCCAGCGCTCTGGCAGCTCTGTGGAGTGAGGCCTGGCGAAGCTGGGGGCGAAGCTGGGGGGCGGAGCGGCGGCCTACCTAGGCGTTTACCCGGCGGCATGACTGACACCTGCTAGTATGAGTGTGTAGTTGCTTGACAGTGCAGAGAAGTGGCCAGAGTGAGTGTCAGGCGAGAAGTGAGGGCAGGGAGGGTGTGGGGGTCACGTGCTGGGCGGGTTCACTTGCCTTGTTCGCGAATTAACCATGTTGCCTCCACAACATAAGTAATTATCTTTTTTGTCTTCCCACCTTATTTTTTTTATTTCTTGAGATTTCTTAGGTATAGTTTGTTCTAATCCTTTTTGATTTTTCCTTTCGTTAATGTTTTAGTGAAGTGGTTTTAATACCAACTGTCTTTCGCACAAGTAGGCTGAAAATTGAACATTATTCAATAAAGGTATTTTTATAGTGCATAAAGTATGGGCTCAATCGTAATTTTCTAGCAATTAAAAACCTACTTCTTATAGCAAATAACTTTCATTCGCACCATTAAGTAAGTTAACTCATCATTTTAAGATATAGTATGCGTTAATTTTAACGTACAAACATAATATATTTATATAGAAAATATTACAAAATTAAGCAATAATGATTCTCATTTTTTAATTGGTTTCTTATTATATACTCGCAAACTGAGCTGCATGTCTGAAAGTATAACGACTAATTTGTATGATCAAAAGGACGATCACCAAAACCTTTTATTTTTATTTTGCCTAATTGACAACTGATCAGTTTGTTCTTCTGTTGCTTGTCTGGCCTTTTTAAAAAGACTTGCATTCTGTAAGAAAATGTTGATGCGGGTAACTGGTTTTGTTTTGTTTCCTTTACACATGTTTAATGGTGGTTTAACTAAATAATTTCTTCCATATTTTCAGATTAGATACCATCAAGGTGTACAATTGTACGACCGGGGGTCTCAACCCCATCACGTGGGAACAGATAGGTAAGAACACACTATTCTTAACCCATTTGCAGTGTTCGTTAGAGATTGACTTTTAATGTGCATGTGATGGTTTACTTTTTCCAATAGAACTCTTCGGAAGGAGTTAACAAATGACTATTTGCAGTGTTAGTTAGAGCATCCAAAGAAAACACTGAATTTTCATCCTGACCTGTATGATCAACAAATCAATAATATATTGTAAGTCAAATAACTATTCTCCAGTCTACATATATAAAGAAAAGATCCCCACAATATCTGTAAAGCTTGATACAGTAAAACCTCTCTAACCGACCACCTCCACAGATCGACCACTCCCCTATATCGATCGCTGTATTTGGGTTCCAAATGATCGCCCATACAATACCATTGTAACGATCAAAAGAATTCCCTAAAACTGACCACCTCCGAAAATGGACCATTTAAAGTTGGTCCCATGGTTGGTCGATTTAGAGAGGTTTTACTGTAGTTCCCTATTATTTATTTTGTTCATACCATCTCGTCTATTTCATCCGTAAATAGATCAAATGTACCGTAACTGTTATGGCTTGAAAACATGGGGCTAGGTGCTGAAAAAGATGTTATTCCACTTATATGAGGACTACTCTCTAAATCGACCGACCATGGGACCAACTTTAAATGGTCCATTTAAGGAGGTGGTTGGTTTACGGAGATTTCTTATCGTTACAATGGTATTGTATAGGCGATCGTTTGGGACCCAAACAAAGCGATCGATATAGGGGAGTGGTTGATCTGTGGATATGGTCGGTTAGAGAGGTTTTACTGTAGTCTGTTTAAATCTGCCAGCAAACTTAACAAACCAGTCTTTAAGGATATATTTGTTAAAAGTGTGCTGACCTGTGTACAGTGTGACTCTCAGGGCTGCCAACATCCTGTTCATGAATCTGGTGGCTCGTTTAACACCTGGCGACGTTTACCTGCCAGGCTTTGCAGTTGTTTACAAGAAGCTTGTGCCTTGCTCATCCTGCCCTTATATTCAGTTCAGACCTTGTTCAATTTTTCATCCAGGAGGGTTTGGGTCATTGGCGCTTGTGTGGTGCTAGGGTTAATCCTAATTGTGAAGTCAGCTAGTGAAAATCTGCATAAGCGAGTGAAGCCTTTTCTTTAGTTTGTTCTACACTTATGAAATCATCCAAATGGCATAAGCGAAAGTGGCCTTTGTTCCTTCAAGTTACAGCGCTGAGAGCCAAGGTTTTGCATCCGAATGGTGGAGCTATGTTAATAAAGTACTTGCCATTCACAGAGATTTCTAACAGGGGAGCTGAAAAGGGGCAGACCCACAACTGTTGATAGGCTCTCGCTAAGTCACCTCCCCAGAGTCAGCTAGTTCCTCCAACTTGCAAACGTGATGCGTTAGTGATAAGATTCCATATATGCAGTATGCGAATGTGACAAAAAATGGAAAAGTATGTAAATGCACAGTGGTGCTTCCATATGTCCGGATGCGGATACGGATGCCAATGCGGCAAGTGAATCGCATCATGGATCGATCAGTGCGAATGCGACTGATGCTCTATTTGCCATAGAGCAAACAGGAACTTTCACTTTCCTTTACAAATTTTGAGCAAGAAAGACCGAAAATGGCCTGCTGCATGCCGCTTACGCATTCGCATGCGGCATACTGCATATATGGAATCTTAGCTTATGGGAGCATGAGGAATGGCCTGGGCATGGCATTGCGGGGTGGGTGGGGGCGGCTGTGTGATAAGCTGAGACATGGCAGCAAGGGAATCGCTGTGTTAACTCTGTGCGTCAGGTCACGGGTGAGGGTTGAATTTCCTCTTTAGCACTCAATGGAGGGCATTTCTGCTATGGGAGTACCTTGCGGTGGTGGTGTGGTTGGTGCAGCGTAGGTGGCTGGCAGAGTTGGTGGTGGGGCCGGGGCTGGTGGAGTGGGCAGGGCCGGTGGGGAGGGAGGCAATGGTTGTCCATGCGGAGGAAGCCTACAGAGGTAAAAGCGAAGAGGCGGCCTGCCCAGCCTTTTCCCTCTCGGAGGTATGACAATGTGCGGTAGAAGTAACAATAAAAACCATGACTGTAGGAAACACTGGATGGTTAGCGGTAGTCAGTAGTGGCCAGTACCTTGTGGTTGAAGCACTGTTGCTTGTGCCAGATGGGTAAAAGTGAACTTGCGTGGCATGTTTGTCACATGGTCAGAAGTAAACCTGAAGAAGCAGGAAGCAAACTGGAAGCCTCGTTCGCGAATTATTTATGTTGGTCACCCAACATATATAATTGCATATCTAAAAACAGTTTTTAAAATTCTCTCTGTTAATAGTAATAATAATAAGAACAATGATAACGCATGAAGCTTAATTATTTCCATTCCCCTGCTCCCCTGATCATATTGATATACTCCTGCCGCTAAATTTAGCATTTTGCTCCTGCAACAGGGATTGCCTGCGACAAGTTCTTCAAGAAGAATCCACTGGATGACATCATCCGCGTTCCCAGCCCACAATTCACCACCAGCTACACGTGGCGAAACCTGAACATCTGGCTTAACCACTGGTTGCCGGCATGGACCATGGATCTCCTTCTTAAGTTGGGCGGGAGACGCCCAGTGTTTGCACGCCTACAGAAGCGTCTCTGGAAGTCAGTCAGCTGCTTCGAGTACTTTACGTCGAAGGAATGGTATTTCTCAAATCAAAACATGATTGAACTACTTGGAAAACTCAGTGAGTCGGATAAAAAGGTGGGTCGGATATGATTTGTGTTTCAATACGTATTGGAAACCCAACCCAATTCAAAGGTCTTTCAATCTGGGGACTATATCTCTAGTGTGGGAAATGTAGCTCTACTTCTGCGATTGTGAGTCATTTCTTGTTGGCTAGTCAGACCAGGAGGGGTGTAAGATGTAAGGAGAGTAAATATTGTATGGATGCTCTCATCAGATAATGTCCAATCTTGTTGCAGGTCTTTAACTTTGATGTTAAGGAGATCCACTGGATGATGTATATGGAGAACTACTGCATGGGAATAAAGCAGTATGTGCTCAAAGAAGAGGTCTCACAGATGCCAAAGGCCAGAAGAAACCTACAGTGGTACAAATGTTCTAATTTCCACTAAACCGATTCATGAATGGTATAATTTCAGCTTTTCATAAACAAAATAATATTTTGTCAGATTAACGCTAATAAAGCAATGGGATTCCATAATATAATAGGGGCATCTTCATCGAGAATCAGGAAACATCAGGACAAAAGAGAATAGCAAAAATTAGATTCTTTTCTAATCATTGTTTAGTAAGGTGGTAGTTGTCGGTTCCGGCCGCGTTCAGGGTGCGCCTTGGAGGCATCTCGGAGAAATTCCTGACGACACGATAGTCTAAACGACTTAGCTGTTGGTCGCCTCGAAAATGGCTGCCCCCATAGTGGGCAGCCATTTGCAATGGAAAAGAAGAGCTCTGATTGGCTGAAACCCCTGAATGTGGCATCCATTTTCGAAGCGCTTTTTGTCTCTACTCTGAAATGGGAGAAGTCTCCTAGACGACTCGGAGACGTACCCTGAACGGAAATAAGCCAAAAGACGTCTCCGAGTCGTCTCGGAGGCGTACCCTGAATGCGGCCCAGGACCTGGCGGCCCGTCGTCGACCGGAAGTGACGTCAGAGCTCTCGCATGGCAAATGTGGTTCCATGGAGGTCCGGCAAGGGTCGTGTTAGGCGGTCGGGATCGAACCCAGGTGGCGCCACCGCAGCAGCAGCCCCTCCTTCGCGCGCAAATTACCCATGTTGACGAACAAATAACAACAAATAAAGTAAAAAGTAGATCGATAACATTTTGTAAGTTCTGGAGAATTAAATACTGGTTTAACTAGTAAATAATCTATTAAATATCTGTTTATATTCTCTTTTGTAAATATTTGTGTGCTATTAATAGGTTATAGTTATGCATAACTCGAGGAACTAGTACACCTAACAATGTTCTGTATTTAAATTTAAAGTTTTTCCATAGGTTAAGCTGCATAGCTCGCTGAAAGCATCACATTTTCTAAACTAGATTTGATCCTTCATATCCAACTTAGATACTGCCACAATTTTTGCTGAATATAATATTATGTCAATTTAATAGAACCTTTTCCAATCAAACAACTCCAAAGGGAGGCATTACAAAAAAAAATTACTTCAAACTAAAGTGAGTTAGTTTATAATGATCAAGTTCATGTCTATTTATCATGTCTATTTGTCGTGTCTATTTATCATGTCTATTTATCATGTCTATATGGCAGAAACTCAAAACCATCGGACTGTGCAACTTTAATCTAAATAAAAATACTGCTTGTGTAGCTGAGAATATCACAATTTATACATTGGATTTAATTCTATTCAGGATCCTGCTCCGTAACCGGTTCATCAAGACAGTGATGTACATGATATTAATGCGGTTCCTGATTACGCGTGTAGCAGTCGTTCGTGGCGTCTGGGACTTCCTACTCACCTGGGTGCTGCGTATATTAAAGCGTCTGCCAATGATTGCAAGGTCTTAACTACTCGACCTAAATATACACCGTAACACACTTGATGTCATCATTACGGGATTGATTTGTCATATCACCTCATCTGTGGTTAGATAACCATGGTTTCATGTCTATTGCTATAACTGTACAAGACTCCCCGTGATTAGGGTATCTTTACGAATGATGTTATACAATGTTTTGATTTTTCCTTCCTGGGTTCTTTTTCACCCTTGTTGCTAGCTTAGTTCAGTAATTTTGAACAGCTGGTTTATCAAAGTTAATATTGTTCTAATATATATATATATATAATAATATAATAATCAGGGATGAAAGATCTCCGCGATTTCGCTTATTTCCGGGATTTGTCAGTCCCGCAGCACCATCAGCGTAGATCTATACTAATACATGATGCAGATGCTGCAGCACTATCAGCGTATACCACTAATAAATGCTTCAAATGGTGCGGAACTAGTATCAGTGTATACCAATATATATGAAACCCGACTTCCGGAAATTTTCCGCGATTCCCTGACAGTGCTAAACCTATGGGAGAATATCCGCATTTCCGCTTTCTTTACCGGAGACCACTTTCATCCCTGAATAATATATATAAGCAGTTTTTAAAACGCCAAAATATACAAGCAATTAGCAATGCAAATATACATCGTTTCTTCATTAGCGTTCTCTTTCAATCTGTCTTAGAACATAATATTACATGTAACTCTACTTACATATTGAGATGGCTAAGTATCGGCTCAACCAAGTGATAATTAAGTGACTGGTGCATGATTTCCCAATCATAGACTTACTTACAACCGCCCTCTCCACTGGACATACTTGTTAGCCGTGGGCCAGGTTATTTCTTAATGCATATATATAGCCGAGATCACCGTTCCGACTGCGCATGCGCTGAAAACGGCATTTACAGCAAAGCAAATGTGTCTGGCCATTGAGTTTGCCGATATGCGTAGGCCAAAACTTAGATTTTATTCAAAATGAATAGAAATACATAACAATTTGGCATAAACACGCATGCACACATGCAATATAATGATCTGATGAATATAGCTAGGAAAAAACTAGTCATAGATAAATATGTTGAGCTAAAAAAACATATAATTCCACACAAAACAATCAGTGATATCCACATCACCATTATTAATTCTTGTTCTAAATATTAAAATGCCAAATGTGTCAACATACACTTGTTTCCGAGAAATATATAACCAATATCTGATATCTTATATAAAATCTCATATGGGCTACTCTCACGTTTTAGGGGTGCTTTCCCAGGTGGATCCCATTCTCCATTACAGTCTTCCGAGCGTGGGTTGTCAAGGGGAAGCTAGAGACCTTGGGAGGTTATGGGTTCAACCCCCAACAAATAAGATAAACCAAAGGCTTGTCACAATCTCACCAGACGCTAGGAATTGTGCTAGGATAGAGCAAGGACTATTACTTCAGTGTCAGGATAACGTGACTGTGTGGGATAGCGGGTCATGGTGCCCGAGGTTCGCTATCGCAGTGGGGCAGTACTATAAAGCCGCGATGAGTGCGTGCTGTCATAAGTCGGTACCCGTTCTGATATGTCTTCATGTGTTATTAGGACGTAAACCCCAATCATTCACTCACTCAATCCTGGGTGCTACTGAACTGTTGTAGTATTTATTCAACACTCAAGACTGAATGGAAAATTTGTGAGCGAAGCATTGGGGTGGAGCCTCTTTTTCACTGTTATGCTAGGTGAAGTTTATATAAGGCATGAACATGCTCTTTGATGTCTCATATATCAGGTTTGATGCAACTTTTAAAATGTTGCATTTGAGTGAAGGCACCAAATGTTTCGGATCTCTGAAAGAGATGGAAGTGAATTGAGACTATATTCAAAAGATTTTGAGCGAATCAATTTTCTGCGAACTTCTTAAAAACCCTATTTGATATTTTAATTCATAGCTATGTGTACGGGTAGTAGGAGATCATTGGAAAATCTGTGTCTAGATTACCTATATTGTGTCCATTACAAGGGAGGGGTTTGTATCCAACTGGTTTTTGCTCACCCAGCCTACAGCGCCTCATTTGACCCTAGCGGAGGAAGAGGTACAATGCGGAAGTAACAGGTACATACAACTTCCGGTATTAGCAGTGGTTGTGCAAATATTAAGCACTAACAGGGCTACTACACCGAACATTGAACCTACGTCTGGCTTTCTGGAGGAGTGTCTTAATCTCTAATCCACTGAGATCACCCGATTCTTGCTAATAGCAGTGTGCAACATTGTGATCATTGCCACGTTCAAGGTATGCTTCGGAGGTGCGTCGGAGATATTCTGGATGTCGCGTTAGTCTGAACGACTTTAGCTGTCGGGTGACTCGAAAATGGCTGCCTCCATAGGGTGCAGCCATTTGCAATTGAAAAGAACAGCTCTAATTGACTGAAATCACTGAATCCGGTGGCCATTTTGGAGGCCCTTTTTGCCTCCTATGTGAAAAGCGTGACATCTCGGAGTCGGCTCTGAGGCGCACCCTGAACACAAATAGGCCAAAAAGATGTCACAGAGCCGTCTCGGTGTCGACTTTGAGGCGTACCCGAATGTTGCCCAGGTGTACTTAAGGGTTAATATGTGGGGAAAAAACCCACAACAAAACCTGTCTATATGTTATCCGAAAGGTTGTGATTTATGACATTTTCATATTTCATCAATTCGCTCTTTCCTGTCTCAGTGCTGCATGTGTGCAGTGTGATGTTTATTCAAACTGGAAGTGCTGACTAGTATTTCGGAATACAGAAGCGGACCAATATAATAACTGAAAACGGCTACACTCAATATCAGTCGACAATGTAATCAGCTGTGGGATAAGTGGTGCATGATATGGAAATTGCATATATGGGATGTCGTTCAAAGCTACTAGATTTCAATCATGTTTCTGCATTCTTTTCTGTGTCTTCCTAAATCTACTGATAAATCTAAATCTAAAATCATTGTGCTGAAAACGTTGAACATAGTTACTCCCTATCAGCAATGACCATTTATTTCACGCAGACACACATACATAGATATACACATACATACACACATACATACACACACATACACATAAAATCAAGCCCTCCTTCCGCTTGGTGACGACTGATCATACTAGGCAGGATACTGGTCTGCCTAGATCGATTTTTAAAACCAGGTCTTCCTTTCCAGTATGGACGAGGCTATTTGCAGACCTGCTTTGCTCTGCGAATTAGCGGAAGAATGATTATTATTCGCAGAGCTGCTTTGCTCTGCGAAATAGCAGAGGAAGAATTATTATTCACAGAGCTACTCTCACTCTCAAATATCTTTTACAATACATACAGAATTTTCTAAAATTGCAACCAAAGCAAAAGGCAAAATAATTATGCACATGCACATACGCATGCACAGTAAAATAATGCATGCTGATTGGTTGATTTCAGCTCTGCAAATTACAATATTGGCGGCAATAATACGCAGAGCAGTGAGCAGCTTTGTGAATAGCCAGTGTGTTCCGGTATTGTACTGAAGGGGTATCACCTGAGGCGGTGAGGGGTGAGGGGTGGCCGTTATCTATGGGTGGAACAGGGTGGCCGCTAGCCATGGGTGGAACAGTCCACCATCGGGACTATTCTTTCTAGCATGCTTCCACCTGTCGATACTTCTTATCGACAGGGACCACCACTGTGTGGTACGTGTCTATATATATTTTTTAACTACCTTGAAACAACTGGTGGCAACAGCCCGAGGTAATTACTAATATAAAATTCTCAAACCAACTAGCGCGCCCACCGGTGGCGAAACGGGGAGCGAGGCACCGCTACGGTCACTCGACCCTTGTACTGCGCGTGTAGCGCCGTCGGGAGCCAATCACCCCGCACCCCGCAATAGTTGGACTGAAAGACACCATATCCAAGCTATCACGGGAGTGGAGGGTCCCAGCCCGCGGGGGGGGGGGGAGTATGCTGGTACCAGCCCCCCAGCCCCCCACCCCCAACGGAGGGGGGAGTAGGGGGAGGGGAGGACCAATACAGAGCTCATTACACGCGATAAAGGGTTTATCAATATCCATATATATTGCTTAATAACCTGCTTAAGTAATAATTTGTTCAAATATCTTTTCCAAAGAGAAGGCAGTCGGGGCCATACTCTCAAACTAGTAAAACCCAGAGCCATTTCAAAGTTAAGGCAACACAGTTTCTCAAACAGGATCATAAATATATGGAACAGTCTCCCACAAAATGTTATTGATGCCGAGTCAATAAATTCATTCAAGAACAGATTAGAAAAGGCATGGGCTGATGATCCAGGGAAATTTGACCCCTTATTCACCACATGCTACTAATTACTCCTTGTGTTGCTTATTTACTTGCACTCAAGCAAAAATGAGAGACAAATAAGTGTTCACACTTCCTGTCTACCATTCGCTATTTCGCTAAATTATTTACATTGCTATTCAATTAATGATCTCCAATCACTCATAAACTCATCTTGCAATATCAGGTCTAACCATTGATAGTTGAGGATACACCAACTATTTATAAGTGACTTCATATATATATGAGCATATAATCACTAGTAACTCTAGATTTTGCCAAGTGTAGGCCTACTTTGAAGTCTGAAATGTTGGCAGTGATTTGTTGAAGGTGATTTCCTTCCTGTGATTACTACATGTACCTGTTATTGTTGATATAATTGCACTTTGGTGTAATCGCGCTTTGTTGTGAACGGCTCTGGATTTGGATTAACATGGTCAGTTTTGTATCCTGGCAAATACTTTCCTGCATGGTATATTATATACAGTCTGTTTGTATTTGAATACCAAGCCAAGAATGATATATAGACGTATTTCCTGTGACGTCATCATAGATAATTAGGTGTGGGCGCAGGCAACCTGGCTGCAAAACAACACCGGGCTGCACTGCAAACTCAAAGGCCATGTGCAATCCTCATACAGAAAAAGTTAAATATCTCTAAAATCGTGGCATCTAGAAACAAACCGCTTGGCACACAAACAGGTGAGATGTTTCATGAATAGATTATATTAAATTTATGTTTATTTTCTGTATTTCTATTAATTTTGAATAAAATTGAAATTTTGCACGCCGAGTATCGGAAAACTCAATGGCTGTGTGTATTTGTTTTCCAGCCACGGTGCGCATGCATACACAATGTTTGTAAACACTGAAAGGGGTATATTCATCCATCTAAGAAGAATTAAGCTAAGGCACTACAGGCAACTCCAAAACCAACTTTTTTTTTTTAACTGCATACCCTGGTACTGATAGTGATACATTTGTCCACATAGTTGTGCAATTTACAGAACTGGCAATGATAGTCCATATCTAACTTCTTAACGCAAGGTTACGAATGATATGCAACCAAATGCTATTCTATTTGATACGTTTCTATTAAATGTCCTAGATTTGAAAAAAATTAAAACATACAAAAAAACACGCTGATTAAATAGGTAATATTTGTAACAATTATGTAAAAGCAATGATACTGATATTCTTATGAACATATGACCGTGTTGTCATTTCATTATACTAATAACACTTTAATCTGTTAAGGCTAATAAAAGTTAATAAAACTTGACTATTTGAATATCAAATATGTTCAAAATCGTTTTGTCTCCCCAGTAGGCTTACATCGAACCTAAAGGAACACTAAAGTTGCAGTCCAATGGTTTTGAGTTTCTGATATTTTCTGAGATAGATATATTAGGTTGATCGCTATAATCTACCTTACTTTAAAGCTGCATAGTCCGATGAAATATCAAATTTAAAAAACCAAGCCAATTATCTAGATTTGATTTTACATATCTAACTTAGATACTGATGCACTTATTAAGCATTTGTTTCTGCGTAGAAGACAATACTGAGTCAATTTAACAGAACCTGTTACTGCAGAAGTCTATGGTGTCAGAGTTTTGGCAAGCCTGCCAAATTAATTTTGGCAATCACGCCACAACTCTGACACCATAGGTTTCTACAGTAAGAAGTTCTATTAAATTGACTCGATCTTCCCTTCTAGGGACAAATGTTGAATAAATACACCATTATTTAAGTTAGATGAGTAGAATCAAATCTACATAATTCTTTTGGTTTTGAAAATTTGTTTTCATCGGACTATGCAGCTTTAAGACATGACCCAAATATCATGGATAACCGGATATGTAACTAGAAGAAACACCAAGTGGAGGATTACCTTGATATTTGATTCGGAAACAAGTGTCTGACCGAGTTTCTACTGCAGTTTGATATTGCAGTGCTTTTGAGTATTTCCTATTAGCAACCAAATGGACAACAAAGGACTCGTTCTTAAATCGGAACTCTTTTTTTTTTTGGTCCATTACTTTAAGCAGGGGAAATTTCAGTCATAGACGACTGGTCTTCCTCATTCCACTGCTGGTCGATAGAAAGCCTGAGCCTACACTTTTACCGACCCAACGGATTTTTAACCTCCCACACCACATAGACATGGTATGAGAGCAACCGGCCTTTGATGACGCTGTAAGTTATACACAGTGGTGGAAATCCAAATTGGCAGAGCTGGGGGCACGGGGAATCAAACCGCCGACCCTCAGATTAGGAGTCTGACCTAGAAAAAAGTCAGACTCTAACCACTCCGCCACAGAGAACGCCATGCTTATTATTAGTATTATTATATTTGACTACTCCTGCTCGATATTATTAACGCATTTTAACTTATTTGTTCACATTCTATATTAAATGACATCCCCCCCATCTCTAAAAATAAATATAATTTCTTTAAAAAATCTGCTGCATCATTCCACGTAGGCCTACCTGTTCCCCAAACCTAATCTTCTTTCAATATATTCAAAACAAGTACACACATTATTTTTCATGAAAGTAGTGTAACATTCTTCACCCCGTCTCAGGTTAATGTAATACTGGATACATCTTTTATCTATGCAAGGACTAGTCAGCTCAGTGTAAGGAAATGATGTCATGCCATGGCATCGGTGGCCTGGTCTCCCAATGCAATGGTCCATCATAATAAATAGGTAATATTTGTAACATACCCCGGTTCCCCGTGGGGAACCGGGGTAGAATAGTTTCCTTGCACCCCCTTGCAGATCGTAAAAGGCGACAAATGGGGCGGCTTGTTTGCCGTGAGTCGCGACTCGTGTCGGTGGAGGAAGGGATCCTGGTGCATGAGGACTGCAAGGGGCCAAGGCTCCTTGTAGACCAACACTTCACTTTGGCCTCGACTTCATCTAGGCGAGAGGTTGGAATGGCCCGTTCCAATCAATCGGCTGGTCATGCCAAGCCTTGGGTAGATTAATGGAGAATGGATATATATATAGTACAACAACTGTATTTATATTTATATTTACACAATTACCAAGTCATTCTTCACTTCCTAGAAGGCGGTGGCTAGGGTCAATCTAGTACTGGTTATGCTTTTTTTGCCTCCATGCTAGCGTATATTATCCTCGTATCCCTGGTGTGTATCTGTCGGTTACCACAGTGCTGCACACCCCAATTTTGAGGGCTCCGTGGTGGGTGGGGAGCAAGGATGATGAACCAAAAACAACTCAAAACCCCCCAAATAATAAGAAAAGATTACCAGACACGGAAATGAAATAGGACTCTGATTCGGACTCACGTCCGAACGCTGATGATTGGCCACGGTTCATTATGATTGAATCATTGAATAACGAGGCATCAGTTGCCAAACTTTCCCCTTTTGCCATTCACAAGGGCATTATGGGAATTGCTGGCACAGTCAAAGACGTGAAGAAACTACGAAGTGGACATATTCTGGTGGAGTGTGCTAAGAAAGCGCATGCCGACAATCTGCTACGTGCAAGCACGCTAGCAGGCGTCGGCATCAAGGCTTCTCCTCATCGAACTCTCAACTCTAGCAAAGGAGTAATCCGGACTAGAGATCTTGATGGTGTTGATGAGGATGAGATAGCACATGAGCTCAAGTCTCAAGGAGTGTTAAACGTACGAAGAATAGTTATAAAGAGGGATAACAAGTCCATAAAAACAGGGACATATATCCTCACGTTTGGCAAGCCTTTTCCGCCCAAGAATTTGAAAATTGGATACCTTAGTTTGAATGTGGATGTCTTCATCCCAAACCCACTTCGATGCTTCCAATGCCAGAAGTTTGGTCATGGCAAGGATAGATGCAAAATGAAATCATCTGTTTTAAGTGTGGTCAAAAAGGTCACGACAACACCAGTTGTCAAAACCAGGCAAAATGTTCCAATTGCCTGGGTGACCATATGGCCATATCTAAAGACTGTCCTGTCTGGAAAAAAGAAAAGCTAATTCAGCAGATCAAGACTGAGAAGCGGCTAAGCTACCCAGAAGCTCGAAGGCTGGCTGAGGTGAATACTCCGTCGCCAATCACCAAGAGCTATGCTGCGGCAGCCAAAGCCTCCAACAGGACAATTGAATGCCAGACTGAACTGACGTGGTTGACTGGAGGGAAGCCCACTGCCTTCACCCCAGTCCCAAATCCGACGCCGGTTTCGATCAAAAGTAATAATAGTAATACTGGTATTGCGGTGCAGACGCTGGCCGAGCCGGCAATGCCCAAAAAGAAGAAGAATTTGTCGGACCGAGTTCCGAAGGGATCTTTGACCCCTACGGACAAAACGTCCAGGGGGTCATCGATCTCCAAAAACTTAACATCAAATAGATATCGGGCGCTGGCCGATATTGAGGTGCCTGAGACTGTGGAAACCCGCAGTCGAAGTCTCTCCCTCAAACCAAAGGCGAGGGGGAGAACACCTGTCACTGCTCCAAAATGACAGTGACAGGTGCATCTCTTATTCAATGGAACTGCCGAGGTTTTAGGAGCAACATCGATGAGTTGTCTCTTCTTTGTTGCAACCTCAATCCACTCGCTGTTTGCCTACAAGAAACTTATATAAAAGCTTCTGAGAGTTGTAGTCTTAAAGGCTACACCATTCATAACAAGCACGCACCAGATGGAGACCGAGCCGCTGGCGGCTCCTCCATCTCGGTCAGACGTGATGTGGTGTGTACGCCAGTGGCGTTAGACACAACACTACAGGCTGTAGCTGTTCGTCTGACGCTGCATAAGACTGTAACTCTCTGTTCCATTTACATTCCTCTGAGCTCCGTTCTCACTTTACAAGAACTGGACGCCCTTGTGGACCAGTTACCGTCCCCATATTTACTTATGGGTGACTTTAACGGCCACAACCCATTATGGGGGGGGGGGACAATAGGAACGCTAAAGGCAAGAGAATTGAGGACCTTGTGGCCGCTCATGCTCTGTGTGTATTGAACGATGGTTCATACACATATTTGCATCCCGGCTACGGAACATATTCCGCCATCGATCTCAGCATTGTAGAACCAGAACTGGCGCTGGACTTTTCGTGGAGGGTCTGGGATGACCTCTGCGGGAGCGACCACTTTCCAATTATTCTTAATTGTGGGGGGGCATCTCCCATAGAGCGAGAGAGGAGCTGGCGGCTTTGTAAAGCCGACTGGCCCACCTTCCAGACCCTATGTTGCGAGAAGTTCACTCCAGACATCAGTGACATCGATGCCTTCACTGAGATGCTGAGATGGATCGCGGAGAAAACTGTTCCGAAGACCTCGGCAACTCCCAAGCGTTTGACGCCTCCATGGTTAGATGACGGCAGTAGGAGGGCTATTAAGGAACGAAAGAAAGCTCAGCGTAAATTCCACAGGAGACCGTCTGCTGAAAATCTGGCGCTCTTTAAAATTCTGCGCGCTCGCGCTCGCAGAACAATCAAAGAAGCGCGGAGGCAGTGTTGGAGACAATTTGTTTCTAGCATCACCATGCACACGCCGTTGGGCAAAGTATGGACAATGATCAGAAGAATCAAACGAAGGGGAGGTGATTCTTCTGTAGTCCAGCACTTGAAACACAATGGCACCATTCTCACATCACTCGACGAAATAAGTGAAGAATTGGCTCGCACCTTTGCTGGGAACTCGTCTTTGGCAAACTGCCTCCCGGGCTTTCGGGTGGTCAAGGAACGCCAAGAGCAAAAGCTCTTGGACTTTTCTTCCGATGGCGAGGAGCACTACAACTCCCCATTCAGTATGGATGAGTTGAGGTGTTCTTTGGAAAGCTCGCATGACACAGCAGTTGGACCTGATGGAATTCATTATCAATTTTTGAAACATCTCCCTGAACATGGACTGAGACTGTTGCTTCAACTCTTCAACAACATCTGGGAGTCGGGTGTCGTCCCGGCCTCTTGGCGGGAGGCGACAGTAATACCGATTCCCAAACCTGGTAAAGACCAGAGTGAAGCCCACAACTATCGTCCCATAGCCCTTACAAGCTGCATCTGTAAAACCATGGAGCGCATGGTAAACAACCGCCTCGTCTGGGTACTGGAGTCAGGACACCACCTGTCCAACCTTCAATGTGGCTTCAGACGGGGCCGCAGCACCCTCGACCATTTGGTGTGCATGGAGACCTTCATAAGAGATGCTTTCCTTAAGAAGGAGCACGTTGTGGCTGTCTTTTTCGACCTCAAAAAAGCCTATGACACAACGTGGCAGCATGGCATCATGGAGGATCTTCATGCGATTGGCCTTCGTGGCCATTTGCCAATTTTCATCAGGAACTTTCTAGCCTTCAGGCATTTCCGCGTCCGT
The DNA here is from genome assembly GCA_030323885.1 of Branchipolynoe longqiensis. Taxonomy (NCBI): domain Eukaryota; kingdom Metazoa; phylum Annelida; class Polychaeta; order Phyllodocida; family Polynoidae; genus Branchipolynoe; species Branchipolynoe longqiensis. The sequence continues at coordinate 63,834,300 of CM059193.1, read as the reverse complement.
GTCAAGACTACCTATTCCCGCCTACACTCACAGGAACTAGGAGTACCTCAAGGCAGCATACTGGCCGTGACCCTTTCGGGGTCAAGGTCAATGGTATTGCTGCTGCTGTAAAGCGGGGGGTCTCCTGTAGTCTTTTCGTGGACGACTTTTGTTTTATATTACAGCGGTGCTAACATGAATGTCATAGAGAGACAGCTACAACCAAGCATAAATGGGATCCATCGATGGTCAGTTCTGAACGGTTTCAAATTTTCCAAGACCAAAACAGTCTGCATGCACTTCTGACTGCTGCGTAGAATACATGCGGAACCGGAGCTGACCCTGGATGGGGATCCCATTAAAGTCGTTGAGAAAACCAAATTTCTGGGCCTCATTCTCGACGCAAAACTGTCTTTTGTGCCACATATAAAGTACATGAAAACAAGATGCCTGAAAGCGCTGGATATTCTGAGGGTGCTGTCCAGCTCAGAGTGGGGAGCGGACAGAGATGTTCTGCTCTCCGTGTTCAGAACCTTGGTTCGTTCACGAGTGGATTACGGCAGCATAGTATATGGTTCCGCAAGGAAATCATATATTGGGCTGCTAGACACGATCCACCACAAGGGACTGCGCTTGGCCCTTGGGGCCTTCCGCACCTCACCAGTTCAGAGCCTTTATGTCGAAGCCAATGAACCATCACTTAATAACAGGAGAATCAAACTGGCCATGCAATATGTAGTCAAGATAAAAACTAATGCATTGAATCCTGCACACAAGTGTCTATTCGAGCAACATGACGAATCCGGGTATGAAGCCAGGCCAAATTACATCCGGCCACTGAGGCTCCGAATGAAACCTCATTTGGAGGCCTTAGGCGTGGATTTGGACGTGTTGGAGGATGCCAAAGTCCCAGAACATCCCCCGTGGTCGTTGAGAAAGCCATCGGTTATCCTCCGACTCACGGAACTGAGGAAATCTGGGACACATCCACTCGAGTACAAAGGACTGCATGCAGAGATTCTAGGCCAGTTTGCAGACCACCTCTCCATATATACTGATGGTTCGAAAGACCAAAGCCGGGTAGCTGCTGTGGCAGTCTGCCAATGGGAAAAATTTGGTGTACGTTTGCCCGATCAGAGCTCGATTTTCACTGCAGAAGCCCGAGCACTCCATCTCGCTTTGGAGGTATCGAGGTATCCAACCACACTAACTATGTTATATACAGTGATTCGTTCTCTTGCCTCCTGGCTGTTGCTGGACTGAAATCGATTCCCCTTATTTCTAGCATCGGTCATTTATAGAATGAACCAACTGACATACAGATGGGTATGATATCCACCTGTGCTGGGTGCCTGGCCCCCCCCCGCATGTGTAGGGGGCTTATTTATCCCGGTGGGGGTGGGGGGGGTGGGGGGTGGCCATGCCGGCATACAAGGAAACGAACAAGCTGATCGGGCTGCGAAGAAGGCCCGGAACTGTGATCTTGAACCGTGTCTGATCCCTCACTCTGATCTGAAACCACTAATAGCCACCCACAAAAAATCCAAATGGCAACATGAGTGGGATGAAAACATTAATAAACTTGAGGAAATTGAACCATCTGTGGGAAAGCCACCACAGACTCATGCGGGAGGTCGGCGGGACCAAGTGGTCCTTAGTCGCTGCCGTATTGGCCACTCGTGGCTTACACATGCTTTTCTGCTCAAGGGGGAACCTCCCCCTGAATGTATTGGGTGTCAGTCCCCTCTGACACTCAAACACATTTTACTAAGTTGCGTTGATTTTTTGGCCCTGCGCCAACAGTTCTACACTGCAGACAGTATGCATGACCTTTTTACTAAGGTAAAACAGGAAAACATTTTAGCCTTTTTGAGGGCAGCTGGACTGTACCACCTTATATAGTTTACTAAATGGATTCTATTAATTATTAATGAAACTTTTCTTTTTCTATGGGAATTTGTTTCCCTTGACCACAGATATATGATTGTGAGCTTTCTAATTTAATTGTGTCTATTGGTCACATAATTGATGTCGCTTTTTACATGTAAAAGCGATGGTTTGAACAAAAAACAAACATTTCTCGCCGTGAATATGGCCTATGCTGCCGACACGGCGTAAAGCAACCACCAATCAATCAATCAATCATAATAAAATCACCACGAGTGTGTACAGTAGTCAGTATTGCGACAAGTCGGTGTACCCGTCCTAATATGATCTTGAATGTTGCTACGACGTAAAAACCGAAACGAACAAAACTTCAGTCATACTAGTAGCTCTGATCAAAGACCCTATAATATATATCATAGGGGCTTTGCTCTGATATATATACCATAAGTTAAAGCTCTGGGGCCATATGCAGGAGTCGGTGTTACCGAGCCAAAACGCGTTTAGAGGGGATTTCTGGTTTAGCGCCGAAAAGTCGGTATGCGGGAGGCGGTGTTACGCTAACACCGCGCGTTTAAGGTCCGCAACACTAACCCCATTTCATAGCACGTTTAAGGATGGTGTTAGTGTTAGGTTATGCCCAAATCTATTCAATGCCATCATATTTAACAGAATTAAATACGCAATAAGTGAAATTTGATCAATTTAACCATAAAAGCGTACCCATATTAACGCTATCGCCGCATTGGCGGCGATATTAATAGTGTCGAATCGACGAATGTAAAGTAAACAAATCGCCGCCACCGCCGCGTCGACGTCGACAAGCATACTGGCCGACGACGAGGTATTAGGCCCAAAACTATTCAATGCTATCATATTTAACAGAATTACATACGCAATAAGTGAAATTTCATCAATTTAACCCTAAAAGCGAACCAATATTAACACCACCGCCGCATTGGCGGCGTTATTCATATTGTCGAATCGACGAATGCAAACAAAACAAATCGCCGCCGCAGTGCTGGCTGGTGCCCGGTGTCGCAGTTTGAGCGCCCTGCCAGTGGTTGTATACTTTTTTTGTAAAATAGATTTAAAAGCTTTCATTGGGTCGATTAAAAATATCTTAATGCGCAATTGAAGAGGAAGATCTGAAGTATTTAATGTAACCTAAGAGCAATTTACTCTGAAAGTATTAAAACAGAGATAATAGTGTAAGTTGGGATATTCTGAGTGTCAGTGCCGATTAGGTGGTGCTCGCCGGGAACCGGCTGCAGGGGATTCACGTTTAGCTAACACACACCGTTTAGGCGCTCCTGCATACGGCGTGACATACTTCGCGTGGGCGGTAATAGCTAAACGCGTTTACCGGCTAACACCAACCGACACTATCACCGACTCCTGCATATGGCCCCAGGTGGCGCCACCTAGTGTAACGAGGCGTCTAGAAAATGGTTGCCAGACCCTGGTTAGTTTGTCGCGAGTTCGTGTGGACTTAGGACTCATACCTATGTGAGTATTCCGTTTTTAACCCGGTATTTTGTGACAATTTCGACCTCTTTATATCGTGTCGACCGCTATTAGTACTTAGGAGATTTTAACACTTTCACAGTCGGGATTGTCGCCGGCTAATGTACTGCAGCCCGGCGATTTTGTGTGTTTGTGGTCATATAATTGTCACTGTCACTGTGTCAGCACTGTGTCTGTGAATCACGGAATCACTGAATGGACGTCTTGAAAATTATACCATTCTGGACTTTAGAAGGATTTAAAGTCATCTATATATTTGTGATCCAACAGTACTCCGCCGTCCCCACCTTTTCCTCTACCATCGCAGTCTCAGGATAGTGGATCCTACACGTCCCAAACTAGTAATATGTAACTTCAAAATACATATTTTAGAATGAGGAAGTAATAACTGCGATCCAAACTTGAAGGCAGTGTGGTGATCACCCACATGTACTCACATATACTCACTTAGTATAATGATGATACTTAGATAACAGATTCACCCTGTACTTGTAGTACACGGGTGAATGACAACATAGTCTAAATACTGGCAAAAATCGCTTTAGTATGGAACAGGAAGTAGAATGCCTGGCTCCAGTATCAAATGGGCACATATATTGGCACAGAGTTGGTGAAATGGGAGAGAATGCAAAAAGACAAGATGGCAGCCATAGAACGCCGTCGATTTCACCTTTAAATTCTATTAAACTATATTTTTTATGATATTTTTCAACTCAAAGGTAGCGGGGAAATATGAAAACATATAAAGAATAAATGTTGCTTCTTAGATTGTGAATTTAGGCTCTCATTGCATTTCCCTGCTTTTTCGACAGCGTTTATATAGCGTTGGTATTCACCCGTGTACTGCAAGTATGGGGTTGAATCCTTTATCTAGATGATACTGTATAAGTGTATTGTATATCCACGTTCTCTGGTGAAATTGAGCCCCCAATAAATACATTATTATGAACATAAAATAAAATGACCGATGGCACACATTTTTGTACCAATCCTGGATATTGTGTATTCTCTATGTCGGCGTGACGTCACAGCCCCGGAAACTAGCACGCGAATGGTAAAACACTGCAGTGATTTGTGCTGCAGCAATGCTATGTCTATGCAGAACATTTATTTTTGCAAAATAAATTTAAAAGCTTTCATTGGGTCGATTAAAAATATCTTATTGCGGGATTGAAGAGGAAGATCTGAAGTATTTAATTTAACCTAACAGCAATTTCCTCTGAAAGTATTAAAAACAGATAATAGTTAAAGTTGGGATATTCTGAGTGTCAGTGCCAGTGGTAGCCTGACTGGATCATGGCCTCAAAAACTATTTTCATTGGTTTGACTCGACCAGGGTTCGACCCCACGATCTACCAGCACGGGAGACGGACGCTCTAACTCATTTGGTCATCCCGTCTGGTCCGACATTGAGGGAGCTTGTATCTAGGACTTTGACAGCATTTTGATTTTGTGGTACTGATGTCACACTATTGGTACACAACTTCTGAGAACGGCCCATTATATATGCACCTGGTCACGTACACCGATCAGTAATAGAACATTTGCATTCCCCCTTTGCTGAATATCGGAATATTTTACATCAGTATTCCGTTCAGTGTGACGACAAATGTTTAATAAAAAAAAGTGCACAAGTATCTAAGTTAGATATATAGAATTAAATCTAGATTTTTGTTTTTGTTTTGGAAATTTGATGGTTTCATCGGACTCTGCCCATTTAATAAGTGTATAAACCTAATTAATAGACAAGAATAAGTGCAAACTTGTGCATAAGCAAGATCGGACGGTACACCGCCCTTTTATTCTCTAACAAGTTATAGCACGCAATTGGCCAGCCCATCAATGGTGTTATTGCGACAATGTGTGTCAACGCGATACACCACTTGAGTCACGTCACGTCGGGCCACTCGCAGAGGCCGGTGTAGCGGTTTGGGGTCTCCGTCGGTTTCAGCTCTACGCTGTCGCTTCTGCGCATGCGCCAAATTCGACCAGGGCTTTCAAACCTCATTTTTTGTATCTTCTTTCTTTTTTTACTATCTCAGGCTTTGGGGCAGGAGATTATTTTAATAATTATTTTTGTATCTCTGAGGGCAGGGGGGGGGGGTAATTCTTGTTTTTTTGTTGTTCCTATCTTGGGAGGGGGAGAGGATTATTTTAATAATTATTTTTGTATCTGAGAAGGGGGTGGGGTGATTCTATTTGTATCTCTGAGAGGGGGGGGGGTTAATTCTTGTTTATTTGTGTTCCTATCTCGGGAGGGGGAGGGGATTATTTTAATAATTATTTTTGTATTTGAGAGGGGGGGTGATTCTTTTTGTATCGCTGAGGTGGGTGGGGGGGGGGTACTTTTATTTATCTATTCATTGATTGTTTTTTTTGTGGGGGGGGGGGGGGGTGTTTTATTCCTTATTTATTGTTTCTATATCTCAGGTGAGGGGGGTGATTATTTTAATAATTATTTTTGTAGATCTTTTTGGCTGGGGGTGAGGTGCGGGGTACTTTTATTTATCTATTCATGGCTTGGTTTTGGGGGGGGGGGTATTTCCTACCCCTATCCACACAGCGGTTGGCTTGTTTTGGGGGGGGGGCTTTAACATTCTTTTAATTTTGTTTCAAATATCTCGGGGAGGGGGGTACTTTTTTCTTTTTTTTTTTACTATCTCGGGAGGGGGGGATATTATTTTAATAATTATTTTTGTATCTCTGAGAGGGGGCGGGTAATTCTTGTTTATTTTTGTTCCTGTCTTGGGAGGGGGAGGGGATTATTTTAATAATCTCTGAGAGGGGACTTCTTAAAGATGCTGTTGGGAGTTCAATATATGTGAACTATTTAGCATTTGTTCAGTCTTATTAATAAATATGAAATATAAATTCTCCCGTGTGTCTTGTTTGTCCGAGTGTGGTGAATTGTGTTCCCGAGATAGTCAAAATATAAAAAAAGAAGTACCCCCCCCCCATATTTAAATACCCCCTCCTGCAGTAGCAAATAGCAGGGATACAAAAAGAATGATTAAAATCATGATTAAGATAACCCCCCCAAGCAAAGAAAAGATGAATAAAAGTCCCCCCCCCCCTCAGAGATAACAAAAAGTATTATTAAAATAATCTCCCCCTCCCGAGATAGTAAAAAAAAGAAGAAGTCCCCCCCCTCCCCGAGATATATGAAATTAAATGAATGTAAAAGCTCCCAAAACCAAGCCAGCCACTGTTTGAATAGAGACAAAACCAAGCCATGAATAGATAAATAAAAGTACCCCCCCTTCAGCGATACAAAAAGAATCATCCCGCCTTCTCAGATACAAAAAGAATTATTAAAATAATCCCCTCCCCGTCCCGAGATAGGAACAAAAATAAACAAGAATTACCACCCTCCTTCTCAGAGATACAAAATAATTATTAAAATAATCTCCCCCCCCGAATAGTAAAAAAAAGAGTACCCCCCTCCCCGAGATAAGTAATTAAAAGATGTAAAAGCCCCCCCCTCCCCCCCCCCCCCCAAAACAACACAAGCAAGCCGCGCTTGGAATAGAGGGAGAAATAACCACCCCCAAACCAAGCCATGAATAGATAAATAAAAGTACCCCCCCCCCCCCACCTCAGCGATACAAAAAGAATCACCCCCCCCCCCTTCTCAGATACAAAAAGAATTATTAAAATAATCCCCTCCCCCTCCCGAGATGACACTATAGTGACAGTATGAGTGCAGCGATTTGCGGCGATCAGCGACGGTTTGAATCTGGCTCGATTTTGAAGCATACTATATGTTTTCTGCACTACGGTAGTGTTCTTATTCGCACGTAAGGACGTTTCATGCAGATGTGACATTGACACTATAGTGACAGTATGAGTGCAGCGATTTGCGGCGATCGGCGATGGTTTGAATCTTGCTCGATTTTGATGCATGCGCAGATGATGCTGTTCGATTTGGACGCATGCGCAGAAGCGATGCGTAGAGCTGAAACCAACGGAGACCCCAAACCGCAGCACCAGGGACTGAGGACAAACTAGGAACAAACTAGCACTGTTATTTATCTCAGTATTCACCTCTGCAATTAACTTACAGATTAACTTACAGATCCTCTTCTGACTGATCTAGGCCCTAATGGGCCTCTAATGCCAGCTCGTTATGGCATAATAGCCTGTTAACAGATTCGGCCTGACTATATATGACCTGTCATAATTTCAGTTGTACCTAGGTACTACCCTCTGGCTACTCGTAGTCCAGGGAGAAGGAAGCACATCCTGGTCCAGCAATTAGCATAATCTACTCACAAAGAGAGGACGTTTGTGGAGTAGATCCGGCAGTTTTTTCTACATAACTACTAAACCAACAGATTAGTATCATTTTTGAATGGATACATTGGTTTAGTTCATGTTAACATTCACATACATCAAGTTTCTTAAACTTTTGATTGAATATTAATTGATTTACAGGTTAATTACGATGTGTCGTAACATCGTTAGAACAGTGTCGTTGTTCTTTGTTATGCCGCCCATTGCCGAACGGAGAGATGTTTGGCAGGAGCCACTTGCATTGTTAGGATTTATTCCTGGGTTTCTTTAAGATTCCCCTATATATTTTAGGCGTACCTCTGAGTCCCGTAGTATTTTCTCCAACTTGTTGGCCACAAAAGCCACAGGTGGGAGAAGTTTATTGGACAGAGTGTGGGAGGCTACCACTACACTGGTCCCTACCCCTCGTTTGATTTCGGTTGGTTGTCCATACCATTTACCTACGACTGGAAAATTAGCCACACGCCTGTGTTAAACCGGTTTAAATACGGTTTTAACACCATTAGACACTTTTGGTAATAATATTTGCTATTTACCAGTGTCATGTTCACCTTGAAAGATTCTTAACCTTTTGGTTTTCGGAGCGGAGTAAGGTGGACGCGCATTGCGATCTCAGTGAAGAAGAAGACCCGTTACCGCTGATAACAGGTCAAAGATCGCCAGAACATAGAGATTCTGAGGAGGCAGGGGGCTCGGAGGCCGGGCCCACTGACCTAGATGAACGGGTCGCGAGGTTGGTGCGGCTCAAGCTGGAGGAATTGCTCCCCGCTAAGCCGCATGCTGCTAGGAGGAAGCAGCCAGTCGAGTCAGAGGACTCGGAGTGGGAAGACTACTCAGACCAGCAGGACTCTTCCGATGAAAAGTTCCAGGAAGAGGTGGTGCTGCCTGTTCATAAGCGAAAGCACAAAAAGAAAGTTTACTTGTCCGACGGGGACGACTTCACCAGGGCGCGTAAAAAGAAGCTGCTGGTGAAGTAACCAAAGAAGTCCAAAAAGACTAAGAAGAGCAAGTCTTCGTCTTCGGACTCTTCGTCCGACTCGTCCTCGACGAATACTGACTCGGACACGGAAATGGCCGGAAAATACACCAAATTAAGTGGTAAGGTGGTCAACAAGATCAAGGACCTAAAGAGAACGAAAGTCCAGACCACCACCATGATGAGGAAGACCATACAAGGTCATTTCCTCACCATCAAGCCGGCGGAGGTAATAATAAAGCTAGCCGAGAAGTTTACGGGGATTAAGGGCATCCCGGAGTCGGTGATCAAGGAAATGGATACCGACATCAAACTTAACGAGGAACGCAAAAAGTTTGAGGCAGCACTTCACACAGCACACAAAGGTGTGCTTGTGGCTCTGACAGCCATCACACATATAGCAAACCGGATGATGTCGGAGAACAAGTTCTCTTCACTTTGTGACGATATGGATGGGGGAATCGCGCTGCTCACTGCTACCAGTAAATTCCTGTCCTATCGGCATTTCGAAAACGAATTACAGTAAAACCTCTCTAACCCACCACCTCCACAGATCGACCACTCCCCTATATCGATCGCTTTATTTGGGTCCCACCAATACCATTTTAACCATATTCTAACTCCCTATACCGTCCACCTCCCTAAATGGACCACTTAAGGTCGGTTCCAAGGTCGGTCGATTTAAAAAGGTTTTACTGTATAGTGGTCATACGGTGAGGACTGACTATACCACTTCACGATTCATTTCCTATCTGACATGAGAGGACGAAGAATCATCTTGGGATATTGAATCCAATGATGATGGAAAGATCAGTTTGCCGACTTGGTTAGAATAGTCCAGTGTAAGTGTTGGGGCTATTTGCATGGCGGCTGTGTGGCTAATTGACTATTTGACTTCACATGGCAGCCGTGACGAGTAGGTAGAGGAGGATAGTGTGTTACTGTTAGGTACAGAGATGAAGGAAGGCAGTAGAATCGGATAAGATGAAGATAGTGGCAGATAGTGTGTTACTGTTAGGTAAGGAAATGATGGGAGTGGGTAAAGGTGGATAGCCTGTAATGCCAAGTACACACCTACCGTATAGGATTCGCGCACTAAAACTCGCGACTCGACCCGACCCGCTTAAAACTGAAAACGGGCTGATTCATTTTTCGAATCGTGAATCGCAATCGTACGCTAGGTACACACCTACCGTTTTAGCCCTAAAAATGAGTTTTTAGTCGTGAATCGCAATCGGTAGGTGTGCTAGGGGAATGCACACCTCACGACTTTTGGGCAGTTTTAGATCGTATACAGTAGGTGGGTGCGGAAAAATGGTAGGTGTGTACCTAGCATAAGGTAAAGTTGGTTGGTTGTTGGAGTTTTACGTCCTGGCAATGTCTAAGGTCATATCAGGATGGGTACCGACTTGTGACAGTGCGCACTCATGGTGACTTTATAGTGCAGCCCCACTGGGAAATCAGGCTGCTGGCACCATGACCCGATATCCCACTCAGTCACATTATCCTGACACTAAGTTAATCAGACCTTGCCATATATCCTATTAATGCCGCGCGCCTGGCTAGGAAGCGACAAGTACACATTTTGTAAGCCATTGATTTGATTTGACCGGGAGTTAGGTAAAGAGGTGAAGGGAATAGATATAGACTGGTAGGTAGTGTGTGTTAGGTAAGGATATGAAGGAAGTCGGTAGAATGGCGTGATGTGTTTTAGGTATGATGACGGTAGTGGTAGATAGTGTGTTATAGCCCTGTCACATTACGATGTTTCTCTCCAACGCGTGTCGATGTGTGTCACTTTTGGGCAAAACGTCGGGAAGCGTTACGTGCGCGCAAAACTTTTGACGCGCGCCAATGTGTGGGTGCAACCGTTACGGGGACGTTAGGCGCACGTCGAGATCTGCTGGACGCACTGGAATAACGTTATGCGCACGCCATGCACGCGTGACAGTCGTTCCCACATGTTGTGCCAAATTGTTGCTTTGTTGTTTTACGTCCTAGCTACATCTAAGGTCATATCAGGACGGCGCGCCAACCTCTTGTTGGTTTTTTTCGCCACGTGTCGACACACGTTGGCCGCACGCTACTAACACGCTGCGCTGACATCGAACCTTTTCCCAAACCGCCGAAAAGTTGGAAGTGTCTCGACGCGTAAAACTTATTTTGCACGTTGACGGCACGCCGGTGAGAAGCGTCGTAATGTGACGGCCATTAGGGAATTAGCGGTGGCAATGGTGAGATGGGAATAACATTCAATATTTTCCCTATATTCCCGTGAAGATGAAATCAATAAAGCAAACAAAGCTGTGACGTGATAGTATGACGCGGTTGTGTGGTTTGTGTCAACTAATGATCAGACTATAAACGATGGTAGACTTTTTTTTATCAGACTAGCATCTTTGATAAACGACACTGCTTTGGCGAGCTTAACTTCATATCAGTTGTTATCTGCAGTAATTGTTTTGGACATCTCCGACTTTAGTCCCGGGGACTCGTTTTAATATTACTTCATCGATCATATATATATATATATATTTTACCTCGGTACTATGCCTCTGGCTACTCGTAGCCCAGGGAGAAGGAAGCACATCCGGGTCCAGCAATTAGCATAATCAGTTCACAGTACCTAAGAAATAATGGGATTATTCAAAAGCCACGGAACTTTAAAGATTGGCTTAGACTAGAGTACAGTTTAATTTTGGTAAAAGTAGACGGGTAGCATTTAGTTTTTTTTCTGACCCCGAGGTTTGTCTGTGTTCTAGTGCAAGTGCAGTAGTGATCGAAGTACAGCTGCACCCACATATCAGGCCATCTACGCTTATCATCCTACACGTTAGATAGAAGCAGTTCCTTCTATTATCAGTTTGTTGTTGTTTTACGTCGTAGCAACATCTCAGGTCACATCAGGATGGGTACCGACTTGTGACAGTGCGCTATCATGGTGACTTTATACTGCTGCCCCAATGGGAGACCAGGCCACCATCACCATGACCGGATATCCCACTCAGTCACATTATCCTGACACTGAGCCAACCAGTCCTTGCCCTATCCTAATAATGTTGAGCGACTGGCTAGGAAGTGACAAGTATCAATTTTTAAGTCATTGGTTTGACTTGACTAGGGTTCGAACCCACGATCCCATAGTCTACCAACATGGGAGATGGACGCTCTAACTTACTTGTGTGGTGAGTGTGTATGGTGGGGGGGGGTGTGGTGGGGGCTTAGGGATGTGGTGGGGGTGGAGGTGTCTGGTGAGTGTTGACGGTGTGTGTGGTGGGGGTATAGGTGGTTTGTGGTGGAGGTGTAGGGGTGTCTTGCAGAGCGGCACCTCACAATCTTTAGCATCCCTAAACCCCCATAACATACCTACACCCCCACCACAGCCCTAAACCCCCACCTCACACAACTATACCCCCTACACCCCATGACACACACTTGTACCCCTTACACCACCACCACACACTTACACCCTCACCACACACCTACACCCCACCACACACACCACACCGACACCACCACACACACACACCTACACCTTCACCACACACACACCTACACCCTCACCACACACACCTACACCTCAACCACACACACACCTATACATACAGGGAGTGCACTTACATATATACACAGGATAGGTGCAACAACTATACAGCACATAGCTTGTACAGGACCAATGTCGTGGGGGTGATGAAAATGGGAAATATTGCGCCTAGAGTGGGACTTGAACCCACATCTCTTTGCATTCCGGGCCAGTGTGCTAACCATTACACAACCTAGGCTCCCTGATGTCACCACACTACCCACACCTACCTGTCTATACGGCTCCTTGCCTGAGAGGTCAGTGCAGACCACTACACTAGCATGCGAGACCTCTTTACAAATGTAATTTTAACATACTTTTTTTTTTTTACTTAGAGTTTCTAAAAACTACTGGGCTATATCACCTCCAGTAATTTTGGCCATTTTTTGTGAGTTAGATTTTACTGTCAGTTGATACAAGCCCAATCCAATGACTTCAAAATCTGCTTGTGAATGTGATTGACAAGAGTGAAAGAATAGATACCACTAGCTTTTCACCGTGACTATGGCCCTTTCTGACTTTCATCATCATCATCATGCTGTCGGCCGCGATGCGACAAAGACTGCTTTCATTACTTGACTGCCACTCTCCATTTAGCTCTCTGCTGTGAGAGTTGCGTCCATGAGTCGGTCTTAATGTCTCTCAGCTTCAGGTGAGCCATCAGTAATCAATCAATAACTTCATTGTCCTGGACTGAGATGCCAATCTCAAGGTCCAGACAACTGATGTCTTACCAGGCCGATTCGGTAGAGCATGGGCCTCGCGTGCGGAAGGTCGGGAGTTCCCGGTCGAGTCAAACCAATGACTTTAAAATTGGTTCTTGTCGCTTCCTAGCCTGGCATTTGACATTAATAGGATAGGGTAAGGACTGGCTAGCGTCTTAACCATTAGACTATCTAGGCTCCCTGATGCAATCACCCTTTCCTCGTCTGTGTGGCTCCTTGCCTTAGAGGTCAGCGCATACTACTACTAGTAACTACAATAATATGGCTGAGTCGAGTGTCAGGTCATGGTGCCGGTGGCCTGGTCTCCCAATGGGACAGTACTAAAAAGTCACCATAATTGTGCACTGTCATAGCCTGGTATTACCTTAGATGTTGCTAGGTGTAAAGACCCAAAACAAAATTAAACAAACCTCTGTATCATTCCTAGGGCCACAAGGATTGGGACAATACAGACGCCTGATATAACCTTAGATGTTGCTAGGTGTAAAGCCCCAACGCACAATTAAACAAGCCTCTCTGTCGTTACTAGGGCCACTGTCTAGGCCAAGGAATGGGCAATACAGACGCCTGATATAACCTTAAATGTTGCTAGGTGTAAAGCCCCAACGCACAATTAAAGAAGCCTTTGTGTCGTTAATAGGGCCACTGTGTAGGCTAAGGAATGGGACAATACAGACTCCTGATATAACCTTAAATGTTGCTAGGTGTAAAGCCCCAACGCACAATTAAAGAAGCCTTTGTGTCGTTAATAGGGCCACTGTAGGCTAAGGAATGGGAAAATACAGACACCTGATATAACCTTAAATGTTGCTAAGTGTAAAGCCCCAACACACAATTAAAGAAGCCTTTGTGTCATTAATAGGGCCACTGTAGGCTAAGGAATGGGACAATACAGACACCTGATATAACCTTAAATGTTGCTAGGTGTAAAGCCCCAACGCACAATTAAAGAAGCCTTTGTGTCGTTAATAGGGCCACTGTAGGCTAAGGAATGGGACAATACAGACACCTGATATAACCTTAAATGTTGCTAGGTGTAAAGCCCCAACGCACAATTAAACAAGCCTTTGTGTCGTTAATAGGGGCACTGTAGGCTAAGGAATGGGACAATACAGACTCCTGATATAACCTTAAATGTTGCTAGGTGTAAAGCCCCAACGCACAATTAAACAAGCCTTTGTGTTGTTAATAGGGCCACTGTGTAGGCTAAGGAATGGGACAATACAGATGCCTGATATAACCTTAAATGTTGCTAGGTGTAAAGCCCCAATGCACAATTAAACAAGCCTTTGTGTCGTTAATAAGGCCACTGTGTAGGCCAAGGAATGGGACAATACAGACTCCTGATATAACCTTAAATGTTGCTAGGTGTAAAGCCCCAACACACAATTAAACAAGCCTTTGTGTCGTTAATAGGGCCACTGTGTAGGCTAAGGAATGGGACAATACAGACTCCTGATATAACCTTAAATGTTGCTAGGTGTAAAGCCCCAACGCACAATTAAACAAGCCTTTGTGTCGTTAATAGGGCCACTGTTTAGGCTAAGAAATGGGACAATACAGACACCTGATATAACCTTAGATGTAGCTAAGTGTAAAGCCCCAACAGATAATTAAACAAGCCTTTGTGTCGTTAATAGGGCCACTATGTAGGCTAAGAAATGGGACCATACAGACTCCTGATATAACCTTAAATGTTGCTAGGTGTAAAGCCCCAACGCACAATTAAACAAGCCTTTGTGTCGTTAATAGGGCCACTGTAGGCTAAGGAATGGGAAAATACAGACACCTGATATAACCTTAAATGTTGCTAGGTGTAAAGCCCCAACGCACAATTAAAGAAGCCTTTGTGTCGTTAATAGGGCCACTGTAGGCTAAGGAATGGGACCATACAGACTCCTGATATAACCTTAAATGTTGCTAGGTGTAAAGCCCCAACGCACAATTAAGCAAGCCTTTGCATCGTTAATAGGGCCACTGTAGGCTAAGGAATGGGACAATACAGACTCCTGATATAACCTTAAATGTTGCTAGGTGTAAAGCCCCAACGCACAATTAAACAAGCCTTTGTGTCGTTAATAGGGCCACTGTGTAGGCTAAGAAATGGGACAATACAGACACCTGATATAACCTTAAATGTTGCTAGGTGTAAAGCCCCAACGCACAATTAAAGAAGCCTTTGTGTCGTTAATAGGGCCACTGTAGGCTAAGGAATGGGACCATACAGACTCCTGATATAACCTTAAATGTTGCTAAGTGTAAAAGCCCCAACGTACAATTAAACAAGCCTTTGTGTCATTAATAGGCCAAGGAATGGGACCATACAGACACCTGATATAACCTTAGATGTTGCTAAGTGTAAAGCCCCAATGCACAATTAAAGAAGCCTTTGTGTCATTAATAGGCCAAGGAATGGGACCATACAGACACCTGATATAACCTTAGATGTTGCTAGGTGTAAAGACCAACGCACAATTAAAGAAGCCTTTGTGTCATTAATAGGCCAAGGAATGGGACCATACAGACACCTGATGTAACCTTAGATGTTGCTAAGTGTAAAGACCAACGCACAATTAAACAAGCCTTTGTGTCATTAATAGGCCAAGGAATGGGACCATACAGACACCTGATATAACCTTAGATGTTGCTAAGTGTAAAGACCAACGCACAATTAAAGAAGCCTTTGTGTCATTAATAGGCCAAGGAATGGGACCATACAGACACCTGATGTAACCTTAGATGTTGCTAAGTGTAAAGACCAACGCACAATTAAACAAGCCTTTGTGTCATTAATAGGCCAAGGAATGGGACCATACAGACACCTGATATAACCTTAGATGTTGCTAAGTGTAAAGACCAACGCACAATTAAAGAAGCCTTTGTGTCATTAATAGGCCAAGGAATGGGACCATACAGACACCTGATATAACCTTAGATGTTGCTAAGTGTAAAAGCCCCAACGCACAATTAAAGAAGCCTTTGTGTCATTAATAGGCCAAGGAATGGGACCATACAGACACCTGATATAACCTTAGATGTTGCTAAGTGTAAAAGCCCCAACGCACAATTAAAGAAGCCTTTGTGTCATTAATAGGCCAAGGAATGGGACCATACAGACACCTGATATAACCTTAGATGTTGCTAAGTGTAAAAGCCCCAACGTACAATTAAAGAAGCCTTTGTGTCGTTAATAGGGCCACTGTAGGCTAAGGAATGGGACCATACAGACTCCTGATATAACCTTAAATGTTGCTAGGTGTAAAAGCCCCAACGTACAATTAAAGAAGCCTTTGTGTCATTAATAGGCCAAGGAATGGGACCATACAGACACCTGATATAACCTTAGATGTTGCTAAGTGTAAAAGCCCCAACGCACAATTAAAGAAGCCTTTGTGTCAGTAATAGGCCAAGGAATGGGACCATACAGATGGGGGGTTGTTGCTAAAACTCTCTAACATGATCTGACAGCGCCACTCAGTGGAGAAGTGTGGCGAGGGAAGCTTCTGTGACGTGGCATTCCTTCACTGAGCTGTGTAAAAGTCGGATGTGTTAGCACGACGTCACGCATCATTCAGGTATGTCAGTTATTACCGTGCATTTTACTTTCAAACTGCAGTCCGATGAAAGCATCTCATTTTCGAAACCAAAATACTTATTTAGATTTGATTCTACTTTTCTAACTTAGAGGTGCATTTCATAAACATGTGTCACTGCATAGAAGGGCATAGTGCTACTGCTGAAGGTTATGGTATCAGAGTTTTGATGTGCATGCCAAAATTAAATTGGCATGTTTTCACTTCAAATATTTCTAAAATTGGCCATATTCAATATCGCTACTGCTGAAGCTTATGTTATTAGAGTTTTGATGTGCATAGCAAAATTAAATTTGCATGTTTTCACTTCAAATCATTCTAAAAGTAGCCATTCAAAATTAAAGTTACTTCAAAATCAAAATAAGGTAGATGATAACGATCAACCTACTATATTTATCTCAAATATGACACGCTCAAAGCCATCGGACTACGCAGCTTAATAGTTACATAATACGATGGATTTAAGTTTGCCATATGTTTTGCGATAAATATATTAAGTTTCCTTTTTGTTCGTTTTCGTTAATATGGGGAATGTCAACCACGGACAATTGGTCTTCTTTATTCCACTACTCATTTGTCATATATGACAGGGATATATACTAATAATACCAAGCCTTCCTGATATTACCTTAGATGTTGGCAGGACCTAAAACTCAAACAACAAACAAACAGTAATACCAAGGCACCAAGCTAAAGGCCATGTCACACTATGACGTTTGGTGGCGGCTTGTGCGTAACATGTCGAAGTAATTTGAAAATAAAAATAGGTCGAGATACGGCAACCTACCCTGACCTATGCCCAACCTATAAGTAACCTATGACGCCGTATGCCGACGTGTTGGTAAAAATTTGCATAGGTCGGCATATGCTAGGGGTACGCCAGCACAAGCTAGAGGCACCTTAGACGTAAGCTAGGCATACGCTATATATGCCAGAGATACGCGGAGGACGCAGGTTCAACGTAGGCTAACCTATGCCGACCTACCCCTAACTTATGTGTAACCTATGCCGGTGTACGTCCAGCATATGAGAAACATATGAGCCACACGCCGGCATAGGTTTAAAATTTTGAACATGCACAACAATTTTTGGTGGCTCGACCTACGCCGACCTATGAAAAGCACATACGACATATGCCCAACCTATGCGTAACCTATGACGGCCTATGCCAATGTGTTGGTCGAAAAGCGTATACGTTGGCATACGCTAACGCCATAGGTCGTAGTGTGACAGCCCCTTAAGTAGTGGCAAGTATAGCTTTTGATAAATTATTAGTGTTGTTCGAAACCGGGATTTGAATTCTATGACCTGCCGCACGGGAAGCCGGCGCTCTGCTGAATCGGCCATCCGGGCTAGTCTAAATAGGTTAATTGTTATTATCTACTTTAATTATAGGTAGTTTTTATTTTATGGGGTTAACATTGGAGATGTATTGAAGTGAAAACACCTGCTGAGTGTCAGTTTACACGTTTGAGTAAATCATGTAGATTTTAAAGCCTTTACCATCCAAGCAAATAATATGCAAAGTCTTGGAAATGTAAACTTTCTTTTGCAGTCGCACTGTATTGACCAATTTCACATGACGTCTGTACGTGTATTTAGGTCAGTGCGCGCTGCTTGGCTGCAGGACAACATCCGGTCACTGCAAACTCAATGGCTATGAGCTCAGAATATCCCAACTTTCACTATTATCTCTGTTTTTAATACTTTCAGAGAAAATTGCCCTTAAGTTAAATTAAATACTTCAGATCTTCCTCTTCAATCGCGCATTAATATATTTTTAATCGACTCAGTGAAAGCTTTAAAATTAATTTTGCTAAAATAAATGCTCTGCATAGACATAGCATTGCTGCAGCACAAATCAATGCAGTGTTTACCCTTCGCGGGGTAGTCAGCAAACTCAGTGCATTGTCAATGGTCGTAAGCAATCTTCTTACAGAAAAAATTTAATATATCTAAAACCACACGACCTAGACACAACCCGCTTGGAACCCATATAGAAAACATGTTTAACAAAGCGATTATATTAAATTTATAAGGTTAGGGTTCTGGATTTTTATTAATTTTGACTAAAACTTACATTTTTCACTGTGCGTACCGGTGTCATGGTATAAAACCCCTGCCCGATCGCAGCCCCTGCCGTGAAGACAGTTGACTAAGCATTTATTTTTGTAAAATAAATTTAAAAACTTTCAGTGGATCGATTAAAAATATCTTAATGCGCGATTGAAGAGGAAGATCTGAAGTATTTAATGTAACCTAAGAGCAATTTATGCTGAAAGTATTAAAAACAGAGATAATAGTGAAAGTTGGGATATTCTGAGTGTCAGTGCAATCTTCATACAGAAAAAGTGAAATATCTATGAAACTTACACCACCTAGAAACAAACCCCCTGGAACATATATAGAAAACATATCCAACGAACAGATTATATTAAATTTATATGGTTAGGGTTGTGCATTTCTATTAATCTTTAATAGACACTGGCAGTGTGTATTCGTTCTGCAGCCGAGCTGAGCTTGTTTACAACCTCTGCGCATGCGCAGAAGCCACGACAGGGGCTGCGATCCGGCAGGGGTTTTATACCATGACACCGGCAAACTCAATGCATTGTCAATGGCCGTAAGCAATCTTCTTACAGAAAGAATTTAATATCTCTAAAACCACACGACCAAGACACAAACTGCTTGGAACCCATATAGAAAACATCTTTAACAAAAGGATTATATTAAATTGATATGGTTAGGGTTCTGGATTCCTATTAATTCTGACTAAAACTCACGTTTTGCACTGCGCATACCGGCAAACTCAGTGGCAGTGTGCCTTCGTTCTGCAGCCAAGCTGCGCGCACATACACAATGTTTGTAAACATTGAAATAGGTCTATATTTTACTATTCTTCAACACAACTTTTACAATTGATGAGGACCAGACGATTTGGCCCAATGAGTAGAGCGTCCGTCTCCTGTTTTGGGAGATCGGGAGATCCGAACCCATGTGTTTGTAGGTTCGAATCCTGGTCGAGTCAAATTAATGGCTTAAAAATTGATACTTGTCGCTTCCTAGCCTGGAGCTCTGCATTATTAGAGTAGAGCAAGGACTGGTTGGCTCAGTGTCAGGATAATGTGACTGAGTGGGATATCAGGTCTTGGTGATGACCGCCTGGTTTCCGAGTGGGCCAGCACTATAAAATCGCCATGAGTGTACACTGTCACAAGTCGGTACCAGTCGTGACATGACCTTAGATGTTGCTAGGACGTAAAACAACAGACAAACAATTGATGAGCTTTTGTATTCGGTGTTTAAGTGATGGTTAAATCAAATGTGATGGAACAAATTTCTTGTGAAAATCATCACTCAACATGGTGTAAAATCACCACTCAGCACCATATCAAATCATCACTCAATCTGGTGTAAAAATTACTATCACTCAATCACCACTTGCAACACCATATAAAATCATCACTCAACATAGTGTAAAATCACCACTTACAACACCGTATAAAATCATCACTCAACATGGTGTAAAATCACCACTCACAACACCATATAAAATCATCACTCAACATGGTGTAAAATCACCACTTACAACACCATATAAAATCATCACCAACACTGTATAAAATAATCAATCAATATGGTGTAAAAATCACCATCACTCACTCAAATTCTCCATTGCGATGACAAGTTGCTTTATTGCCAAAATCCAATGACCTAATTTACATGTAATCAGAAAAGTGATACTATTAAACTCCGAGTACTGATAGCAAAAGGGCCGTGACCTGTAGATCAAAGTGTAATCGGATAAGATATTTTGAATGGGTTATTTTTACTGACGTCATCACATGTGGTCAAAATGACCCAGTTTGCATTGTGTGGAGCCAACGTAGAACCCTAGTCCTGCATATGTACACTTTGACCGGTGACGTCACTGTCACGTGACTGGAACTTCTGGATTGATGTGGTAGCAGACTGGTGCTGCTACGTATAGATTGAATTGGACCGGTTTGTAATGGGTTAACTTGTAAAACTGTCAAATACTCTGGAATTCTGCTCACTGTGAGTTTGTCACTGGTAATTAATCGTGAACATGAATATGAATTCTGCTATTATTTGGATGTTTTCTGCTGTTATTTGGAATGTTTTCACTTATTGTATCCATAGCCGTGTATACACTTACATGTTAAGCCGGTTGAACTAATCCGGTTGAACTAATCCGGTTTAAAATGCAAGTGAACATGGCGCTAAATCGCCTCAACTAGTTCGACTCAACTAGTTCACTTCATGTAAACCAGGTGGTGATGTGAATTAGTTAAATCGGTTTAGCTTAAAACGATTTAAGTTGGAACTGTGAATGCATTAAACCGGCTTAAGTACATGTATATATTATTAACGTTTGCTCGTGCGTGTTTACCGCTGGCTCTACTCAATAGCTAATGTTGACAGTGACTGGCGTTTGCTTGCTATTTTCAATTTTAACACTATTTTTGTTTATGAAGTCACACTCCTAAATAACAGAATTTGATCTTAGCAGTGCATAGTCATGCTCCTAGATAACATAATTTGATCTGAAGCAGTGGAATATTCATTGAAATTGTGCTCTTTGTTGGTCGTTTTTGTTTTATTAACGTTTGCTCGCGCATCATGAATATGTAAACTCCCTCCTCACACCTTTTTAACTACTGTATGAACGTGTACAAGTTTCAAAACTCTATAGCCGTGTTTACACGGGGAATTGTAAAGCGAATTAGACAAAGCGATTTATATGAAGCGAAGTACTGGCGCGTTTACACACGGAGCGGTTTAAGGCGAACATCGATATCTGCGCATGAGCAAGTCCAGACTAACCAGCGCCCGTTTGGGTTCGTCGACATCACCACGAGAGAGTGTGGGTTCGACCTAGATATGTATGGACTAAATCTTATTGGTTTGGAACGGTCAAAACTTCTGCTGGGCAGTGAAAACCTTAAAATAAATCATGGAAAAAATATCTGTGCACCTCTAGCAGGTTCATAGACCAAATTATATAATATGCGCTTTTGATCGACCGGAAAGTCAACAAACTAAGGTCTCGACTGACTGCGCATGCGTGTGAGGTGCTTAAGCTAGTTCGCTTCATATAAACTACCTCGCGAGGTGG